>VZTD01000109.1:5574-214410 GCA_013397725.1 Rhagologus leucostigma | reverse complement strand
ATTGCAGCTGGTTGGTCACATGATCTCTGCTGGGCAGCAGCCGGAGTTGGTCTCTAGTGTAAAGTTTCAGTTCGTTTTGCTGCACCGGGGAAAAGTTCAAGCTGCCCGCATGGAGCCGCAGGCCATGGCCCGGCCCCCACCAAGCCAAGACGGAGCAGGGCCAGGGCCCCCATGGTCAAGTCCAGCCAGGCCTAGCCCGGTCCCCGCCAGGCCGAGCAGGCAGCCCTGTGACCTGTTCCAGGACTGGAAGCAAGAGAGAGTTCCCACGTCTCCCAGGGGTTTAAATATGTAAATTTTGAGAAGCGCTATTGGTCTAAATGACTGTCCATCAAGTTCAGGTTCAAACCATCACAGGTTCCTAAGCTGAGATAAGGACTGGGAGAAAACACTCCAAAGGCAAAACAGGCTCAGCTTAGAGGTACAAAGTGAATTTATTACTAACAGAATCAGAGGAGGATAACAAGAAGTAAAATAAGTCCTTAAAAACACGGCCTACAAAGGAATCTCGGCTCCGGCGCCTGGAACGCCTCCTCCCCCTCCTTCTTCACTGACCCTGGGGTCTCCATGTTGTTTCCCTCACATGTTCTCATCTTCTCCTCTTCTCTAGCTGGAATTAAAACTGTGCCCACTACCTTTGTTGTGATTTCTTCTTAAATCTGTTATCACAGAGGCATTACCAATCTCTCTAACTGGCCCAGCCTTGGCCAGCAGCATGTCCATCTTCAGAGCCATCAGGGATTGGCTCTGCCCGACATGGTGGAAGCTTCCAGCAGCTTCTCACAGAAGCCACCTCTGTGCCCCCCACTACCAAAACCAGGCCACGCAAAACCAACACAAAAAGGTTGTCCAGCACTGGCACAGGCTGCCCAAGGAAGTGGTGGAGTCACTGCCCCTGGAAAGATTTAAAAGATGTGTGGCTGTGTAACCTGGCAGTGCTGGGTTAGTGGTGTAAGTTGATGATCTTAGTGGTCCTTTCCAACCCGAAATGATTCTTGTGAACAGGCTCTCCTCTCACACCGGGCTAACAGAAAAAGGCTGTTTGCAGAAAACCCAGCTTCCACCCCTTTTCTGAGGCCCATAGCACCTGCTCCCATAGCATTAAGTCCCTCCAGCTGTGAGACTGCTCACCCTGCTCAGGGAGCAGATTTGCTCAGTGCCTTTGAGAGTTTCCCACCACAGCAAAACCATTTCATGGGCCACAGGCCACCAACACCCCGGACGTGCCTTGATCCATCAGTCTTGTCCAACTGACACCAGGAGCCCTGTGGGCAAAGGGCTGAGAGTGGGAATACCAAGCGCTGACTTTTTTACAGCAGGGTCAGAGTCGGAGAGAAGCAAAAGTGGGAGATGAAACAGAGGAGATCTGGGAGTTCATTTTCCAGATACTCCTTTCAGTGCATTCACTTTTCCCAAACACAGAGCAAGCAGCTGGTGGCTCTGAGCTGTCGGCTGGGGTTAAACCACAACAACCTTCTGACAAGAAGGTTGGGCACCCGAAATGTCTATTTTGGTTTATTTGGGGCTGGTCCCTCCATGCCAGCTCTCCCTCTCCAGTGGCTGGCCATGTAGAGGACCTCCATCTGACCTCCCAGGGCAAAGTCACCCGGCAGAAGCTGGTGGGGATGATTAGGATGCCGATGCATGCTGTAGCCATGCAAATAATGTGGAAAAACGGCAGGCAATCTGGCCGAGCAGCTGTTGGAAGGTCGGTGAGATGAGGTGACGCAAACGGACTGGGGGGCACACGGCACCAGGCACAAGGGCTCGAGCAGCAGGCAGCTCTCATCTCCTCACTGAAACAGACTCGCCAGCCCCATTCCTGCTTCCCCCTCTTCCCGCTTCACGCTGCCCCCGCATCAAGGCGGGAGCTGACCGCTCCCATCAGGAGACGCTTCGCTGCTCCGCGCTCCTGTTACAACTCAGGTCAACCTATTACTCTTAAATAATTCCCTGCTGCTGTTCCCAGCGGCTCTTTTCCCTCTCCCTTCCTCTGCACCGTGCAGTGGGGCGGATGAAAGGAGCTTTGCGCTCTGCTAAAAGCCAGCTCAGACATCCCTGTGCTCCCAGCAAAGACACTCCCGCTGATCCCAAGTCATTGCAGGCAGGAAGGAGGACTCGGTGCCTCTTGCTAAAGGCAGGGCATCTCGGGGTGCTGTGGAACAGAGCTGACATGGATTCCAAGTATTCTCCTAATACAGCTGGAACCCTGTCTCCCTCATCCTGGGCTGCTTTGGACAGATTTAAGTCACCTATTCCTGCCCAGGACTTGTTTGCTGCAGGAAATAACTGCAGAAGCAGAGTCACAGCAAGTGCCAGTCCCTCTTCCAGCCCCTGCTGAGACAAAAAAAACAGCCCCATGTGTTGGTTTCTGTCCCCGTGCTCTGTCCTGGGAGTGATCTGACCGCCAGACTGGGTCTCTCGTGTGCCAGCTCCAAACGCTCACATGGATGTGCGCAGACTTCCAATTCCTGTGTTCTTAATTGTGCTTTTAATTACATTTATTAATTGCATTACTGCTCGTCCGAGCCAGGCAATTTCCAATTTCCAAGTTTGATTTTAAAACCTGATAATTTCCCTTTTTAATTTTTTTTTTCTGGTGGAAATCCACCCCACCTTTCAATCAGCTCTCATTAATATGTACCTCTTGTTGCTATCTCTATTAAGTGACCTCCCTCATTATCGGGTGACACTGGCAAACGGCCACCGCAGAGCTATAATTCAATTGAGGGGCTTTTGAAAACTCCATAAACACAGCTGGAATGGATGCTTTATAGGAGCTGGAGAGGAATTAGCTACTGGATAACCACACTTGGAGCCGAGAGCGCTCATTCACGGCAGACACGGCCAGGCCCAACGTATGGTGCTGGAGGAAGGGACATCACAAGCACCCAGCCCACAGGGGAACTTGCCATGCTGGGAGGACAATGGCACTCAGCAGGCAGAGGACAAACAGCCACACAGAGCAGAGGATGCTCTGGTATCCCATGTGATAAACCAACTTGTTTTTTCCAGCCCAGAGATCCCTCGCTTCCCACCAAAGATAACCCTGCCCTTGCCAACACGGTTGATGCATGGCACAGCATCCCCAAGAGCTGGGGCTCCTGGTGGCACCAATCACTTCTGCAGCACAGGTCTTGAGGGGAAAGCCCAGGAGAGGCAGATGGGAGAAATCAGGGAATCCTAAAATGGTTTGGGGCTTGGGTAGGGAGGTACTTTAAAGATTATCCAGTTCCAACTAGCAAAAACCAGCAGCTTCCCATTGCTCTGGGAGGGGGCAGAAGAAAAGGATGGTGACGCAATCACCACTTCACTAACTCAGCATCCAGAGCCAAATTTCATCACAAAATCCACATTTCTCTCCCGTTCCCCATCATCAGCCTTCAAGGAGCAGGAAGGGCCAGGGCAAGGGCTGGGAGGCAGTCTGTGCTTCCCTCCTCAGCTGCTGGTAGGTCAGTCCCAGTTTTGGAGACAGCAGATGGGAAGCCAAAATGGTCTAACAAGACATTTGAAAGTCAGACACAAGCGCCAAGAATGTGAAAACCTGTCAGTCAGAGAGCCTCTAGCTCCAGCAGCACTGCATCTCTCCTGCTGGTGTGGTTTTCCTGCTGGAAAAGGGCATTTGGAGCAATCTCTCCCTCTGCAAGGGCATCCATGGCAGATGGCTTGGCACCCCTTTGGCTCTCATCTTCCTGGAGATGGTGCGCATGGATCAGGTGGATCCAGGTGGCCACAGTCAAGGTCTGCACTCCTGCAGCGGCTGCTTTTGTTTAGGGAAGCAAAGGCAGCCCTGACCTGCAGGATCCCGTGGGATTTTTTCTATCATCCCTCCCCTCAACATCAAAATTCAGTAGCTAAGTCAAACCGCCAGAGTGATTTACTGCTACCAGCCAGCATTCATTGTGGGGTGAGACAAGAAATCCGTTTTCCAACTCCTGCTTGGGGGCTATGCCATAAACTGGATGGATCCTATTTTTTTAGTATCCTTTTTTTTTCTTGCAGTTGCCACTAACTTTCACTTTCTGGCACTCCATGGCAGCCCACTGGGCGACGCTCCGGATGGCAAATGACTTCCATTAAGGCAGAGCATTCACACAATGCATTACAAATGAAACCCTAATGACAGGACGCAGGCAGTACCGCTCCCACTTGATATTAATTGGGTGCCACTTTCTTTTAATGGTACATTAATTAATGCAGGATATCAACGGAAGTCCACGACACCCCCATTAATACAAATGAATTCATTATCATCGGTGTTACTACAAGAAATGACAAATAAATCTGTAACAGTGGGACACTTCAAACAATAGCCACGAATCATTAGGTATTGTTTTCATTTATACAATGTACTGCAAATATACACATGAAATCTATGGATGCTTATCTGGCCACATGTCCCTCTCCATGCCTCTTCCTGAGCCACCTTGGAGGGCCACCAAGCTGGCCAAGGAGAACTGGGACTTGCTTCGTCACCTCACTGCCTTCTTGCTATCTCCTCTTATCCCAGCACTTCTCACTATCCCCTTCCCTTGAATCTTCAAAAGACCTTCTGATCTAGCACATGTAATCCTGGAAGGAGGATCACCTTTCCTTCTTCCATCTCTTGCACTCCCATTTTAGCCAGGCAGAAAGAAACCTGCTTGCTTTTCTACCTTATTTCTTTATTTTACTGGTTATTTATCCCCTGTTCTATAGAGAAGCTAAAAGCACCTTTCCCAGCACAGAGCAGCCCACCTCTGACCAAGGGAGGAGCAAGTAATGTGTCCTCAGAAAACTAAGGAAAAAAACCCCACAACTCCTTTGAAATCTGGGATTTGTAAGTCCCAAAGATCTATCAAAAACAAACTCCTGGAAAAGCCTCTGCAGCAGCCTGAGAGCAGGTACCACCCTCAACACAAGTGAACACAAAATCCATACAGCTGTCCTGATCCAAAAAATACTTCCCTGTCTCCCTGTGGATGGGGAAGGATCAATACGGGTTCAGCTGGGGTCTCTTCATCAGGCTTTGCTCGTGCTGAGACAGCAAACTCTGGCAGGAAGCGTTCCTGTCGGAGCCACGGCACGGGCGCCACTCTCCTGTGGGAGGTGACACCCCAATTCCCTGTCTCCCACTGCCCCTGGGGTGCTCACGGGCAGAGAGAGCAGTTACCAGGCTGGGACAGTGGAATGTGCAGGGAACAACCTTTTAGAATACAACATACGGAGGCTGACTCGCCCTTGAACCACAGGAAAACCCAGGCAGGAGCTAGGCTGAGCGAATTAGACACATAATAAAGACAGGGAAGCTAGCAATCCAAAGGAGGAACAAATGGGAAGAAAAGCATGATGCTCATCTTTAAACTGAAAGAGGAGAGATTTAGATTAGATGTTAGAAAGAGATTCATTACTCAGAGGGTGGTGAGGCCCCGGCACAGGGTGCCCAGAGAAGCTGTGGCTGCCTCTAGATCCCTGGAAGTGTCCAAGGCCCGGTTGGATGGGGCTTGGAGTAACCTGGGATAGTGGAAGGTGTCCCTGCCCATGGCAGAGGGTTGGAATGAGAGGATCTTTAAGGTCCCTTCCAACCCTAACCATTCCATGATTCCTGGTGTTTCTGGGTGTCTTGTGTTGCTCTTGGGGATGAGACATTTAGGAAATAAAAGAGAAAAGGAAAAAGTTGTTATTTTTAATGTGATGATGCGTCTAAGCCACGTCCAACATGATTTATTTTGTGGCTCTACTTGATAAGCTGTGCTTTTGAAAACTGGCGTTAGAAATAGGGTGTTTGTGCTGTGATTTAACTGATGAGGGGACCAGCCCTAAGCCTGTCCCTCGCTGATCTGTGCTGTACCCTCTGCACCTCATGCTGTCTCCGCTGCCTCGGCAGCCTCCTGCTCAGGCTGTTGCTTGGGGATTTAGAAGCACAGGGAAGAATTTCTTCCTAATATCTAATCCAAACCTACTCTCTGTCAGAGTGAAGCCAGTCCTCAACACTAAGACTTGATAACCAGAGGACTTGATAATCCTCTCTTCAAACCCGAGCTCCCCTTTAAACTCCCCCCTAACCTTGGTTTGGGGAAGGATGGCAGCAAGAACTTCTAAAAACCTTTTTTTTTCTGCAATTCCATGCATCTGCCCAAGGTCTCATAAACTCTATGTTGACACAAACAATTTTTCCCTTTAATTTCTCCTCATGTTGCCAAAGGAACCAGCCTTTACAGTCCAGCCCAAAGAACTGGCCAAGCACACTGGGAAGTCACATAAGAAGAGGTGTCAAAGCAATCAACTGGTGACACCAGTTGTGTTAAGCAGATTTTAAAAATATCTTAAATATCTATAGTTTTTAAAAAGACCTGGTGTTTTATGATAAAAGCGCTTGGCTGGTATGTTGGGGTTTGTTTTTAAAGGGGCCCCAGTCTCTGAGGGCTCCTGGAAACATCACAAGAACCAAGGCAATGGGGTCCTAAAACCTCTCCACAACATCTCCTGCAGGGATAATACACCAGGAAAAGGCTTAGAAAGCATTGGCATGGAAAGCACATTCCAGCATGGGATGTCTGTGTTAAAGAACAGGAACAAGGTGGGAAAGGAGAAGGAGAGAGAAAACAACAGAGAAAGAAAAAACCTGCACTTCTGTCCTTTTCTAGAAACAGAGGGACAACTCCCTCCTTCCCTCTCCCAGTTCACCACATCTTCTTGCAACCAGCAGAAGAGATCCCAGCTCTGCTGGCATCCTTGCCAGGTCCAAGGAATTAACATGACCTAAACCCTTGGCATTACATGAGTGGGGGGGAAAACCCCAAACCCAGACAGACCCAAACCCACATAACCCTGGCAAAGCCTTCCTTCCTGAAACCATTCCCTTTGAGGCACTGGCTTCAGTCACAGCCTTTTCCCGAGTGACGACATCCCCCTGGCAGGATCAGACCAAGCCTTATCACCTGTGGCTGTGGAGCAGGAGAGAGTCAGGATCGTTGGCCAGGGCAGGGAAAAACTAACCCTGCATCCCCTCTCCCAGCCCTCCTGCCACGGCTCCCGCTCCCCTTCCCGTGCTGATTGGAGAAGCTCATCTTTCTGCTGATTGCAGCTGATGGTCCTGGCTAGGTTTTGCCCTTCCAAACCAGACCCTCAATTATCAAGGGTCTGGTTTTTATAAAAGGTTTGGGTTTTTTACTGGCTTTTTTTTTTCCAGTTCAGCTAGCGAGTTTATTTTTTGCTTCGGCTCTTTCCTGCCCTGTCTGGATGTGCTGATGGATTTTGGGGCTTGCCAGAATCCAGCAAAACCAGGCTTGCTGGGTAGTATTAACTTCTAACCCCTGCATAAAAATAGCTGCAATAAAGCAGAGTGAATAATATCAGCTTCACCTAATGTAACTTTGATTAAAAAGTGCTGCCCTCTTCATCACTCCCAGGTGGTAACTCCAGAGAAACGTCCTTTCCCGAGGGATGGAAAGCCAGCAAGGTCTGAGGAGAGAACTGCCAGTACGACACAGGCACATTCCAGGGCTGTTGCTGAGCCTAACAGGGAAGGTGGAGGGACCAAACTCAGAGGAAAAGTCAACAAAATAGGGAATAAAGGCAGATTCTTGCCCATCTGGGTAGCAAGGCAGCCCACGGACCCTTTCAACTTAAGTCCAGTTGCAGGACCAAAACACTGAGGTTCATGGCACAAAAGCCTCATCCTTTCCCTTCCCTCAGATGCAAAAACCTCTACGTATTTAATTATTCTCCTCTTCACTCCTGGTGCCAGCAGACTGTGTCAGGAGCTGTTTTGTTACAGCATGCAGGAGGAGGCAGAAAAGGTTTTAATTTCACGCCATGCACCAGGCGCTGCAATTTTGGACACTGTTATCTGACTTCTGGCCCTATCTCTGGTCCCGGTGCTCCTCAAGCAGCCGCGGCCAGTTGGCTTTTTAATTTATTCTCTGCTAGAATGGGGATTCCGTTCAAGTGAGAGCCCTCACTGCCCAGGCATGCTGGTTTAATAACAAAATGCCTTCGAGTTTGGAGGTGTGACTTTGTGCCAAGTTCGGTGCCACTCCTGGAGGGCTGCAGCTCCTGTGCCACAGCAGACAGGGTTGAAGGAAACCCCACTGCTGCAAATCATCCTTTCCTTCAACTTTTGCTCACCCAGAAAGAAAAAAAAAAAATCACCTAAAATGAGTAAAACAAATTCCCAAATCTTCTCCTCATCAAATGTGTGAACCGTAACCTCAAATCAAATGACGACCTTCTGGAGAGTGAGAGGAATCCTAGGATGGTTTGGGTTGGAAAGGACCTTAAAGCTCATCTCATTCCAACCCCCTGCCAACCTTCCACTACCCCAGGTTGCTCCAAGCCTGTCCAATCTGGCCTTGGACACTTCCAAGGATCCAGAGGCAGCCACAGCTTCTCTGGGTGACCTGTGCCAGGGCCTCACCACCCTCACAGGGAAGAATTCCTTCCCAATATCTCATCTAGCCCTCCCCTGTGGCAGTGGGAAGCCATTCCCCCTTGTCCTGTTCACTCCATGCCCCTGTAAAAATCCCCTCTCCAGCTCTCTTGGAGCCCCTCTAGGTACTGGAAGGAGCTCATTCCCTAGCAGAGGATTGAGGATGACTTGGAAAGCAGCTGCCCTCATCTCTCCAGGCTGATCCTTTGCCCAGAAGCCAGGTGAAGAATTTCCTATATTTTTGGCATGCGCAAAAAGCAAGGCATAAAGTCACATTTGCAGGCTGGGAAGCCACAGCATCCCTCTTGTGTTGGATGCCCAAAAAAACCCCCAAAAACTGGCTGAGCACCTCTGAGACAATCACACAATCACACCCCAGGGAAACTCTGCCCAAAGTTTTTGTTGTGTGAGCCTTCTTCCCAAAGCCTGACCCCTGTCTTTCTTCCAGGGTGGTTTGTCAATACAGAGTTCAGGTCTCCGGGAAAGGACTGAGGAATGAAAGGAATCAAGAGCAGGTAATTGCTGCGTGAAAATGACAGCGCAGCGATTTCCACGGACTAACACAGACTGTGGAATACCAAGAGGCAGCCAACAGCGGAGAATCAATACGTCCCAAGAGGTGGGATTATTAGGGAGAGAAAGGGGCTTGAAAGATCCATAAGTGCCTGATGAGCGACTATTTCCAAACAACTGCTGGCTGAATGAGAATTGCCTTCGGAAGGATGCAGGGGCCATTCCTAGGGTGTGCCTTCAACCTGGGGATGCTCCGGCAGGAACGGCGAAGTCTGGCATCAAAACACGGCTGTGGCATCATCCCCCACCTTCCCGAGCCCCCCTGCTGCAAAAGGGAGCTCTCCTCTTCCCTTGGTGCCCCCTGGAAGGTGCCAGGTAACATCCCAACAGGGATTTTAGGGAAAGCCAGCTCTGGCATTCTGGCATCTGCACTGGCATTTCCTTCAGAAAGGCAGGAAAACGGGGCCACAGGAGAACACGTGGGGTTGCAATTCTTCTTACCCAAAGCATCTCTGCAGTCATTAACAAACCACATTTGTCAATTCCCTGCAGTCATGTTTCACCAGCACTTTTAAAATCACAATTTGCATGCTTTGCTCAACTTCTCCACACTGTAGCCACACATAAGGTCCATCCTACAGAACCATTGACATCCCCCCAAAATGATGAGTATATCTGTTTTACACCTCTCCATAAAGCCATGGAAAGCCACCAGGATCTCCTCCAGCACTCCCAAGTGACGATGACTCAGTTCTCAGCCCCAGGAGAGCTGGTTACCCACAGCAGCCATCCCATTCCCCAGGGACAGCCGAGCATCCGAACAGCCAAGACAACAACACAGAACAACAACATCACTTTGCTTCTCCCTGATACATCAAGTGTATACCTGCCAAACTATCCTTAGGATGAGTCTCTTGGAAAACACAAATTCAGACACCTCCAGATGAAGACTGCCCTCTGGACACGAACACGGAGCTCATTTTAAACAAGGATGCCTCTGGGCATTCCAGCTTTCCACAGGTTTCACGCACCCAGCAGCTCTCTCTGCCAAGAACAGGCTGCTGAAAACACAGCCTGGAAGCTGCTTTCAGTGGCTTGGGGCTTTCATGTTCAGCTTAGTGCTAAGCATGTTTAAATACAAAAGTTCCTCCTGGATGAGAGCAGCCATGAGCCTCAGGAGTCTCATTTTCCCAGGGAAGAACCAATTGCTCAAAGCATATCTGGGTAGGAAAAGGAGTGAAAACCAGAAGAGCTCTTTCCTCTCTGACCCCCGTGCAGCTCCAGCCTGTGCACAGTTATTTATTTATCTAAAGTCTTTTTTTTTTTCAAAGGTGAAAATATAAATAGGATTTTATTTTAGGACGAGAGAAGCACAAGCGAGGATGGAGTGAGGAGAAACCTAAAAGAGCAATTTTTGAAATGTCAGCAGGCAAGAGTTTGCCCAGGGACAGCTCAGATGCACCATTTCTTTCTCAGAGGAAGGTAAAAAGGTGTTATATGCCTCAGTTTGCACCCTTTAGGGTCATCAGGTGGACTCTATAGCAGGAAAAGAGCAAGGCACAAGACATGCTCTCCAAAACCTTCATCCAGCGGAATTTCTTCTACTGATACTTATTTTCTATCAAGCGTAAGAAGAATGAAAAGCTTTTTTGTTTAACTGGAGGAATTATTTGCTAGCATTTGGCTTGGGCCAGGGAAGGAGGGTCAAAAACTAAGGATGCAGTACCCTTCTTGGACAGGAGCAGAGATGGAGCTGCACGTGCAGCCCCCAGCTCGGAGAAGCTCTGGCACACCTGGCTCAGCACCAGCAGCGCCACAGCCAGCCCTTGGAGCTCCTCTGGCATCTGGACGGATGGGGAAGCCCAGGGTTAAGGGGCAGAGGAAAGGAAGAGCTGAGAAATGGGGGCAGCAAGGGCAAATTCCTTCCCCTCCACTCCTGCCACCCTACAGAGCCTTTTGCACTACTAAATCTTGCCTCCTCCAGCATCCCACCCCTGTCTGCGGTGGGAAGGTGGGTATTGGGTCCACATACCTCTGCTGTAATTCTGAAAGCACAAAAATCAACAAAAGGAGTCCTCTAATTGAAAAACCAATTAAGGACACCAGTAAGGAAGTCCAACATCCCCGATAAACCACCAGATAGGAGCTGTTACCAAAATCCTATCCCTCCCCCGATGCCTGGATAAGAGGCAGTGAATAAACATCCAGCAGCAACAAATGTGGGATATTTTGGGCACTGCCAAGCCCACCACTCACCCATGTCCCCAAGGGCCACATCCACACATCTTGTGAATCCCTTCAGGGATGGTGACTCCAGCACTGCCCGGGGCAGCCTATTCAAGAGCCTGACAACCCTTTCAGTGAAGAATTTTTTCCTAATATCCAATCTAGACACCCACTGGAGCAAAACACTGCAGTCAAAGAAAAATTCACCTGGCTGAGGATAACCCAGAAGCAAGTGCTAAGGCTGCAGCCCAAAGTGCACATAGAGCTATAAATAAAAGCTTAAAAAGAGCACTTTTGATATCTGTATGTAGTTCTTGTTCTCAACACATTCCGTGTACGCGGTTCAACATTTAAGCAGGAAATTTAAACAAAAGCACCTTTGTCAAAGCTGTGATAAGGAGGAGGATTTTTTTGGAGGGGGGAAGAACGATGCCTGTTAATCACCCATTGCAGCCAACCCCAAGGGGTGAAAGCAGCAATTCCATCTTGGCACGGGTGCAGTACCCAACCCAAGTGCAGACCTGCTCCCACGCCCCAGCGGTGCCCACCTGCTCCTCCAGCAAAACCCCATTAAAATGCAACAAGCAAAAATAAGGTTTCGAGAACACATCTTCTTCGAAACAGCTGTACCTGGCAAACATTCCATGGCCTAAGACTCAAACGCTGCTCTTCTTCCCATCCGTCAGGCTTGCTGAAGGATTTGCTGTGCGGGTTTTGTTTTGTTTATTACTTCTAATGACTTTCTCATTATCATTTCGCTGTGAAACATAAACGATGGTTATGGGAGAAATCATATTATTTGGATGGCTTTATTAAATTAGAGAGCAAATCTGTGTATATTTCTGGCTCAGGATAAATGTTTGAACTTTGAGAGGCCAAAATTCATTTTCAGATAAAGCCATTTTCAGAAGCTTTGGAATCAGTGGTTAAATTTGCCCTCAGCTGCAAGGGAGATGTATGGGGGTATTTCTCAATTTAATCCCTCCTAGAGATTTAACCAAATCACCAACCCAAACCCCTGCTTCTAGTTCTGCTTATGAGAAACCCGAGACTTGTGAAACATAATGGAGAAATAAAGAGAAAATAGCACTGAAAAGAAATACAATAAAATAATAAAATCATCCTGTCTCCATGCCCCCATTCCCCTAGTCCTCACAGAGGGACTTCAACCAGCTCACACATTTTCTGTGAATAAAGTCACTGTCTTCACACCTTCACAACAAGAAAAAGTGCTTATTTCTACAACTGAGAACACCAGCACAGCTCCACCAGGAATAGTAACATCAGCCAGCAGACCTTCCGTGCAGGTGGAAAACTGTGCCAACGTGGGATACCTGCAAGGATTAAGGATGCGCCACTTAAAATATACAAGGAGAAGTCTAGCACCTTCTCTGCATCAGATTCCTGCAGGACCCAACCTTCGGTGACCGCAGAAGACAAGAGTGCGCGACACAGACACACAGGATGAGACAGCTGTTGCTGAAGAGGCAGAAGTTTCAGTTTCCTCCTCTTTTCCATCCCTCCATCCCTCCCACTTCAAGGAAGGGAACAGAAGCCAAATGCATTTTCCATGCAAGAAATCAAAGCCCCCCCCAGCCCCAGCCTTTTAGAACCAATACCTGACACTGGAATAAACCAGTTAAAAAGAATAAATTCCCCCAAGCACACCCAAAGGGAGAAAGCAATAGAAAATCAACCCTGATAAAGGCTGTGTTAAACGAAAGCACTTTCAGTGTGCCAACTCAAAATGTATGGCCCACAACAAGCTTGGTGAGAGAAATCCCTGCTGGAAAAACACAGCAAGGAAGAGAGGAGGGGAAATATTTGGTGTCCTCCACTCACTATTAGGGCAGAGAACGACCTACAAGGAACAGGCTCTAAAGCAGTGGGACAGGTCTGTGGGCTATAGGACCCCAAAGACAGAGGGTCTCAAGCAGCCTGACCATTTTGTGGGAGCACAGGATTGGAAGGGACACAGAGCAGGGATATGCCAAGCTGGAAACAAGCAAGATCTACTCTGCTAATAATTCAGCAATCAGTATCAAAGGAACTTGAGAGAAAAACAGGGAAAGGAGCGGTTTTTGAAGCAGGAACAGCTCCATGGCCTTGGGCATGAGCAGCTGTACTACAGCCTCTGGACGATGGAAATTAGGAGCCAGTACTGCCTCTCCACTGCCCAGAGCAAAACACACCCGGCCATCCTTCCTGCGCCTCGACAAGCTGCAGCTGAGCAGAAATGCTGCCTGGGGCACCCCAGGAGTCCTGTACATGCTTAACCCTCCCTGCCCTGGTGGCACATGGTGGGTGGGCAGCAGGAGCAGCTCCCCCAACTCCAGAGCCAAGGGATGCCCACCCATTGCCCAAGGAAAAAGGAGAGGAAAAAGCAGATGTCTAAGTAAACTGAAATAAATGAACTTTAGATGTGAGAAGAATGAGTTAATTAAAACCTCCTTGTCTCAGACTGTCTGGGAGCTCCAGGCAACCACCATGTGTCAAGCACTATCACTTCCTCTCCAAGGACTCCCACTGGATCACTAAAATCCCCCAAAACACTCAAGAGCATGTTTTTCCTCCTTCTGTGTAAGTGAGGTCCTTTGGTGCAGGCAGATTTATTTCCACGAGAGCCATGCAGCTCCTCTCTTTCCTTCCTGCTCCTCCTCCTCCTCACCCCGTGCCAGGGCGCCCGGCAGCTCTCTGGGTTTCTGACACCAACCAGTCCCACTAAGGCCATGACACCACCTGTGCCTACAAATGGGAGGAAAATCCTTGTGAATCCTCCCCAGTGCCCTGGTGCAGAAGGACCTAAACCAGGAGACCTCTCTGCATCAAGGCTGACACCCACCAGCCCATTTCCTGGCATTCCCCATCCTCCTGGACAGAGAGGGGAAAGCTCACACTCCTGAGCTTACACAAAAACACTGGTTGTGACAAGTGCTTACCTTCCCCTCAAATGCTTTAAGACAACTCTTGAGCTGAGACTGAAAGAAGGCAAAAAACCACGCATCCCAATCAGCTTTGACAACCCTTTCAAACTCTATACGTGTCCAGTTGTAGCGTATTTCTAAACTCACAGCCAGGCAGATGTTTCAGATGCTCAGATGGAAGCCATGGATATGTCTGGGAGCACATAAAGCAAGGAATGGTGTCTGAAACCAGCTTCCCAGTGCCTGTCCAGAGCCTGCACTGAATAGAAGGCTGAGTTGCAGCAGACAGCAAGGAGCAACACCATGTTTCACACACCTCAGAATGGGACTGCAACACCAAACACGGTGATGAAGAACTAATGTGACACTCTTAGGAAACTCCTGTGTCCAGGAATGGCATCCTACTTCCTACAACAAAAGGACAGAAATCCTATAAACACATTTATCCTTTGCAAAACATCTCTTGACACCAAATCGATGGGAATAACCTGCACCCTTTGCCCACAAGAAGATGGTGGAGCACCTGCTTCAAGCACAAGGAGGGCTCCATGTCCCATTCCCCCTCTCCCCCAGTGTTGCCACCCCCTTCATTCCTGGCCACACCATTTTCCAGAAGCAAGAGCACCCCATGGGATCCAACACTCCACCAAATGGATGGGGAGGCAGAGCAAAAAAGAGAAGAGCAACTTTTGTCAATCATCTTTTTCCAAACTCATAGAAAGGGAGAGAGAAAAGAGCCAAGCCTCCTTGGGAGGCAAAGCCTTCAAAAGTTAAATGTATCATGAAAAAGAAAACTTCTGTCACTGCTTAAAAAGGCTTTTGACAGGTCTTCATTTGTAACCCACAAACAAATGCAGTTTCTCATGCTCCATGGACTCTAATATCACTTCAGAGCAGAACCTGAACCCAACCCTCCGTTGAAAAGCTGGAGAAGCAACCACATTAAAATAGCTCTCTTCACTGCCAGAAATCTTTCATTTCAGGAGCTGCACCTAAAGTGCCTGGGAGCACAACCTGAGCAGGCAGAAACTGTGGCTCAGAATCATTTCAATGGCTTTGGGCGGGCCAGTCGCAGTTAAGTCAAGCCTAACAAACAAGGCATTATTATACAAGACAGAAAGAAAAAGTGCTTTGCCCTATTTAAGCAAGTTTCAGAAATCTCTTTCAATGTCTGAGTTGATGAGAGAAACTGGTCATAACCCTACAATTCAGGTCTACGTGGCCATTGTGTGCTGCCTGAGAAAAGGGGACAGAGAGTAAATGGAAGAGTCATCTGCCCACAGCGGGGTTAGGGATAGAGGAGAGAAATAAGACCACAGACCACCTCAAAAGGCAGAGGCAGTGGCACGGGTTGCCCAGAAAAGCTGTGGCTGCCCCATCCCAGGAAGTGTCCAAGGCCAAGCTGGATGGGGCTTGGAGCAACCTGGGATAGTGGGGGGTGTCCCTGCCCAGGGCAGGGGATTGGAACAAGATGAGCTTTAAGGTCTCTTCCAACCCAAACTACGAACATGTCCACTGGCCACAGTCTCCGCTCTCAATCTGAAACCTCAAAACCAGCTACACGAGCACTGAGAAGCAGTCCTTGGCTGCCTGCTCCACATCCGCTCATTCTTCCTTACTCATCCATTTCAAAGTTTAGCCAGCATAACCTACTTGCCCAGAAAGTCCCTTGTAAGACATTTACAAAGACAGGTGAGCCTAGAATTCCATATTTCATCTGGACAATGTGAGCAGAGCATTTTTACCTCTTAATTTTGTGTTAATTTTGCCTCCTTGCTTTCTTTCTGCAGAGTTCCCAAGATTTTGTGTCAGCCACTAACTCATCCCTCATCCCGAGGGCTACAGAGCCCAGGTTTGTCACCAGCCAGAGGAATCCTCTAGAAAGAAAACCTGCAGGAGAGAGATAAGCAGCATCTCCTCCACTCATCGGAATTCAGGGAAAATACCAAAACAAATATTAATGAGAGGCACTTAACTGTGCCTGTTCAGCAATCAATAACACACGACAGGGTACACAACTGGGCTGAGCATCTCACACCATTGCTGTACTGGGGTCCAAACTGGAGGGGTCTTCTCTAATCCCCTCCTTGGGGCTGCACCAGCAGCTCTCCAAGCCCCTGCGCCTTCCACAAACTCCCAGGACTAGAGAGACAAGGGACAGTGACTAAAACCTCGCTTTTGTGTTTACAGATTACATCCACCCTGACTAGACACACTCCTATTTTTGTTAAGATTTTTATTAATCTGCTTCTTCTGATTATTCCAAAATATGACCCATTTGGCCATCCCAGTGAGTGCTCTGGAGCATCTCTCTGTGTGTGGGTGGCATTTTCCTAATGGGCATCACAGGGAGAAAGCATTGGGCTGCTTGGTGGAGCTCTGAGTGGGGAAGGGGGACAGCCAGAGGATGTGACCACAGAAGGACACAGGGCACCTGAGCTGCAGGGACTCACTCAGAGCGCACCAGTACCTGCAAAGAAGGAGATTGCTACCTTTCAGCAAAAAAGAAAAACCTTAACCTTCATCTATCACTAGGGTGGCTTCTCCTCTGCAACACCTCTTTAGTGCCCACCTCACGCTCAGGGAGGTGGCTGAGGGGACCCAGCCCAGGAGGTGCTCTTCCAGCAGGATTCCAGGCTGGCATTCGAGGGCGCCTGAGCGGGTCCGGCAGCGCAGGCTGCAGGAGGAGAACGGCTTTCAGCTCAATTAGCGTTCACATTCCGATTCCATAATGCTCCAGTGAGGCTTTTAAAGCAGATCCTCCCCAAATAAAGCCTGCCTGCTGCAGCCCAGCCTCAAGCTCAAACATGCAGAAGGGAGGCAAAGCTCCACTCCTCTGTCCCTGCTGCCTGCCTTTCCCAAAGATCTCCTTGAGGTTGCTTCTCCTCTCCTCACCAGATACCATTTATGTGGCTCCTCCTTGCTCTTCTTCCAGCCTCTGCTTGCCTCTCCCAAGCCCAAAACATGTGGGGATCAGACTCCTTGGTGTTAGGTGCAAGCATCTGGGCCACCAAACACCTCATCTACCCCACAGACATGGGCCAGCACAGTGCAGACATCCACACTCTTTTTCAGAGGTGCCATCGTAAGAAAAGAAGGTGGTGAAGTGCTCACTGCTTTGTACAACCAGGTGAGAAATAGGTTTGCTGCCTGCTGGAGGACAGCTGCCCTCCTCCCGACATTGTCTGGGCAGATCAATGGTGACATGCGAATGCACGGTGAGACATCGAGGTGGTGACGAGGGACAGATGATGGAACACACGGCTCTGGAGGTGCAACCTTGCTGGAAAAACTGCCCTTCAGACAAGGCAGGTCTTGTGTTCAAGGCCCTCAGAAAGGAGGTGGCCAAGGGAAAGCCTTGCAGTGAAGCCCTGTGACACGGTAGGACACCAGGCTGGTGATCCCTATCACTAGAGGAGGATCCAGGCTTCCAGCGTTCTCCCAGCACTTCTCCTGAAGCTCAGGCAGTACTCAGGCCCCAGCAGGGCCTTTCAGGTGTACTCAGAGGCAATGCCATGATTGTGTCCCACAGGACAGAGACCCCCATCTGCACAACTCCTGGCCTTTCTCCCTGATACCCATTTCCCTGCTGACTGCAAGGACTGGGGTGACTTGCAGTGCCACAGTCCTTGTGGGGCTCACACCAGCAGGCACAGCCTCTTCGCAAAATTTCTTTCCCCACAAGCATGAGTTATATACAGGAAAACAAAACATCCACCTGTCCTGCTATTTCCCCAATGAGCCAAAAACCCCTCGATGTTTCACAGGCCATCAGCTGTTCACTACAGTGAAACAGCTCTGTGCTTTAACCCTCTCAGCCTCCTCTAAGGCAAGGCACAGGCAGCACATCCTGGAACATTTTCTCCTGGGAGGCTGAAGAATATGCAAGCACACACCTGGCTGTGCGTTTCCAGTGCGTTTAATAAAGTGATTTTCCAAGCACTGGCACAGTAGCTCCTGATCCAGGTAGATTTGGGGTCATCCAAATTACATAGGCAGCAAAAATTGCTCCCCTTTCAGGGTGTTCATCCAGCTCTGGTTATGGGACGGAGTACGGGTGGATCTCTCTTTTTCCACAGTTCGGAGAACCATGCTCTCAACTTACCTCTAAATAAAGATTTACTAATTAGGGAAAGATCATCTTCCTCATGGTAATGAATGGAGAAGTGCTACAAAAGCATCCCTTCGATGAGCATACCAGCCTATCAGTTACAAACTCCATTTTTCCTCCTGAAGCACCAGTTTGAAGGCAGTGTTGGTGGCCATCCTGGCACATCCAGCCAGACTCCAGGTCAGCAGGTGCCTCCAAACACGTGTGAGTGACTGAGATTACTCAATCACACACAGGCTGAGCAAGAGGTGGCTGACTTCACTAATACCTCCTCTTCTCCTTTCCCTCCTTCCCATTACCCTTTCCAGTTTGATTTAGAATTGCAGGACAAGCCTAAGGAAGTAACATATCACCACAAATGAAAGCCAAGGCAAGGTTTGAAAAACAAGAGGGTTGTTGGTATAACCAATCACCTGAGCCCAGAGATGTGGCCAAACCCATCAAGACCCCTTAACCACACAGAATGAGCTCAATTTCCTGGAAAGAGAGGGACAAACAACCATCATCCTACACAAAGTGACGGCCGTGACCACCTCTCCTTCTTCACCCACACTGGGTTTGCATCCTGTCTCAGAAAAACAAATAAATATTTTTTACGAATCTCCCATAAAGCAAATCCCCAAAACTAAAAGCTCCCCATTTTTTTCTCCTTGAACCAAAATTGCCTTGAACCCTGTATTCACTTTCCCTGCTCTCTCCATTATTTGTGCTGACAAAATAAATCAACCACATTTTAAGTTCCCACAGCAATTAATGGTTGAAATTAAGTAATGGTCCCCTAATTTTGATTGAAACTTCTACTTAGATCAAATTCCCTTCAATTGTAATGAAAATAGTTTGAAGCTGATACAAACAGTTCAGTTCACACATAAATATTTTAAAAACTTATAGAGAGGCTGATTTAGTCTATTATTTTACCACAAAGTTTGACCAGCAGTAGAAAGCTTATTATACATGACTGTCACTGACACATTACAAACTAATAAAACACAGAATGCAATTCTCAAGAAGAAATTGGAATGAATCTATTGCAAGAGCGATTTTTATGGTTCTTTTGAAACGCTATTTCTCCCCAGCTTGCTGTCAAAATGGCAACATTTTCCCTAAATATTTCCATCTTAATTAAAAATGGTGTTTTTATTGAAAAAAGGGCCTCTTGTGCCAGCTGCAGCTTCACATTCCCGTGCTGCACGGAGTGAGGATGCTAATGTGTGCCCACCTCATGGATCTGCTGCTGATCTTGGTTACTGCAGGTGGAAAAGAGTCTGGACCCTAAAATTCTTGTGTCCCTCACCGAGTGCCTTTCAGTATGACCTTAATCATCCCTTAATTTAGGTGCTGTGGCTGAAAAAGGAGCCTAAACCAACAAACTGCATGATTAAATGGGTAAAAAATATTAAATATACTTTCAGTGATGGGTTTTTTGCTTCCTGGCATGGAGCAGTTGTCACTCAGACAGTGCCTTCACTGCCTGAACAAGTTAAAAACCATTCCTACATCCAGGCACGGTCCTGCTGCCGACTCCAAAGGTGAGGTACAGAGAGGGAGGTAAACAAAACAGGGATGCTTTTGCTGGCTGGCATGAGATAATAAGTTACATCCTAGGCTTCTGGGAGAAGATGGTAACCAGAGGAAAGGGAGATAAAACAAAACTAATTGCCAGCAGGTCACATTCATTCCCTCCTCACTCCTCCGTTCCCAGCAGCACAGAGCCCTTCCTCCTGCCAGAGACAGGGAAGAGACCTTGAAGCCATCTGCTGCCCAGATGTGTAAGTGTAATTACACTGACAGGGCTGGGCTGGAATGTCTCCTGGAAAAGAGGCCTTCCAGCCCAGGCCTGAACTGCTCCTGCAGCAGGAAGTGCTGTGGGACCACAAGCCACTGTTTCTGCTCCAGAGGAACGTGCCTGGTCTGAGCAACTCACTGCCAGCAGGATCCTGAGGAGCCACCATCACCTGGCAGCAGCCATTCTAAGCTCAGACACTGTCCTGACCTCAAGGATGACACTTGGGACAGACCCATCAGAGCTGTGAAATCAGCAGATACATGCCCTCAGCACCCATATGAAGGAGCTCGGGGAGTGAGGATGTTTTTCCTTGTTCTCATTTCTTCCATGAGGAATGATTACTGATTTGTCCAAGTTACCTTGCCCCTCTTTGCCTGTGTTCTCCTCACTCAGAGAATGTTGCTGTACACTTTCCCTTCCTCTCCCTCAAGATAATTTCCTAATTTCCCAGCATGACAGCTCCTCCATGGAGGCACTGAATTACTTGCTTCCCCACACAGGCTTCCCTTTCCTCTCAAAATCTGCTGTTTTCTCCCCTTTCTGCTTTTCCCCATCCCCCTTGTCCTGCGCAGCGCTACACTGGCCAGAACAGCATGACTGTTTCTAATTTTCAGGCCACCCCCGCTTTGCTGCAGTACCCTTCCAGAAAGAGCCCAAGTTTTGCCTGGTGGAAATGACTGTTATCTCCAAGACACTTTACACATTATTTCCACGCCATTTGGAGTTTTCCGCCCCAGTAGTTTCTGTTGCATCTCTCATTTCACTCTTTGGTCACGTGTATTAAAGGACCAGGGTCTCCTGTTCACCGGTGAATCCAGACAAGGGACAGTGGACACTTTCTTTCTCCCTATGACGTCACTCAAGACCCTCTGACATCACAGCAAACGCGTCAGCAGTAAGGCCAAAAACCTGCACTCAGATGACCTTCAGAGGGAAGGATGCTGGAGGTCTGAGCACCTACTTCGTCGCAGCTTCAAAAGAAAAAGTCACTTAAAACGAGGATGGGGAGGCCCTGGCACAGGGTGCCCAGAGAAGCTGTGGCTGCCCCTGGATCTCTGGCAGTGTCCAAGGCCAGGCTGGACGGGGCTTGGAGCAACCTGGGATAGTGGAAGGTGTCCCTGCCCATGGCAGGGGGATGGACTAAATGACCTTTAAATATCCCTTGCAACCCAAACCATTCTAGGATTCTGACATCTACAACATCGGCTATGCAAACCCTTCAGCCCCAACCTCGTGTTTTACTCCATGCACTGCAGTCTGTTTTAAGTGCTTTTCTCCAGTCCTGGTGGGAAAAAGCAGGGAGAAAATGACAGCTGGTGCGTGCTGTGCTTCCAAGCTCTTGCCTGAAGACACCGGCAGCATCTCAAAGCCAGAAGGAAAGCCCAAGACAGGACCTGCACTTCCCAGCCCATTTATGTTTTGCTTGCACGTGGGAAGCAACAATAAACACCATTAAAAGTGAGGGTGTCCAGGAAGTTTGGGAAGTGTTTCACCTGCTGCACATTATCACCAAATACCTGTGCAACAGAGACCCTCTTGCTACAGCAAACACCAGTCAAATCCCCACTTCCTACTTCTCCAACAGGCACTGGAGGTGAGAGATCACCAGCACCGGGCATGTCAATGGGATGCCAGGTTGGAGGAGAGATGGAAGTGCTTGATCTACCCAGGAAGGAGAACCAGCTTTTCTGTCCAACAGTGCTTAATGAAGACAGCTTCAATAACTCACTAAATTGCTTGCTGCCTTTCCAGGAAGTTTTAAAAACAACAAAACACAAGAAATAAATAATTTTTTTAAACTGCATCCAATTAGCTGAGGAGAAGTTCAAGACACTTGCAAATTTTGCATGCTCAAAGGTGGCGGAAGGAAGGGAAGGCTGGATTTGGGGGATAATTTATTCACTGTAAATTATTTGTTCAGTTCTAAACTCCACATGGAAACACAGGGATAAGGAGAGAAGGAAAACAATGAGTGAAGGAAAAAAAAAAGAAACGAGGAAGAAAAGCAGACAGCAATGATTATAGACCATTTTTGCAATGTGGTAGGAACATCTTCCTTATCAGCTCTGTTATCACCACCTCCAATGTAAAGGCTCTTTATTTAAAGGAGGGGAGGTAAAAAAGCCCCAGAAGGTGTCTGGGAGCGTGCAAGGGAATAGCTAATGCAACTGAGGGGGAGCTCAGCTCTTGGCAGCTGCTTCGTATGTGCAGCATCAGGCCTCGAGCCATGGCAATAGAATTATACGAGCCCCTGAAGACTCCCGGGCAGGATGGCAGGGAAACTGATGTAATTACTGACATTATTACCCTTAAAGCAAAATAATAATTTTAATTACAGCAAGGGCTTCTGGGCCTTTCTCTGCTCCTCCCTGCCCCTGCTCACTGTGTAGCACAGTCTGGTTCCAGGCTGTGCAATGGGACAGAGCAGCAACGCTCCCCTCCTTCCTCTCCCCCTTCCCCACCAAATACTTTTCTGCACAATTAAGAAAAAGACATCATAAAAGCCACAGTTTCAGCTACACCCCCATATTAAGGATGGAAATGGTGTCCATCAGCTTGTGAAGGCTCAATCCCAAAGGCTGCTCTCTGAGCAGAAGGGACTGCTGCTGATGGCGAGTGCCCGCCTGCCTCCCGGTTAAAATAAATTGGCAAATTAGGGCTAAGCTCAGGAGACAAGACACCTGCAAGCTGGACTGTAGTTGCCTCAACACTGCTGTGTGCAGACCAGAAACCTTCCTCTCCATTTTTAAATTCCTTTCCCATAGCCCTGCCTCTTTACTGGTGCTTGCTTGAATTCAGGACAAGATGAGCACATTTCCAAGACAGAGGGGTTTGGTTACAAATTTGAAAGCAGAACTCTTCATAATTCCTGTGTCCTTGGGAAGTTACAGGTACTTTGCTTGTGGTGCAGCTGTGATTACATGAATGACTGAGGTGCTGAATTGCAATCTCTGGCCCAGTGCCAAGCTTTTTGCTGCAAGATCACAGAATCATAGAATGGTTTGGGTTGAAAGGTACATTAAAGACCATGTAGTTCCAACCCCCTGCCACTGACACCTTCCACTAGACCAGGTTGCTCAGAGCCACATCCAACCCCTGAACACTTCCAGGGATGAGGGGGTGTAACCTCAAGATGTAACACTCATCACTTCATAAATCACTCAAGTGTGTTATAAATATAACAGAAGGAATGAGTTAGGGTGAGCACAAAAGGAGAGAAAACTCCAATGGAAACCATCCGAGGGAACATTCCGCAAAGAAACCAACAATTAAATGACCTTTCTGACAGCATGTCAGAACTGCTGATGCTCCAAGGCCAAGAGAAGGCCACGGATGGTTTGAACTTGATCAGCAAGCTCAGGATGTTAGGGGCTTATAGGGGAAAACAGCTTTTCCCGAGGAGGTACTAGACTTGAAGTTTGTTCACTTCATAGTACAGTTTCGGTTGGAAAAGCCCTCTAGGATCACTGAGTCCAACCATTCCCCCAGCATTGCCAGGGCCACCAGTGACCCATGTCCCCAAGTGCCCATCCTCTCCAGGGATGGTGACTCCACCACTGCCCCAAGAATTAAAGGCAAATAGAAAGGTGTGTGGAAGCCCCAGAAGATTTCCTGCTTGGAACTGGGACAGAACGCCCAGCAGGCACCCAGGGGGAACACTCCACCCTGACCTCACCATCACACCAGGTACCACAAAACCACAAACAGGGGCTTGGCTCCACTCCATTTGCTTACTTCACCTAAAAGCATTGAACCACAACAATCCAACAACTCTGAGTTCCCTATGGATTCAGCCAAATGGAAAAAAAGATCAGATAATGCAGATTGGACTTGTCAGAAACTGAGGCATGGCCACAAGAGCCTGCCACAGGCTTGGCAATAGATCTCTCCTTGTTTAAAACACAAAACCCTGAGACTCCCAGAAACATGGTACCCTGGGGCTGGGTGAGGGGGGTAAAAAAGAGGCTGTGAGCAGGAGATGAAGTGCAAGGGATGCATCCAAGAGGAGAACAAACCCTGAAGGTCAGAGTAGCAAGCACATGAGCAGCTAACTAATGTACTACAGCAGCACCACGGGGCACAGCCACGGGCACACACGTCCTCGCAAACTGGAAAGCCATAAAAGTCTATTACAGCAAATCAAACAGCAGCCAGCATGACAGCCATTAGCCTGCAATGAATACACAGGAACTTAATGAGCTCTGTCGAGGCCAGCTTGGTGAATTAAGTTGCCAATTCTAGCAGGATTCCCCTTTTCTTTTCAGACTTGAGAGCGCCTGCCCCGCCTCATTGCTTTTTGACAAGCAAAGCACGGGGCACCCTTGCCCAGACGGGACGGATGATTACGCTGGAGCAATGTCCCTCTCCTGGCATGGGAGCCCCCGGCACCTATTCCAGGGATGAGATTAACACACAGCAACCACAGAGGACCAGTGCCACTCCAGCAGTCCCTGGTCTGGGCATTCAGAGCTGCTGTGGTGCATCCCCTCCCTCCCTCCCTCCCCACACCAGACAGGGATCACAGTCCGCAGCCCGTGCCCAAATAAATTCCCATTCTCACGCCAAGCAGACTGCGTAAAACACCAGGATGGGTATTTAGAGGCAGTATTGTTTTTAAAGGTCAGTTTACTTCATGTTCAATTTATTTATGCACACTCTTCTTTTGACTTTCCAAGTGCCACACAATAGCAGCGAGGTTTAAATAGCCTTTCGGTTGCTGCTCCATTAGCTATGACAACTGCAAATCGATACATCCATTTATCTCAAAATTAAAAAGAGAAAAACCCTCATTAGCTGCCAAATCTGCACAGAGCCAGTCTATTGAAAACCACGCTAGCCTCTTCTCTTTCTCCAAGCTCCAGCCCCTCTTCATTCATGATCTACAGGCCTTTTGATTTGGCCTGGGTGCTCTTTGAGGTACATTTTGGTACCTGTGCCCTCACTGCTCACCCTCAAGCTGTCTGGAGCATGGGGTGACCTGTCATCCCTCACCATGGCTGGTTCCCCAGCCTCAGCAGCTCCCCACATGTCCCCTGCCATATTTCCATGCCACATCACCTCCAGCTTTGAGTACTCATGGAAAAGCAACAGGAGAAAACCTGTGGCTCAGCACAGGTCTCAAAGCCAAGTGCACATCTCCTCCTTGAGAGCTGTGCCACCACACAGAGAAAATGTTTATTGCTGACATCTCCAATGGGCTGTAGCCCTTGGAGGGTCCTCTTTAGGTGGTGAGACCCCATCCCCTGCTACCTGGCAAAGCAAGGCTCTCTCTCCCTGGCAAAAGAACAGGAGTGCCTCCAGGATGCTGGCAGAGCAATACATTTGCGCCTCATTACCTCTGATCGGTGCCCTTGGTTAAAGATCATGGATAGAAACTGGAAGCTGGCACATACTGCCTTATAATTAGATTAGGCCAACCTCCAGAAGAGCACAGCTCTGAAGGCCAAGTGCTCCGTGGGTGCATGGGGGAAACACCAGGCTTGCTGCACCCCAAACAACCCAGGCAGTCCTGGAAATCCTTCCCAGCAGAACCAAATCTCACATGCAAAGCAGTGTGATAAGGCACAGAGGGGCTTCTAAGGTTCAGCCTCTTCTTCTTTTAAATACTTTTTTGTCCAGATCACCTGCCTGCAGTTCCCTTTCCACAGCCAGCCCTAATTTTCTACATATGAGGGCATGGAGTGATAGGATACAGGGGAATGGCTATCAACTGCAAGAAAGGAGGCTTAAATTAGGTATTAGGAAGAAATTCTTCCCTGTGAGGGTGGTGAGGCCCCGGCACAGGGTGCGCCCAGAGAAGCTGTGGCTGCCCCATTCCTGGAAGTGTTCAAGGCCAGAGCAACCAGTGGAAGGTGTCCCTGCCCACGGCAGGAGCTGAACTAGAGGAGGTTTAAGGTCCTTTCCAGCCCAAACCATTCTGTGACTCTAAGATTCTATGATTCCAAACCAGGACCCCAGGCTGGGCTCAGGTTAATACTGGAAACGGAGAAGACCAGTTTGCAAATTGGCTCTTAGGACAGAAGCCATCAGCAAGAAGAGATATGGCACAGATACTCCAGGTACATAAAAAACTGTTACTTAACACAGTCCCGATTCCCAGGGGAGTCATGGAAACCCATTTCCATCTCTTCACACGAAGGGCAGATAACAGCAAAACCAGAGGTAAATCTGAGGGCACAGGAGAGGAGACTGTTCTTCTCCCATCCTACTGCCATTCTTTTTGTTTTGCAGACCTCTGCAGGCAGAGCATGAAAGGGAGGAGCAGCAGCAAGGCATGACAGCCACCCGCCAGCTCCAGAGGCCCGAGCAGAAAGCAGGAGCACCTCATGTGGGTTTCCTAAGTCATTTCTCCACCACTCGTGCTCTCAAGAGCAGCAGAAATGCCTCTGACCCAGTGTCATTCTCACAGGGAGGTTTCAGATGACTTGGTTCAAAGATGAGATTCCAACTCCCGGCTCATACATCACAAGCAGCTCTAATGAAGAAACCTCATCCTCGCAGCAGAGGGATGGGGAGGGATCAAAGCCCAGCACAGTGGAGCAGCAGCAGCAGGAATATTAAATACACCCTGGTAACACAATCGTTTGCACCTCTCAGTTACCAAAGCTGCTTCATTTCACACACACACAGTGCACATGGGACCTCACCCACACCCCGAGGAACAGTCTGGGAAAAACTGCTCTGCCCTGGCACTGTGGTGCAAGAGGAAGAGGTTTCCTCCACTGGAGGATGTCGAATGCTCTACTAACTCCCTGTTTCAAATTAAATATCATGACCTTCTCCCCCTGGCACCAGAAGCCACAGCTTTAAAGGCTAAATTCACATCAGACCTGTAAATTCCTGGCCAAGTCAGGCTGCAGGCGCAGACGCTCTCCCTGACGGATGAGTAGATGTCACCTCCCTTGCAGCGGCCAGCACAGAGCAGTAGAAGGTTGTGGAAACTCTGTCCTTGGGGATATTCAACACTTGGCTGGATAAAGCCCTGAGCAATCTGATCTAACATGAAAATTCTCGCTGGATTAGCGGGAGCTTGAGCCATGTAAACTCCTGTGGTCCCTTCCCACCTATCCTATTCCAGGGACATCATGGGACAAGTCCTGCTATGGAGTTGTTAAAGGAAATCACCAGCCAGGGCAGAAGCCTTTGGGCAGTATTCTGCCGGAATTCAGGCATTTGGAGAAATATTTGGTCCTGCCTCAGGCCACCTCTGTGACAAGAGCTGTGCACCCCCCAGCTCCAAGGAAGAGAACAGGACACAGACTCTTATTTACACTCATTTGCAAACTTCCCATTTGTCATGGGAAAGATGTCACCAAAGCTCCACATCTCCTCTTCCCCCTTCTTCCCCCAGCACCAAAAACGCTTTGCTTCTGCCCATTTTCACGCAGTAACTTCCAGAAGTTTCATCCTCCCGCAACCTCATGAGGGTCCAGGGCAGGAGGTTGACCCTGTACATCGGTGGCCAGCTTTGTGGTGGCAACCAGAGAGCACGAGTGGCCACTGAGGGAAGAGCCAGAAGCCAGGGAGAGATGATCCCTACCTCTGGGATGCGGACGCTGTAGGGCTGGTTGTGGAACTGTGGGGCGTTGTCGTTCACGTCTCCGACTTGGATGTTGACTGTCCCTTTGATCACCTGTGGGCCCAAGGACAACAGCAGGGTGTCAGCTTTATGTGTGGATTTAGAGCCTAAAGCCAGATTGTGGCTGTGGTTTTGGGCTTTGGGCCAAGGGATGACCCCTTTCCCCTGGTGCAGAAGGGCCCACAGTGACCCACACCCCCTGCTCCCCTCTGTCCATGCTGCAGACCATGAAATGAGAAGTCACACTCACCCCTTGGCTGTCACTGACAGAAAATTCAACTGTGAATTCTGACTTAGTCTGAAAGGTAAAGAGAAGAAAAAAACCTATAATTAAAGATACAGTAGCATTTATTTGCAGATGGCAGGGTGGGGACTTTTAGCCAATGTTATTACACGCAAAATGCTTTCAGGACCTTCCAGAAGGGGAGAGGCGCTTGAGTGCCATTACCTACACTGGGCAGAAAATACTGGGGAATCTGAATGCCAGCAGGGCTCCCATGTATTCCACAGGCACGGGAGATGCCCTGCCCCGGGTCAAGAGGATGCAGGGACTAAGGAACTGACTTCCTGATTGGCAGCTGAGCACTTAAAACACAGGAAGATTTATGACTCATGGCAATGCAACACAGTCTCATTGAGGACATCTAAATCCTGCTGCTGCTTTCCCAACTTACCTATCACACAAGCTGGGAATACTGGGATAAATTCATGGTCTGTAGTGAGAACTGGCTGAAATTCCATGAAAGTGCCAACACAGTCCTCTCTGCCCCTTACTGCTTTAACTAAATTAACAACTTGAAATAGGGATCTATTCAAGTCACTGATGCTGGGGCAAGCAACAAGTGGGAAAGAGTGAATTTTTTTGGGATCAGGGCAGGGGGATATTGCTAGTGGGGGCAGACCTTCTTTTCCTGACCCTTTCCTTCCCACCAGCAATTGCTTTGTTCATGTTTTACCAAGCAACTGTGTAAAGATGGGCAGTAGGACTTGGGCCACCACATCCACCTGACCACCAGCTGCTGTTTCGTTCCCCTCCAGTCCTGGCAATCCCTTCCCATCTCTGGTGTCTCTTCCCTGCCTGAGCTGCTGGAGCACAGCAACTTGATGTTTCCAAAGCATCACACAGGAAAGGCTGGAAAAGCCAGCTTGAACTGGCTCCTCGTGCTGCAGCTCTGGTTGATTTATTCCTAGTGAGATCAGCTCAGGGACAGGCAGCAGCCAGCAGTGCCTGGAGCAGGAGCTCTTCTTGCACCAGAGTCAAAGCTCATCTTGGGAGAAGAGTTTAGGGAACAGCTCCCCACAGTGTGGGCCCCTCCTGCTCCCACATCTCCATCCAAATAGCCAGGAAGTACAACGGGAGAAAGCCCTTCCTAACTCCTGCCTCAGGGCAATGCTTGTAGGCAGAAGGAAGAGCTGAAATCCGGAGGGAGAGGAGATACTCTGCTCCCTGTGCCATCCCACCCTGCTGCATCAGTGCCTTTCAGCCCTCTTTTCCCCTTATTCATCCACAAGGGACAATGCAATAGGGAAGAAAGGAAAAACAGGAGATAAGAAACAACTTGTTGAGCATTTAAATTTTAAAAACTCAATAAAATATTCAGAGAAAGCTTCCACATACCAACTGCTGTCTCTAAAATTATTTTAACACAATTCTTTACCCTCAGGGTCTGCCATTTTTTAAAAAATCCATTTTCCTTCTAATCTTCATAGGAGTAAAAAAACCCTTTTAAAATTAATTTTGCCTCTATACCTTTGCTCCTTCCTCTTCTCTATTTCATCTTTTCCTGCGTCCTTTACCTTACTACGACTCCTTCTCCCCTCTTTTTCCTCTCTTGTACAAGAATTCACCTCTTCCTTTTCCTTTCCCACCACTTCTCCTGCGTGGCTTTCTCTCCCCTGACTTTTTGACCACATGCATCCAAGCCAGTGTTCTCTGCTTCCAACCACCTGCCCACCGCCATCCCTTCCCTCCTACTGCTTCCTCCACCATAAATTGTCATTTACATCTCTCTCATACCCTTTACATCTGTCCCATATCCATTCCCAGCACTGGTCTGTCTTCACTGTCTTCCGCGTATGGCTGACTTTGAGGCCCTGGGATCACTGACGGGTGCAAGCCCCTCTCCCAGTTGAGCCCATCCACGCATCCAAGCTCTGCCCAGCTCCTTCCCTTCCCACCCTCCACACCACAAGACACCTAAAATCCATTGATCACCCTCCTGGGATTAAGGCTGGCATGGGAAGTATCGTGAAGCAGGAGGCACTTGGATGAGGGAAGATTTATGACTCACGCCAGCAGCTGTTGGCACGGGGAGGCGGAGGGGAGAGGGGTGAAGAAAAGCACTTTATTTTTCCAAAGTCTCGCTCTTAACACTGTGAAATTGGGTTTGGCCTCCCCCCCCGTCTCAGCCTGAGCAGCATCCACCACCCTGCTCCTCTGCATCCCAATGCCTGGCTGGCTCCGACCGGGAACGCCAGCGCTGGAGGTGTGTTAATGGGTTTGATCTTTCCAAAGCTGCTGCCAGCCAAGGCAGCACTAAATAGAGGCAGCAGAAGCGCAGGGGAAATTAAGCACGTTGCCCAAACTGTACAGTATTTCCCCAGTCTTCCCACTATCTCTCTTCTTGCTCCAGGAATGCGGCAAGGGCCAAGGTTTTAGTAAAGCAGGCACCTGGATGGGATTCCAGCCTTGCCCACCAAAGCTGCCATTAAAAATAGGAGTGTGAAAAAGCTTCGAGGCAAGAATCTTGCCAAATTTAGCATCCAGCAGCCTGAATCCACAAGAGGATGAAAAGTCTTGATGAGATTGAATAAGCAGGGATACCTCACATCTCTTCACACGCTGTTCTAAATAGTAAAGGTTTTAATTGGCATAGAGATTTAAAGAGGAAGCTTGTAGATTTCCCTGACTGTATGAGCAGCCTGGCTCCTCGGTAGATCATCTCCACTTATTAATTCCTTTACTTCCAGACTCACAGATGTTATTCTGGCATCCAGGAAAACCAACAAGTCAGATCAAACCAGAGCATGCTGTTTATTCCCCGTGCCCCCACTGAACTGGAGACAGTGACAGGGAGTCTAGGGAATGTGGACACACCCAGATTCCCAACTCCACAAGGGAGCAACATCCATCTCAGCTGTCACAGAAGGTGGGAGCCACCATTTATCTGAGCAGAGGTGGTTTTTCCCCAGCGTTACCTCTCTGTCCAGGGGCTGCCTGAGCCACACGACACCGGTGACGCTCTCCACGGCGAAGAACCGACTGGCCTCCTCCCCAACCACCCCGAAGACCAGTGGGTCATTGTCCAGGTCCCGAGCCAGCAGCTGAGTCACTGAGGAACCTGGGAGAGAGAGAGAGAGGAAAGAAATCCTGAGCAAAACGAGGCAGAGAAGAAGAAATTCTGAAAACATCCAGCTTGTCAGAGGACAGAGGTCTGCGGAAGACCTGGAATCACACCCATGGTGCTCCAGTGCCTCAAGGGGAGTCAGGCTGGGCGTGGTCTGACTGTTCTGTCTGGCACAGATGGACTGAACCACAGATCCTCCTTGCCTACACCAAAAGAGAAAGTCAGCCCAGTTCAGCCCCGGCACTAGAGATGGAGGATCTCACACCTCCTCTGGGTAAGCGCTAACGAGCCTCCCTCACACTCTTCCCTGCCAAGGGGCACCACCAGCAGGTACAACAACAAAAGCAGGGGACAGCGACCACTCCTGGAGCCTCATTTCAGCCCCACAAGAACCTCCTCAGATCATTCTGGGCCTCTCCATGACACCTCTGTGCACACACAGTCTACCACGGCTGGCTGACCACAGGTGGCTGCCTGTTGTCTCACCCAGCTGCTCTCCATGCCTTCCCCAGCAGGAAGGGGAGAAAACAGGAGGAAAAAAGCTGGTGGGTAGAGATAAGGATGGGAGATTCCCTAGGCTGCCTGGCCTTGAGGATGCGGGGATAAGGATGCAATTTCTCCTTGGCTACATGGATTCGAGGACGGAGGACACAGTCCACGTGAGCCACCTTTGGCAGTACCAGAACACTCCATGCCCCCAGGTGACCTGGCCAAGGAGAACAGATGCCCAAATTTCATCCATCTGGGAAGGGAAGGCAAGGGCAGGGAAGGGAAGCTCCAGCAGACCAGAGGGCAAAAGCAGCAGCACAGTTTGGAGAGCAGAGTGAGCCGGGCAATTCCCAATCGATTGGTGCGACATCAGTCACGGCAGAAATAATGGAAAAATCCAATATGAGATTCCATTAATAAAGAATTAAATGATAGGAACATAATTAATGCCAGTCAACGTAATTTTATGGAAAATAGAGCTTGTCAAACAAACCTGATTTTATTCTTTGATGAGATTACAACTTTGGCAGATAAAGAAGAAATAATGTAATTCTGCAAGGCATTTGACTTTGCCCTATGTGACTTTGTGATTAAAAATTTAGTGCCCTACAACATCAATGAAGCACATTTTGAGTGAGGAACCAGCTGGCCTGGCAGGTCCCAAGGCCACCAACCTCACTGGGGACATAACAGTGTGATGTAAAATAGCTGTTGGTACAAACGCAGGTGACAGCATGGCAGATAACAGGGAGGGCCCAGCAGCCAGGTGAAGCCCTTGGAAATTTGGGCTCATTTGGTAAAAAACTATTTTTATGACCCAGCTCCAAGCATCCTCAAAAGGCTGGAGGGCCACAGCTACAGAGGAGAACATCCCAAAGCCAGCCCTTCTGGCAGGAATGGGGGTCCAAGCATGCAAGGAGCCATTCCACACGCCACCTGGAGAGCCACAGTGCTCTTGGGGAAGTCAGGAGTGGTTTTTAGGCTAAAAAGCTGGTTCTGCCAAGGCTGCAAATCTACAAGCTGCTTGCCTGACTGCATCACCTTCAGGACTGGATGCAGGAGGAAGCCACAAAATTTCAAGAGCTAGCAAAAATGCTTTTTCCTTAAAAAAAGACTTTAAAAGCTGGAACTGCCTCATCTACGACTAAGAAGAGTGAGATGACTCAGGCCATCTAGAGCACATCCATGGAGAGGACAAAATGTGATACTAAGCAATGAGCACGAAAGCACAGCAAGACTCAGAGCCCAAACCCAGACAAATTCCTATTTGGTGGAAGAATATCAGTTGTTTTAAAAAGAGCAGCTAGAATTAACCACTGGGAACAAAACATTCCTTCCACCAACAGGTGCAAGTGAGTGACAGGTCACAACCAAAGACACTTTGGATAAAGACAAAAACAAGTGGCTTTATCCCAACCCGCAATCAAGAGTGTTCATCTGCAACGTTCTCACCTCTTCAGTGCAGCCAACCCCATAGATACAAAGACCCTACACTTTCTCAAGCCTTGTAGCCCTGATATAAAACAGGGCAACAGCTTGATTTTATGCTGGAGGATTCAAAGCCATCCCTAGCAAAGGTTTCTTTGCCCCAAGGGAAAAAGAAGACACTCAGTCCCCACGGCAGTGAAAGCCAGTAACCAGGACAAAATAAACCCAGGATCATGCCTCTTTATTCTGCCCAGTTTAATAGGAGAACAGACTTCCACCCTTTACATCCCATTCAAAAATCCCAGATCAACAGGCCACCTGCATTTCCCTCTGGGACGGCAAATATTTCAAACTCCAGAAGGTCTTGGTTGCATCTTTGGAAGGGAAAGGATCTTAAAATTCCTGCTGAATAAGAAAACCATGTGCCCCCCAGTTTTAAGCATATTCATGGTTTGTGTGTTGCAAACTCAGTTGTACCAATAAATAAATAACTGAATTAACAAGCAAACATTTAACTCTTCTCTCTTTGCACTGCAACTACCTCCAACTGTCAGAGAATTTAGCTCCTAAATTCAGGACAACCTGGAGAAGGAGGCAAGGCATTTCTGGGCAGAGCACATCATCACACCTCCATTTCTTGCTCCTGCCAGTCTCTGGAGTCAGATCCTTGGGAAACAGCACTTGGGGCTCGACCACCCTCTGCTCTGAAAGGAGCAAAACCAAGGACAGATTCCTCAACTTCTCTGTGCTTTTGTAAGAGTCAAGAAACTTCATTAGAACATAGATAGGGACAGCTCAGAACCACTGTGAGCTGCGCTAGAGCAGAGGAAAATTCCATCTTAAACCCTCCCAAACGAGGCACCAAAACCTAAGAGCTCTTTCACCCTTTCCCTTACCTCCCTGTCAGGCAGTAATCACCATCCTACCTTCAGAGAACCACAAAAAAAAAAGTATTACAAATGTATAAAATACAGATCAAAAATAGCAAATTAAATAGAAGATAATAAGAAACACAGCCCTGAAATAAGAAATGAGACTTCACAATTGCTTTGCCCCAAGTTTTTTCCAAGTTTTACCCCAACGGAACGCTAGGTTTAGGAGTGTGGTATTAAACCTTCACCACTTTCACCACCACGACAAAAGTTGTACAAGTTACCTTCCACCGATTTCTTTAGCACCAATTTATTGTATTTATTGATTTTATCCTACTTTCTTCTCCCCCTCATCAGGAAGCAGAGGGTCCTGCGTGGACAGGGCATGCAGAGCCAAAGCTGCAGCACACCTGTCAGATGCCCCTCTCAGGGCTCTCACAAAGAAAAACACCTTCCCACCTGTCCCTGGGGTCATGCTGGAGATGCTGCTCAAGCCTCCTCGAGCCCAAGCACCGACCTGGCTCCAGCAAGGGCTGAGGAAACAGGGACAAATTATCTTTCTGCAGTTCAAAGTTATAGGCTCCATTTGTTTCCTCTCAGGAATCAGACAGGGCAGTTAAGTGTCTTGATTCCAACAGATAATCAGAATTTATCTTGTCTCCTTTTGCCTCCTTTCTCTCAATCACAGCTACTTCTCCCTCTTTCTCACACATACACAGATTTTCTTCTTTCTCCAAGTCTTGAACTTTGATTGACCTCAGGAGCTTTTTTTTTTTGCTGTTGTTTTCTTCCTGATCAGATTTTATTACATTTTTTTTAGGTTTGGCTGTTTTATGGGGGCTACTTTTGCATCCCATTGAGGAATCCTTGTCTCAGCACCTTGCTTGCAGCTGTAAACCTCTGTATTTTTCTTGCCCTTCCACTTTGCCAAGGAGGAAAGGGGGAAAAGGGGTTGCACCGATCCATCTCCACTGGTTTTGCTTTCAAGAAGAGGATGAGAAGGGAGAAAAAACAAACTCTCTGGAAGTATTCTAGAGCTCCCGGAAGGTTTTGGAAGCACAGAGTCCCAGGGCCACAGAAAGAGCTGGAGGATGAAGAAGCTGCCTGAGCAGGATGCTGACCCAGACCAGCAGGAACGGGCTGGGGTGGGATGGAGGGCACAGGGATCCAACAGAAAGGGCAGGTTTATAATTAATTGCTTAATAAGCTTCTCTCTTAAAAGGTCTGATTCATACCCAAGCAGAGGTAATAGGAATTTCTGCAATGGCTTTTGGCCTCAAGACTTCAGGCATCAGCCACACTTTAATATAAAAAGCATTTTAATCCTGATTTTAACAACCAGTGCCAGTCTCCCCCCTCCTGAGCTCTGGGTCATATCTGTGAGCACAGTCACCACACTTTGGCTCCTCCATCAAGGTCACAAGCTGGCACAGGGAGCCCTCAGCTGTTCTTCAACTCCTTAAACCAGCAGAAAGTTAGTTAAAAATCATTTTAGTAACCCACCCTTACACAAAGGCCACCACCACACTTTACTTCCAAAAGTAGCTTCCACCACATTTCCTTGGCTCCCCTTCTTCCCTGTGAAGGAGATGGGACAAACTAGTCCCACCCCTTCTCCCAGCAGCCCTGCTTTCCTGCCCCAGGCACCCCAGCACAGGCATCTCCAATTAGCCCAGTTAATCACAGCAGCCTGGCCTCTGACGTGCTCAGAGGCAGGATTTGATGGATTTGATCTCGAAATTCCAACCCTGTTCTTCTCATTTGTCACCTGCTCCTTTTTCTTTGCCTCTAATTCATTTTCTCTTTCACCTTTCAGAAAAAAAAAAAAAAAAAGAGGAATAGAAAGCCCTCCTACAGATGCTTTCCCAAAGATTTTGAAAAGAAAAGATGAAATGCCAATATTTCTGTGCTGCTCAGCAATCTCTGAGCAATGAAATGGGGAGAAAAGGACGGTGACTCCCTGGCAAAGGAAGTAAAGTAAAATCTAGTTTCAAGCAAGAGGACACAGAAGTGGGAGCTACTTCCATGTTGGGAATGAAGCTTCAATAATTTCCTGGAGGGGACAAACCCAGAGCTTGGGACAGTGTGCCCAGAAGACCCTCCTGATGTGGAAGGGACAATGCCAGCATGGGAGGGCAACCAAAGCACACGAGGGCTCAGGAAACCTCTTGCAGGCACACCAAGGTCTCTCCACCTACATTCCTGCATTCCCTGGGTGAACCACATTAGTAAAACTCCTGCCACACAACCCATGCAGAGTTTAAACCCTTGCCAACACCACCCAGCTATGCTCAGGCGCACCTAAAGGTCCACGGGCAAGCCATTCATCCCAAGCCTCTCTCCCAAAGCCGGTGTCTGGTAGCTCATTCCATATACACAGTCTGAACAGATACTCGCTGACCTCCTTCTCAGAATGGGCTCAACCACTTGACCCAAAACTTTCCAGAAGGACTCGAACAGGAAAGTTTCCACTCCTAAAATGCAAGCCGAGCTCAGTGTTACACGTTTCTCTTTCCAAATGCTGATGGGGAGCATCAGCTCCTCCACCACGGCTGCCTCCACTCCAATTACTGCACTGCAAGCCAAAAAGGGCAGGGAGACACCAGCACCTTTTTAAAAGGCTCCCATAATAAATAACCGAGAAAAGAACAATATCTGTCATCAGAAAAAGAGGAGGTTTTCACCAATGGTGTGAGGAAAAAGCCTTGGACCAGCTGGTCCAGGAACCACAAGCTGCTGTCATGTGTGAAAGGGAAAGGAGCCAAACACAGAGGTGACAAGAAAGAAGGAAAACAAATCTGTGCAGTCAAAACCATTTCTGAGGGAGTCTGTCAAGCTGGGAAGTGAAAGGCACAGCAGAAGAGTTTTTCCTGGTTCCTCAGATGCTCCAAGACAGAGCCTGTAATTTCTCTGCTGCATTTAGTTATTTAAGTGGGGAGTCAGGGTGGAGGCAGAATCCATAAGCAGAGCTGACAGCCAGTGGTAAACCTCAGAGAGAGGCACTGCCTGCCTCCCATCCCCAAGCTCTCACAGAGGTGTCTAAAAGGGTGTTTAAAGCTGTTTAAGAGAGCAGCAGCAAAGAAGAGCCAAACATTCACATTTACAGAGGGCTTCTTTGGTTTGCTCAGAGCTGATCACATTGGTTAATTTTACAACACAAATAAGAAGAGGAACAATACCAAAATATCAATGGCATATTGAAATTTCTTAACATTATCATTACAATACACAGAATTCCTGACGCTCTCCTGGCAGATGCTGTGCATGCAGTCCCTGGCTGCTGGCATACACCCAGGCAGAGAAGTGGCATCCTCCCAAGCTGAAGTCAACATCTAGCCTGACATGACAGAGTAATTACCCTCCATCAGCCTTCAAACAGGTCTTAGAGCAGCACAGGTATCACAGAAGCTCTCCAAACCCACTTTTAAACACATGGCTTCGTGCTGGTGCTGCGTCTCTGCTGTGCATGGAAAGGCTGAGGGAGACGGGGCTGTTCAACCTGAAGAAGAGAACCTGAATAGGCTCCAAGAGAGCTGGAGAGGGACTTTGGACAAGGGATGGAGTGACAGGACACAGGGAATGGCTTCACCCAGACAGAGGGTGATTTAGATTGGATATTAGGAAGTTCTTCCCTGTGAGGGTGGTGAGGCCCTGGCACAGGGTGCCCAGAGAAACTGTGGCCGCCCTGGATCCCTGGAAGCGTCCAAGGCCAGGCTGGACAGGGCTTGGAGCACCCTGGGATAGTGGAAGGTGTCCCTGACCACGGCAGGGGCTGGAATGAAATGGTCTTTAAGGTCTCTTCCAACCCAAACCACTCCAGGATTCTATGGATGGAGATGACATCCTTTGCTCACTCACTCTCACCTCTTTGGGGTGGAGACGGGTTTATTAACCAAAACTCTCCAACCAGGCTGGTATATATTGCCAAAATCACTGATGCACCTCAGTATTGCTGTGGTATCTCCAAACCTGCCTGGAAAAAAGGGAATTAAAAAATGCTCATCCCTGGGCAATCCCCTGAACAGCAGCATTCCAGGTCCTTTCTCCCTGCCTGCTCTGGCTGGGATCCAGAAATTCTTGCCTTTCCTGTCACTACAAACCCCACAGGCCTTCCCTGGGACAAGGGAGAACATAGAGAATTTTCAAAAACTGAAAGGGCTTTTGTTTCCTTTTGTCTGGGAAGGAATAGGCTGCTTCAGTATAAAAGAGGGAAGTAAATAAAATCACATCAAATAAAACACCAAAACACCCAGGAGATAAAATAAGAAAAGAAACACATGTAAAAGGAGGAGTTTGGGTCTGTTAAGGTATTTCCAGTGAAAAAAGGGTTCCAGCACTTAAAAAAACCTCTTAAAAATAATTTCCTCTCCAAACTGCCTGGGAGCCTCATAATTACCAGCAATGATCACAGACCCATTCATTTGATCCTAAAATTAATACATCATGTTCAGAATGATATAGCGTTAATTTATCACAAGATTTATGAAACTTGTACTTTTTTCTAATGAGTTTTATGCAAATTCTGCTCCATCCATTGTTTCCACCCTTAAAAAAAAAAGTTCCCCCACAGAAGCTGCTCTGTCAAAAAGTCTCATTCACTTTTATTGATATCTGTCCTTCTCTCGTCATCCCCACAACAGGAGGGGGAAGGAGAGGAGCTGGCTCCAACCTGGATGTGATCCTGTTCCCAAGGCACAAGCCACGAGCTCTGCAGGTGAACCAACCATTCAAGGCACTTGGTTTTAAACTAATTTTAAAGGAAATTAACTGTTGGTTCACTCACACCTTTGTCTGAGAAGGGTCAGAGAACAAGAAGAGCAGCGGGGAACTGGGAAATTGAAATATTTAGACTTCCCAGACTGGAAAGTCTGTGTTTGGTAAACTTGGAGAATAAATACAAAAGGTGGAAGGGAGGGAAGCATTAGCACTGAGCATCATGGAGTCATAAAGGGGGAAATCCCACAAGATTAATTTAATATTTTATGGCGGAGCTGTAAATGCACAAGATGCTTCATCACCTCAGGAAAGCACTCGGTGCAGTGCTTTACAAATCCTGAATTTTCCCAAAGATCAGGGCAATTCTTAGGAGCACAGGAAAGATGGTACAAAACAGGCAGAACCATTTCCAATTCAAGCACAGCAGGAATATTTATTTCATTCTTGAGCACTGCCAACTGGAAATCAGACTGATCTTCATCAATACCCACACACCTCCCAGGAGGCTGGGGAAAGGGAATTCTGGAAAAAACCTAAGTATCAGGCGCAGCCTCACTCCTCGGAGCTGCCTTCACGTGACTACTGACAGCTATTCGTGAGTCACGCAGAGGGGTGGGAGGAGGCAGGATGAACTGGAAAAGCAAAGGAAAACATAAATCTGGGGTTAGCAGAAATATCCCAGCATCGCCTGGGGGCTTTTAAAACTGGCCTGGAAAAGCTGTTAGCAAACCAATCCTGGCATAGCCCCAGCAGCACTGGCTGGATGAGACCCAAACCCCAATTTTGGCAGCTCTGGGAGAGGAAGGTGCTCCCCACCTCTGAAGGCAAAATCCGTTCCCTCTGCACGGCCAAAGACTTCCATGAGCACTGCTCCACATCCATGCCTGTCTCCAAACAACCCAAACACTCGGTACACCCTCTCCACTGACTCCTCAAGGAAAGCCTGGCTAATGCAGCCTTCATTAACATATCTGACACAAAGTTTAAACCCTAAATCCAGAGAATATCCTTTTCTAATTAACTTTTGAAATCAGAAACAGCCCAGAAAGGAGTATTTCCTTCGTTCCTTTCTGCCTTCTACCCAACTCCCTCCAAAATGTTCACTAACTCTTAGATCAAAGGAAACCCTGTCACAGGTCCCAGTGTGGAGGGAAACAACATTCAGCCTCCCTGGCAAGTTAGAGCCAAACGTGGGAGAAGGATTTGTACCACAGAAAGCACAGCAGTCCTACAAGTTTCATGAAAATAGTGGCTACATCAAGGAAAACCAAGAGTTCCTCCTCAGAGATGCAACGCTTTATTTTTAAAAGGCATGGTTGACAGCTGTCCCATCCACACGGAATTCTAGAATGGAAAGACCTTGTTCCATCTCCCTGCCATGGGCAGGGACACCTTCCACTATCCCAGGTTGCTGCAGCCCCCATCCAACCTGGCCTTGGACACTGCCAGGGATCCAGGGCAGCCACAGCTTCTCTGGGCACCCTGTGCCAGGGCTTCGCCACCTTCTCAGGGAAAAATATCATTATATCATACACACTGAGCCACAATGTGCCATCAAGACAGACAAGATGCTGCCATCCCTCCCATAAAAGGGGGTCCAGAGAAGGTAGAAGCCAGAGTGTTACAGTGTCCAGAGACTACCAACCAGCTCTGCTGACTGAAACCAAATCCTGGCTCCAGGGATTAATTTCTATTTAGTGGCTGCAATAAACCAACAGGAGCTCCAGTGAGATCCTTGAGATGGGGGCGAGCTCTCCTCAGCTTGGGAAAACAGGAGCACACACCCACTACCATCTCCCCCCTCAGTACAGAAAGCAGAAGAGCAGAGACCAGAAGATGCAGCTGACCCACAACCCTTGAGTTCAGTGCTTCTCTTTGGCCTTATCTCACTTTCTAGAAAAACGCCAGGGCAAACAGGAGAAGAACAGAACCCCAGAAATCTATTTAATGAGGTGCTTTGCTGCTTGGTGTAAATAAATGATTTATGAGTAAGGTGACACATGCAGTTATTTTGCATTTTAGCTAGTCAAGGTAACATAGCTTTGTGTTAATTAGAAAAGAGAAGCTGTTCTGCAATTAATATGAGGTCGGAGATAAAGCTCGTTAGGTTGCAATGCCCACAGAGGAGGTCTCCCAAGACTGCAGGACACCTGTGGGGTGAAGACACCCCCCAGAACTGTAAGGCAGGGACATTAGCAATGCCAATGGAGAAGTCATAGGATGCTCTGGGTTCCTAGGGACTTTTAAAGGCCTTCTAATCCAAACCTCCTGCCATGGGCAGAGACATCTTCAGCTAGACCAGGTTGCTCAGAGCCTTGTCCAACCTGACCTAGCGATAACACACTGAAACAAGATGCCCTACCACACTCACTGTAAAAAAAAAAAAAAATCCTTGCTTATACTTAATCTAAATCAACTCTCTTTCAGTTTAAAGCCGTTACCCCTCTTCCCAACACAACAGGCCCTGCTAAAAGTCCCTCTGCTGAACTGCTTCCTCCACCAGCAGCCCCATCAAGCTGAGGAGCTGATCAATATGAATGGGGGAAAGAGGGGGAAAAAAGCCAACAACAAAACAAACTTGTCAGCAAATTACACTTGAGGAAGCGAACAGGATTCATTCACATCTTGTTTGAAATCTCATCTGCGCCTCACAAAAGCTGAAACATCCCAGAGGCTCTCAGTCTCACAGGGAATACAAACCCTTTCGTGCTACAGCTTTTGCCTGTGGCCCAGCTGCTCTGTGCTCTGAATGGTTCAGGAGAACAAAAATACAGCCATCCTCAGCCCAAATATCACAGGGTGCTTTGCTCCAAAACAGGATTTGGTATGAGCATCCAAGTCCCAAAGCCATAGGAAATGGTACCACCGGTCAGGGTTTTGCCTGCAGATCTCAGATCCATGAGTAAACCGGCCTTGGACTGTCACCGTAACTCTCTGAGGTTTCAAAACATGTGCTGGGTGATGAATTCTGCCTCGTTATAATGAAGATGCATTGAAACCCCTTCCTGATTTATCTCTCCAGAGTTGTTAGCACCTCCTGATCTCCAAGACACAGCTGCAGTAAAAGCAGGACTTGAACAACAGAGCAGGAATAAGAAACCCAAGGCAGCCAGTTTTGGAAAGGTTACATTTCCTGCTCCTCTTCCTCCTTGGATCATAGAGTTGTGGTAGGATTTGGGTTGGAAGGGACCTTAAAGACCACTTTGTTCCAACCTCCCTGACATGGGCAAGGACACCTTCCACTATCTCAAGTTGCTCCAAGCCCCGTCCAACCTGGCCTTGGACACTTTCAGGGATGGGGCATCCACAATGAAAGCAAACAAAACCTTTAAGAGAACCAAGAGAAACAACCAGGGGCTTGTAAGTCTCCCCTCAAAGGTGACAGCCTGAGAAACACATGCAGCCCATCTACCCAACTCCTCCAGGCATAACCCATCTCCTTGGGGCTGGCGACGACTGTCACAACTCAGACAGAGCGTTTCCTCCCCTGCCTCCCTCTTTGTCCCTCTGAAATGCCAAAGAGGAGGTGGGGGGAGACTTGGCAGGTGGTGCCTGGGTATGTGAGGCAGGAGCTTATCTGCGTCCTCACCACGGCACCGCAGTAAATTGCTTGTTGATAAATGAGGCTATTTAGGAGCCAGTGGTGCCAGCACTACGGTTATTAATGATGCCGACGTGGAGAGACATTTTAAGAGCGGCCCCACGTCCCATTGTCCCCTCGCCTGTGAGTAATGGGGCACTTCAGCCACAGGGCTTCACAACCAGCTTGGGTTGTTTAACAACAGAAACAAAACAAGGCCTAGGGAAATGGATGGAGAGCGCTGGACTGATGACTCCAGTGTGCTGATAAAACCAAGCTCCTCAGGGAGAAGTTGGGCAAAGCTCCAGTCTTTAGATGGAATTAAACTGAACCCAGCAACCAAGGCTCTTCCACTCATCCCTGTGTGCTCCCACCAGCCACACACAGCACTTTGTTCTCTCAGTCTATGGTCCTGTGCAGCAAACTCACCCCAAAACCAGGGAAAAGCCAAACCACAACAGCCTCAACTGGAAGCAGCAGCTGTCCAGCTGTACTTGCAACACGTGGCACACCCTGGAGCACAGCGAGAGTGGTATTTGTTGAAGCCTGGGAGGCTTTCACAAGGCCATTGCCTTACTTTGGACATCACAGATGTCTAAACATGGCCAAGAGGACAATGAGCGAGAAATAAAAAGGCTGTTTATTGCAAGAGGAAACCTTGGAACAGAGCTCCACAGTGGCTGGTGGGAGAGCGAGGCAGAGCATGCGAGCACACAGCTGTAAACCTGTTTCTTCGTTAATATACCCACGAGTGTTTTTCTTTTCCTATGAAAGCACACTCTTCTGCAAACAAACATCTGGAGAGCTCTGTTACAGCGGACCGTTCTCCCCAGTGACTGGAGCATTCAATTAATTTAGCCTTTCTCATTTGGGAGTTATCTGCAAATAGACTCGGGTTTGCAGGAATTTATTTGTTATTTGAATATATTCAGTGAATGGTTTATTAAAAACATATTTCAGGCAAAGGATTTCTCACTAATTGCTCCTACAACTGTCGCTCTGAGTGTTGGCAACTGGCAGCTCACCCCACATAAACAGTCACTGTAGTCAGGTGGGAATGCCTTTGCATGTTGATGGAATGTAATCTACCTCTGGAAAGAGCTTTCCAAGGGTTTGTGGAAGCACCTGCACAAAAACATAGCCTCATGCAAACGCACAGCATCCAGCCTGCCTCAATTTCCTGAAAAAGCACAGAAGAGCTTCTCCAGATGTTGTCACAAAGAGAACAAGAGCAGGGTTGAACACCAGAATTGACTGACTTTAGGCAAAAAAAAAACCACCAAATGCATCTCTCAGTCACTTCCACAGCACCTTGCAAGAATCCATGGGGTTCCTGATTCAGGATCCTCCCTGCCCAGGTGCCCTGTGTCTCAGAACTCCAGGAAACACTTGCTGCAGGAGTTTCATCACAGCCGCAAGAGAGAACAGGGTGAGAAAGGAAGCAGTGAAGGGCTGTTTCCAAGACTGATGCAATCTCTCGGGCATGCAATGAGCCCAGGCTCCCCCTTGACAGTGTACTACAAACTGTAGGTTATGCAGTACCTGCGACATGTCCTGAAATCACAAATCCTCCTACAGGAGCAGTTCTAGTCTTCTATGAGACAGGACAAGGGGAAATGACTTTAAACTGCCAGAGGGCAGGGTTAGATGACATATTGGGAAGAAATTCTCCCCTGTGAGGGTGGGCAGGCCCTGGCAGAGGGTGCCCAGAGAAGCTGTGGCTGCCCCTGGATCCCTGGAAGTGTCCAAGACCAGGCTGGATAGGGCTTGGAGCACCCCAGGATAGTGGAAGGTGTCCCTGCCCATGGCAAGGGGGTTGGAATGAGATGGTCTAACCCAAAGCATTCCAGGATTCTATGATTCCCCTGGCCAAGGTGACCTGTGAGAGCCTGGCTGCTCTTTCTGTAGGCTGAGTCAGAGCTGCAAGGGGTGGCTGAGCTTACACATCCCTCACCCGGTGTCCAGATCAGCCAGCGCTCAAAAAAACCTCTCTCAGTCACATGTAAAACCAAATAACATTTTAAAATCCAAACTGAACACAAAACTTCACGCTAAATCCCAGCTGCTGGATTGTTTGAAAGCAAAAAGAAAGCAATCACTGAGGTTTCACAGACTGTTCTAAAAGTGGAAATTTATGAAGAGAAGTGATCCAGAAAGTCACAGTTTTAGGCTTTTTTCTTTCAATTGCTCAGAGTAAAGACTTTCAAAGCTTCTCTTTCCCCTGAAGCCCTGTTTGAGGGAGAAATGCGTATTGACCACCAAATTCAGCGTCTCCCTGCTACCTGTACACATCAGAGACTCCTGTGACCCAACAGATGTCCCATACATTCATTTTTCCAGCCCCTCTGGACCATCAGCCTTCAACTCCCATGCAAACCCAGCCTCTCCAGAGCACATTCACCAGAGCTGAACCCTTCCTGCACTATTTGACCATTTCTTGGACAAAGAAAACCCTCCCTACTCTTTCCACCCTAAAACTGATTTCCAGACTGAATCCACATCAGCCACTTGGCCCCTCGGCTCTGCTGAAGGACCTTATGGGTCTTCATAAGTGAGTCTTGGTGCATCACAGCAGAGAGATGAGCAACCCAACAGCCCTGAGGACACTGTCCCAGAGGCTGGCAATCCCCACAGCATGAGACACAGCTAAAAACCTCAAAGAAAACCCCCAAATAAACTCAATCCACCAATCCAACCACACCACAGGCACTCCCATTAAGTGTTGCTTTGTGAGCAGTGAGGGGCCATCAGCAAAAAAATGCACCTCTTTTCCCCCTTCTTATTAAAAGAGAGCCATTCTTTTTTGGTTGCCCGTTATTCTAGCCCTTGTCCTTGGCAGGATGCAGATACCCTGGCCTAGGTAACTCTCATTAATTCCTCAAATTTGAGCTGAGATTATATCTGTGGTTATTAAAGAGTGATAATAAACCTTATCAATCAAGAATGAATGCAAAAGGAATAAGGGAAGGATTTTCCTAGGACTGAAAGTGCAAGAAATTCATAACTAACTTAATACTTGTTCCAATAAGAGATACTCGTGATGAATCTACTTTAAAACCAGTTTGACTCTTTCCATAAGAAAAAAACAGAAGAATAGAGAGACTCTGGGGGTCTCAGCCCTGGCCCTGCATCTCCTCATCCCAGATAATTCTCATGCAAAACTCCTGCTTCTCTTTCAACTCCACCTCTTGCCCACAACATAATCCCAGGCTCCTCAGGTTCTGGGATGCCTGTGTGTGCCCTCACCTGAGGATGTTGTCCCATCTGTCCCTCATGTCCCCTCACAGGCACGTCCACAGGCTCCATGCAGCCTCCCTTCTGCCGTGCCTCCCAAATGACTGATGAGCCTGCACATTGTTTTTGAGCAGCTCACGTGCCAGGCAGGATGACAGACCTTGGGGACCTGGGCATTAATCTGGAGATTTATAGTCAAATCTGTCACGCCTGGGGAAGCTTTTCCCCCCCCCAAGAACTCTGCCTGAAGGTCGCTTTCCCTGGGCAATAAGCTCCAAGAAACTTTCTCAGCCACCATGGCCCCCACCAAAGGGAGAGCAGGGGAGGGGGACAGCCACCAGATAACGTGCCCAGCCTCAGGGCACAAATTTCTTCTGTATATTATACATATATTATTATCTATGTTTATATATTCTCCTCTCCCCACTGAGGCTGATGACAGACACAGGAGGAGCTGGTGAAGAACAAGAAGTCCAGACTTTTAAGGGTGCAGTGACTCTTGGAGCAGGCAGAGAGAAAACACCTTCTGGGAGCTGCTGCGGGCTGGGTGGCAATTTCAGGCCAACAGCTAAAGAAAAAAAATCAAATAAACCTGCCCAAGCCAGGATTAGCTGGGCAGCTGGATAACAAAACTGGAGGCAAAGCTCACTATGCACATGGATGAGAGCCAAGATCACCAGCAGTTCCCACCTGAACCTCACAGGATGCCCCAAAAGGATGCTCTGGCTGAGACAGCTTCCAAGAGAGGCTCTTCTCTGCACGTCACTTTCCTGTGGGAGTTTCCCAGGACACACCTAAAAGCCAAACCCTTTTCTCAAGGCCCTAGACACCCCAAACAGGAGGGTGTCTGTTAGGTAAGATGCCTTGGACAAGGCAAGAGCTCTTGTGTTCTCCTACAACATGTCAGGATGGGCTGGTGATGCACGTGCTGCTCGCAGCTTTGCCGGCAGAACAGATCAATTCCGACAAGGAAGACTCCTGAGGTTTATAGTCAGGGCAACGCGAATAAAATCAATGAATCATTTATTCAGTCAATTTTAGCCATCCCTAACAATGAGCTGTCTGACAGCAGACCACAAATTTCTCTAGTGTATTCTTATTTAAAGCATTAATCCCTGTGGATAATTCTTAAGACTCTGGCTTGTTTAGAAAGCGCAGACTATAAAGATGTTTCAGAGGGATACAATGCTCACTGCACCCCTTCCTCCCTTGTCTGAGCCATCAGATCAAGTTTACAAGACAAACAGGGATAATTCCAAATCAGAAATTCGCTTTCTGTTAGTACTGTTGGCAACATCCATGGAATGCTCCTGCCTGCAACCTGTGTGGGAAGATGACCTGCACAGCACCAAAGATATCTGCTTACAAAAATTCACTCCCCACAAACATTTGCAACACTTGTCCAACTTGTCACAGAATCAAAGACGAGAGAAAGACTCCCTAGAGCAAGTCAGAAGACTATGGATGGTGACAGACTGACTGCTTCACCATTTGGTGCTTTCCAGCCTGGCTTGTATGGACAAAAGGTATGGAAGGGAAGAGGCATAAAACACACAATAAAGGCTTTTGAAATAAAAGAGTTTCAAGAGTAAACACTCCACTACACCTTCCCCTTCAGGACAATAAGCATCCTTTTCTTTCCCAAAGATTTCCCTTGCACATCCTTCCAAGCTCTTTTTCCCTCCCCTCACTGGAGCAGCCAACACCTGCTGCACAGTGCATGTCCCCATCCAGCTCCTTCCCTGCCTTCCCAAAGCATTCCCGTGCTCCAAGGAAGGCAGCAGAGGACCATACACACATTCCCACATCCCTGCAGACAGCAGCCACCCAGGTGACAAACACATGCTGGGCCAGGAAGAAAGGGGGAGCAGAGAGGAGGCAGATTTGCAGGCTCTGATCCCAGGCACTTGACCCCCTCCTCTCCCTCATTATGGATGAGGTAAATTAGCTGTGACACTCATTAGCTGCAGCTCCTAATTAGTGAAAATTAATATTGGTTTTGATAGAAGTGTTGGCTGAAGCTCTCCCAGGCAAAGGCATTATTGACTTTGTTACCCTGTTTAATAGCAAGTTACATCACAGAAACTACTTTTCATGGAGTCGACAGACTGCAGCCACCTCCCACCCTTCACAGCTCCCTTTCCCTTCTGTATCAGCTCCAAGGGACAGATCCAGCCTCTGCCAGAGCATCCTCAGCCCCATGGGCACCTACACCCATCCCTGGCAGCATCCCAAGCCTCCCCATCCCTGGATGCACCCCAGAATCCCAAGCCCCATCTGCCTGATGGCCCTCCCATCCCCCCATCCCATTCCAACACCCATTGTCCCAAGAAACTCCAGACTCCCCAGAGGAATTGCTTGCCATCACCTCTACTAACAGCTCAAAAGAAAAAATAAAGGGGAATAGCTGCAATGCAATGGCAGTGACCATTTAATAAGGAAAAAAGCAGGAGCAGCATTCCTTGACCTCTGGGATCCCCGCTCTTGGAGCCTGGGAATCCCATGGTGGCAAAGTAACAGACACCAGTAAAAACAACAGGAAAACATTTGTCACCGAAGTTATGCCTGAAAACCCCACCACAGTGCATTATTCACACATTAATAACAATAAAGATGTCAGACTGTCAGATCAGAAGTTAATCTCATTCAGAGCACAATTAAGGATGCCATTATCCAACCACCTGGGGCCACTTGCACAAGGCAGTGGGTTTCATGGAAAACAGGGATGAGCCCACGCCTGGCGGAGCAGCTGGCCCAGCCCCGCCTTGTCACCTGCAGCCAGGGCAGCCCAAATACTGGAGTTGCGTCTTGTTCTAAAGAGGCTGCATGCAGATCCATGACAGGAAAATTGCTTTTAAAGAGCATTCCTTCACTCCTGGGAGCAGCATCCCAGTGAAAACTGTCCCTCTGCCCACCTGGATAATACCACTGGATACAGGATGCAGGATACACAAAGAGCAAACCCAGACCATCTACAGTATTTGCTGATCCTGGGGTGAAATTCTGCTTCTGGAGGCTGCAGGGGGGAATACCACCACTGGAAAACAGCTTCTCCAACAGATTCCAGTTGATTTTACAGCAGGATGCCCACCAAGTACAGCAATTTTAGCTTTTGAGATGAACTAACCAGCAAAATAAAATAAAATTTACACCTCCAACTTACAATCTGGAATGCAAAATCAAGCTCCTGGTTTAAAACCCATGGAGCCTCCCCTCTCTCCTAGGAGACACCTTTTCCACCTATATCTGCCAGAAACTGGCTGTGGATCATCCCAGCAAAAATGAAACTCATTCTCCTGCCAGTGTTGTGTGAACTTTGAGGATGCTGCCAATTTTTATGGTTCTGTGAGATCATCCTGTTGCAGTGTGATCAAACCAGCTTGGAATTTTTTTCCCCCCAATACAGAGCCTTAATTTCTTACTCTTTCCCCCACCCCACCAAAGCAGCTGGGCAATGACTTCTGGCTGATGCTCTCTGCAATCACTCCCCACTCTGCACCTGGTGGGAGTGCAGACAATTTTTCCAAGACAAAGAGCAACTTGCAAATCCAGGGAGATATTTTTTCCCCACCCTTCATGCCCCTAGGAAAGTTGCTGGGAGAGATGTGGAGGCAGGATGGTGCTTTCTGTGTGGTCCCCTCACTTCCTGCCTCACCATTCCACTACACATCAGTGCTCCTTTGCAGGGAAACGCTGTTTTATCTGGCAGGATGTGTTTAATTTGATGCTGCTGCCATATGGGAAAAGGTGCATTTCCAGAGTCAGGGTTTTCCGCAGTGCTGTTACTTATTTTACAGTCTTCTGCCACATCTTGTTCCTTCCCCTCTATTTCCCAAAATCATTAGTAACAACCAGTAATCTCTGCCTAGGAGGATGCTCCTCGCTTTTCTCCATACCCCAAATTGTTCGTCTCCCTTGGACTTTCTGTATTTCAAAATCTTTTTTCTCCCTCTTATTTTCAAGTTAACTGCTTGAAACCAAAACAGCAGAGCAAGTAAAGCCACCACATCACTGTTTATGAAAGGATATTACGTTCCATGACACCAGCTCTCACCTCAAAGCTAATAATCAATTAGAAAGGAAAAAGAAACAGGTTTCTCTGTATTCAGGTACCAAATCACCCTCCTAATTGCTCACAGGCAGCAAGACAACCTCTGTGACACAATACCAGAGCCTCGACAGAGCAGGCACCTGACAAAGCCATGCAGATGAATGGAATAAAATTGAGTTACTAACCATTAAATGTCAAGTGTTTGAAATCTTTCCCCCTCGTGTACCCAGCAATATTAATAAATCTTGAAGAGAGGGAGCACACGGAGCTTTTTCACTGCTCTGACCAGCGCTGCAAATGGAACAGATGTTTTCACAGAGTTGTCCAACAATGCTTTCTCTCCCCCCCCCCTCAAGTGGTTACAGTTAATTCAAAAGCCATCAATGTACCCAAGCAGTTTGACAGGAGGAACCAATTTATTAACTCCCCCTGCCAATCAAGCACATTAAGCCATTCAAAGGCAGGAGGGTGCATCAGCACACGTCAGCAATAAATCAGTTTAAAAACCAGGAGACAGGGAGGGGATGGAGTCATGAAACAACACTGAGGCGACCCATGCTCCCCAAAACCACAGAACACGTGATAAAAGAATCTTCCCAAGAGGTAGCCCTGCCACCCAGGCAATCAACACAGCGTATCATGTACCAACAGCCTGGCCCCACACAGAGGATGCTCACCGGGACAGCGGCAGGTTCCTGCCGAGGTGCTTCCCAACAGCAGGAGCTGCATTCCACAGTCTCAACATCATGGCATGTATATACATTTCCAGAAGGGCTCTCTTCCACCTGCCTATTTCCATACTGGAATGTGGCAGCTTTCCATAACGGGGACTCAATTAAGTAAATGCTTCATGTTTTAATTGCTCAGATGACTCTGATGAGCATGAAAAGAAGCTGGACCTTCCTTAGCTCTTTGTTGTTGTTGTTGTTTTTTCCCCTTGGCATTTTTTTGGCTTGTTTTACACCAGTAAGCAACAACCACCAACTGGTGGTGGTAGCGGCAGCAAATAGTTTGACTTTTTTTTCTTAAAGAAAAGGACTTCCACAATGCCCAACTACAGAAAGTTTTAACTGAAAGGGTAAATTTTTACTTGTCTGAAAATTCTACAGAAAGAGTCATTGAGGGTATCATGGAATGGTTTGGGTTGAACGGGAGCTTGCAGACTTTTTCCACCCCCTGCCACAGGCAGGCACACCTTCCACTACACCAGGTTGCTCCAAGCCCCTTCCAACCTGGCCTTGAACACTTCCAGGGATGGGGCAGATCCAGACTGCACAGATCTCAGATGTGCCAATTTTAGAAGTAGGGGATAAAGGAGTTAGAGTTAGGGTTTTTTCCTTCTTTTTTAAGCTCACACAACCCAAATACATCAAGTTTCTGATCTGGCAAAACACACAAGCATGTTCATCACTGTTTGCAAGCAGAGCTTTTTTTTTCTGATAGTGAAATCACAGCTCACCTTCCCCACCAAAAATAAAATTATGAGCATACGCAAATGCAAGCATTTCCCTCCAGTACAGGGAAATACCCTTGGCTCATAATATTCCCTTAGAAGGCGAATACCTCCATAAAGGTGTGTGTGTATATATATATATGTCTCCTAACTTGAATATATACACACATATCCATACATACGTACTTTTCCCCCCTCCTGTGTTTTTTCTTTTTAAGCCTGACTCACATTATCTCTACTCTATATCAGTTTTGTCATCCATGTTAACGCCTCCAAATCAGCCTGGCAGGCCCAACTTGACTGAGCTGGGACAGTGTTGACATCCAAGCCTGGGCATTCCAGAGTAACAAGGAACGGGGCACAGCCAGCAAGGAGCCAGCCCACAAACGAAGTGCCTACAGACAGCCCTGTACAGATAATTAATGCTGCTAAAGCCATCCCAGACATAAAAAAAAATCACCCCAGACCTCATTACCACTCACACATCTTTATCTCTCTCTCTGGAAAGGGCTTGGCCCTCGTGCCAGGGCTCAAAAGGTGGTGAGATCAAACTTTCAGATGGTTTGATGAGGCGCTTGCCAGGAGCAAGGTTACCCTGGCATGTTAATGAGTCCATATTGCAAATATACTTTCTTCCTTCTCCCTGTTCCCCTTCTTAAACGTAAGCATTAATGTTACTGCCTATTAGCAAAGCAGATATGAAAGTTTAAGTGATTGATGAAGTGATTAATGTAATGACGCAGAGTTAAGGGTTTGGGTGGGAGTGGGGCTTTTTTTTAACCTTAAGTTTCCTGATGTTGGGAATAACTTATTTTCTAGCCTTAAGTTTTCATTAAAGATGCTGTAGTTTCTGCAGCTCAACAAGTAATTTCATCAATGGGCCTTCAAATGACAGAAAAAGGGCTCGGGAGAGCTGAGATCCCTTTTTTAAGCTCTCCTCAAATATTGCTGTTCATTAGGGTCATCAGCACACTTAGAAACGAGGCTGCTCCTCTGAAGAGCACTCAAGAACCCTGATAATTCAGTTTTAGGCAGTAAACAGCCACTGGGTGACAGATAAACACTGAAGAGGAAAGTGAGGTAGCCACAGCCTCCCTTTGTGAAGGACAATCTCAGCAATGGCCATAACAAAGCTTGTGAAGCAGGTTCAAAAATGTGCAATCTGTCACAGGCAGAGTCTGGCATATTCTTCTGGAATTACCCTTCCTAAAAGGCCAAATCAATTCTGCCTGCTGCACATACGCACCCCACAGGTGTTTGCTTCCTGGGCAGCCCACCCAGCAAGCAAACCAAGGAGTTTAGGGTCTTCCAGTGCTTACCAACTCACCTTATTTCTGTCAGATAAACAACATAAGCAGCTTTGTGGGGTTTTTTATCATTATGAATCCCAAGCTCCCGTGTCAGTGCTAACACACATGGTCCCCAAGTTCTGTAAACAGCCACAGACCAAGTGCCACCATGCACTTGCCCACTTGTTTTACTGTTTGCTCTCCCAGCTGGGCATTATTTATATGCAGTAGCCTGGTTTCACCATCAGCTGAAGCTTATCAGAGGCAACAGCACAGCAGAGGGATGGCCAGCCTCCCTTGTCCTCTCACAGAATGGTTTGGGTGGGAAGGGACCCTTGAAACCATCTCATTCCCACCCCCTGCCAATGGGCAGGGACACCTTCCACTGTCCCAGGCTGCTCCAAGCCCCATCCAACCTGGCCTTGGACACTTCCAGGAATGAAGCACCCACAGCTGCTCTGGGCACGCTGTGCCAGGGCCTCCCCACCCTCACAAGGAACAATTCCTTCCCAATATCCCATCTATCCCTGCCCTCTGGCAGTGTGAAGCCACTCCCCCTTGTCCCAAGCCCCTCTCCAGCTCTCCTGGAGCCCCTTTAGACCCTGGAAGGAGCTATGAGCTCTCCCTGGAGCCTTTTCTTCTCCAGGTGAATGCTCCCAGCTCTCCAAGCCTGGCTCCAGAGCAGAGGGGCTCCAGCCCTCAGAGCATCTCCATGGCCTTCTCTGGACTCACGCCAGCACCTCTATATCCTTCCTGTGCTGTTCTTAGTAATTTTCCCACTAAGAGCTCAGCACTGGCTGTGAAGAGGGCAGTGACTCCTGCCTGGAGCTGGTGAAGATGGATGGAGTCTTATCCCACGAAACAGCAAATTTGGATGGAGCATCTCTTAAGAGAAGGGGGTGTCTTTGATTAGACCAAACACAGGCACAGAGCCCCCATTCCACAGATTCAGCCAGGCATGAAGAGGGCAACAGCCATTGCTTTAACACGTATTTCATGGAGGCTTTTCCAAGCTCTCCATCCACTCTATTACCACTGCCACCACCTTTTCCAAAAGTACTCCCCAGCTTACCAAACTTTGCTAAAAGCCAGCTTACCTCGGATCATTCGCAGAGGTTCCCGGAGTGCCTCATGCTCCCGGTGCTCCCCCTGCTGCCTTACTCCCGGGAGGCGGGAGGCGTTAATCCCAAACTTTAAAGCCATCCTGAGCCCCACCTCCTTGTTAACCAATTAACGGCTCATTAACAGTATGCCTCCAGGGTACTTTCTGGTTTTGCCACTGTGACTTTTCACCCCGCGGTGCACTGAGATTAATTCATAATTTTCTCTTTAGCTTTAACACCTAATTTTGAGCAAGAGGGACACAAGAGCAGGTACATCCCCCCTCTCCAGCAACAGCAGCACGCTCCTGCAAGCAAGGAGGCAGACCCAGAGACACCAAAGGGAAAAGGGTCTGGTGGCTGTGCTGTGCTCAGACGACCACAGTCCTCCATCCAAAGCTGTCCCCAACAGATGGCCCCAAGCCCCGTGCATGGATATCTGAGCTCTGAAACGATTTAATCAGTCCAGAAGGATGCAGGAATCAGAGAGCCAGCATTGTTTTTGTCTTTTTCCTTCCAGTGATGCATTTGGAGGAGCGCGGGCACGGCAGTGGCCGGCAGATGCCGACAGCTATGGGATCAAACAGGTTTAGCCCATGTTCAATCCCACACTGATAACTGTATCTTCAGCAGCAGCTTGAGTGGCCCAGCACCCCCGGGGACCTTTCCTGGGTGCCAAAGCATCTCCCTGTCCAGGACCAGAGCACAGCAGCAAAAGGCTGTGTTGGAAGAGATCACTGCCTTGGAAAGGACAGATACAGTGTGGAGGATGGAAGTCTTCCCTGCCCGGAGAAGAAAAGCCCTCTGGCATGGTCCTTGTCTAGGAAGTCAAATCATCCACAAATATCAGAGGGATGTGCTGCCTCAGATCCACATGAGTTACAACAGAGCACTCTGCCTGTGAAATACCATGTTCCTCCTTAGTTTTCTTGTGAAATAATTGTGTCCCAGCAGGCACAAGGTGTCACACACCAACCTAAACCCTTTAATCGCCACCAGCCAGCAAAGTACACCCACACCTCAGTGGCACTCCACTATCCCTGGCTCCTCTTAGGCTGCAGCAGCCTCGGGGGCACAGTGAGAGCCACAACTCCATGGGCAGTGCCTGCTACAGCCCATTCTGAAGCCTGTTGGGAAGTAGGTCTTATAAAGAGCAAGGTTCAGCTCTGCCTATTCAAATTTAGTGAAGAAATATCCATGGTCCCAGCGTTTGCCAGCTCAGCAAAAGCTGCACAGAGCAAAAAGAGGGCAGAGCAACCCATGAAATTCCCTGTCTGTCAGCCAGCCATCCATCCATCCGCCTTGCTCTCTGAGCACAGTGGACCTGGGGATGGAGAGTGCAGCCCGTGCCTCGTGGGAGAGCCACGGAGCCAGAGGGAAGGAAAAGGGGGCTCTGAGCAGCAAACACAGCCCAGGTCACTGGACACGGCGCTGAGCTGGCACTGCCCGGGGCTGCCACTCTGCAGTGGTCCTGACCCTGGGACTTGCTGACTTGGGAGTTCTCCTTGGCCCTGCACTGTCCCAGGTTAATACATGGGAGGAGGTGCTGAGGCAGCCAAATTCGGGGGACCCAGGGGTGAGCGTTTCACCAGTCACAGGAGGCATCCCAGAGAGCTGGTGGGGTGGAGAGCCAAGAGCCTCAGCTGTAGACATTCCTACCCAGGAATAAGTACGGGAATCAAACAGCCGGCAGCCCTGGCAGAAGTCCTGGGGGAGCGCAGCCTCCCCACCTGCCAGCTGTCTCAGGTGCTGTCACCAGCTTAAGCAGCACCTCCTCACACTCACATTGCCCAGGGAATGGTCATCCCTGCGCCATGCACTGCTCACCTGAGCAGGCTTTAGAGGGGACACCAGTCCTTCATGGAATGGTTTGGGTTGGAAGGGACCTTAAAGATCACCTTGTTACAAACTCCTGCCACAGGCAGGGGCACCTCCCACCAGACCAAGTGCTCACAGCCCCATCCAACCTGGCCTAAGATCCAGACTTAATGCCTTTCCTGGTTTTAAGCAAGGCATAAGTTACCAAGGTCTGATGGGCAGGAGGGGACACATTGTCCCCCACTCAGGTGACCGTGCCCTCTGACACGACATGGCCTGAGGGCAAGGCCAAGTGCATGTTATCACCTCAAGTGCAGTGGTTGAAGTGTTTCCCACTCTTTTAAGACAACATTATTCCAGTGATGCTAAAATGTTATCGCTAGGATGAAGGGGAAGTGGAATTACACTTGTCTGAATGGCCTCTTTTGTCATGCATTTTGCAAGGCGTTGAGGCATGAAAGCTTTCAGAGAAACCTGGATGAATCCAAGCTAGGTGGTTATAAGGCTACTTACAGACCTGACATGATGGATCATCTTCATTTTCCCATTCCTGTCTTGCTCACAGCAAATCCATTTGCTGGGCAATTAGACTCCAGTCATTACATTATGCTAAGAAGACGTTCCTTTGGCAGCAGCAGGGACCCCGACCAAGAGGAGCCTGGAGTGCTGCCTGCCCATTCCCACTTGCTGCAAATCCAGGGCTGCAGTAACCCCAGTGGCAGCAATGCCACCTTCCCAGCTCACATCACACCTCGCAAGGGTCCTCCAGCAACTCACCTGGCATCCACAGCATCCCTTATCCACAGCCCTCCAAAAGGTCTGGGATTGAGCAAAATGGCCCTTGGAATGATTTTGCTTAAGGCAAACAGCATCAGGATAAAGATGGACAGTCCCTCTCTTGCACACTCTTCTCCCAAGGGGTGTTATCCAGCCAGTACTCCCATTTTCCAAGTAAAACACAGGGTGATACAGCTGCTGGCAGCTGGCACGGGCTCTTCTGGGGGTCTGTCTTGCCCACGCCACCACAGCCCAACCAATCACCATCCCTCCTCCTCATTGTGCTCTCCAGGTATCTCCCCCCTCTCCTACAATTCTCTCCCCAGCACCTCCCTGGAGCTCCCATCTCCGACTCCCTCTGCACGTGTGTGTGTGTTTCCATTACTTCTGGGTGAAATAACTGACTACAGGGTCAGTCCACCTGAAAATTGCTCTCCCCAGATCTAAATGAAACAGATGGGCATTGATGATGTTTTGGGAGAAATTAATCAGCCTGGACCAGCGGCAGCGCCAGCAGCTCCCTCGGTCCAATCTCGCCTAATGAATTCTGAGCTCTCTGTCTTAATAGCTCCTGACAAGACTAATTTACTCTTGTAAGTGATTAGAGGGGGAACGATCTCTTAATTGTTGCTTAAGATCCCTTTCGGCACGGCAGGCAGCAGGCAGGGAACTGCTGGGTTTGGAGGGAGGGGATGCTGTAGGGAGGGATGTCATGGCAATGGGCACTCAGACCTCAAAAAGAGACTTTTTTTTTGCAGGGAACAGGCGCCACACACTGTTCTGCTCCTCACACTCAGGATCTCGGAAAGGTGTTCCCAGATGCTGCTTCTTTTTAAAGTTAATAAACCTTAACTCAGAAAACACCTACCAACAGCAGGAAACACAGAAACAACTGCGTGTGTCAACACTTCCCAGGCTGACATTTCCCTCTGGTGCATCTGGAAACAAAATCCCAACATGCCAATATTCTCAAGAGTCAATTATACATATACACAGTGTAACAGAAAGTTTAAAAAAAAAAAGAAATTCAACTGCCAAAGTAATTCCAAGAACAGTCTCACTGGAAAGCAGGCTGTAGGAAATCTTTCCCTATTTTCTGACAAAATAGAAGTTCAGTCCAATTTCCACAAGGTATTTCAAGCTCAAGTACTTGGAGCACAAGGTGCTCCATGAGGAAGCATTTCCATTAAGCTGTTTCCAAGCAGCTCTCACTCCTGCTCCCTTCGCAGGGCTTCTCCTGAGGGTGCATCTCTGTGCAGAGCTCAGCTACCACACAAGAGCCTCCACCATCCGTCCAAACCAAGACTCCACATCCTGCCTGCTTGCTCAGACACCACCCCAAAGCCCACAGGGGCTGCAAATGCGTGACCAAGGGGACCCAGGAAGGGACAGAAGGTTCAGCTGGAAGCACTGGTTGAGTTCTGGAAGAGACCTCTCCAGACTCTTCCAACCCTCGACAGCTCTGCTAATGATGTGGGTGCAGCAAGAGCCCTTTCTTAAGGAAGGTGCTGCTTGGGCTGCACGGCTGGAGGTGGGAGAAGAGACCTCCACAGGCTTCATCCCAGCCTCCCAATCAATTCCTCCCGCATTAAAAGCCAGTCACAAGCCCTGATTGAAGACCACAAGTTTAATGGACTGAGAGCCTGGAAAGGTGCTGAGAATGACCGGGTCGATTTCTGCATTTACTAAAAACCAATCCCCAGCTAAATAAAGAAAGAAAAGCTCCATCTGTCAATCAAAAGAAAAGCTTTCCTTTTCCATGTTGTGGTAGAAGCTCCTGCCCACGGGCCCATCCCACTTACCCACAGGTGTGTCCTCGTTGATCAGCAGGTAGGTGTCAAAGAAGTAGTTGATGAAGTATGGCAGGCGATTGCCCTGACCTGGGAAGAGGACAAAAACAAGGAGTTATTTCCCTAGCATGGGCCAGCATGGCTGGGAAAGGCTCAGGAATGCTCACAGGGCACTGGGCTCATGCTGACAAGGGGTAACCCCCAAGATGAGAGGTAGCAGGAGGACAGAAAGCACCATGAGGTCCCCCATAAAAGCTGGCAGGGGAGCCACTTCCCTCCACCAGCCTTTCTGGATTTGGTATTTTCCAAAAGGCTGAGGGGAAGGGGGAAGGCAACAGCACAGCGTCCAGGAGCATCAATTATTGGTTTAGCCCATGATTAATACCTCTGCTTTGTTCCCACGGCTGAGAGCCTTTCACCTTGTCAGCCACCCCAGCAAACCCCCGTGCTCCGTCCCTCTCCCATCACCCGGCTGCCTTTCCCTCTAATTGCCTCCTTTCACCTTTAATAACCAGGCTCACTCCTTTCCACTCCCGTTTTTACAGCGCTGGAAGCTTGCGAGCCTGCCCCGGCCCGCAGCCTCATTAGGGGACAGAGTCAAGTGCAGAGCACGTAGGAGAGTGACAAAGCCAGCCTGAGCCAGGGAAAGAGTCAACCAGGAAAGATCTACTGTTCCAGGGCTGCAAGGAAGGAGGTGGTGGGAGAGGCACACAATGATTTCCCAAGAAGGTTTGGCGGAGCACGTTCGGCATCCCACCTCGAGAAACAAGAACCAGACCAAGCTTCAGAATCCTCTTTGCCTGCCCAAGCGCCCGAAGGAGGGAGATGCTCCTGAGACCTTTTAAACACAGGTCCCAAGTGTGCATCCCAACCAACCTGCTACTGGGGACATGGGCACAGGGTGGGGGAGCAGCCCAAGCTCCCCCAGGGCTACCTCCATGACAACACAGGGATTTTTCAGTGCTGCCCTCTTTCCTGAGGCACCAGGTTGGTTAAATACCCTGAGAAATGGGAAAGCACTGGAGGCAGCATTATTGCAAAGGCACATTTAAATCCCAGCCTCTGGAGTTAAGTACTCGGAAAGAAAATAAAAAGGAACCTGACAAAATGGGTTATTTGAGAGCTAGGAGCATCTCCAGAGGCTTGGCAGCACACTTGTCACTGGCTGCCACGCTGGGGCCAGCAGGTTCTGGGAGGGGTTAAATGAGGCTAAAACACCCCAAGCAGCCCTTGGCACACAGGACTCACTTCTGCAAAACCTTTCTGTTTCAAAATACATTTCTTAATATCACCAGCATGCTAAAAATAAGTTGCACTTTGCAAATCCAGCTGCAGCAGGTGCTGGGAGGCTTCCAAACCACCCAGCACACAGGATCTGTGTGTTCAGGGAGGAGGGAGACCAGCACCTGAGAGCTAGGAAATGCTGAGGGAGGGTCTAAAGGTAGGACACTGCTTTGGGCTGCAAATCCCAGGATAAAGGCTGGCATTTCCTTCTGAGAGGTTGCCACAACCACCGAGTTATACCGTGGGATGTACCATCCCTGTAACCCTCAACACAAGAAGGGGTCCCCCCAGCACAGGAAGGACATGGACCTGCTGGACAGAGTCCAGAGGAGGCCACAGAGACACTGAGAGAGGTGGAGCCTCTCTCTTCTGGAGCCAGGCTGGGAAAGCTGGGGGTGTTCAGCCTGGAGAAGAGAAGGCTCCAGGGAGACCTTAGGTGATGGAGGTCTCTGCTCACCTCCTGCAGCAGTAGCCAGGGAGGAGCAGGGAGACTCCCCTGCCATGCCAGAGCTGAACCATCCTCTTCCAAACACTCCAAGCCTACTCAGGCTCCACTTGTCCATTATATCCCAGCTCATTGCTTCACCAGGAGCTTTGCAAACCTTCTGGGAAGAGTTGCTCCATCACCTGCAGGGCCCAGGTTGTGTGGCAGGGCATCCATGCACTTATCCCTATCCCAGGCACAGGAGCTGTGCCAGCACTTGCTCATCACGGAGATGACAACCCGAGCCCTGGGCAGGGTTTAGGACAGAAGGGCTGGAACACTGCTGAGCTGCAAAGCCTCCAAATCCCTGTTTCCATGTGCTGCCTGTCCAAGGCTCTGCAGTTTCTTACTGCAATGAAGGAGCAAGTGCCCAGCTGGGGAGGCAAACCCCACCATCCCACTTCCAATGGGACACACTGGCAACTGACCTCTGACGGGGGTAATGGACTTGCTAGATTGTCTCTTTTCCTTATTTTTCCCCTTCCCAGAGGAGCGCCAGGGCAGTTACCCAGTGAGGCTCTCCTTGATCCAGCACAACACCAGAGGGAGATTGACTGTGCCTGTCACTCACAGCTAATGTCATCCACTGACTGCTTAATCAGGCTGCCAATCTGGGCAAGCCATCTCAAGGATTCAGGAGGGGAAAAAACAGGGAAAAAGAAGCCTTTATTCCAAAGGGCACAGTGCTATCAAACGGATACACACTGGCTATTGTTTATCAGCAAGAGTCACACAGGCACCCTCCCCACACCAGCACCTAGGGTGTTTAGGCCAGTCATGTAACAATCCCAATTTTCACGGGGCTTTGCTGCACATTTACAGCTCCTATGTACCTTGTGATATGCCAGAACCCCTCCCAAAATGCACATTTTCTACACCAAAAGGCCATTGTCCCACCAGCTCCCTGCCAGAAGTCCCTGCGCCAGGAAAGACCCACAGCATCAGTGGGAAGGGCTCACTGTGGAGGCTCTTCTGGCCCACAGCCCTGCCTTTCCCCCCATGTGGAATTAGAAAAGAGGTTTTGCAGCTTGGACAGGAGTTATTTCCCCCCCAGCATATACTAAAGCACAGTTCAGGTAATCATTTTACTGCTGAAAGCAGAGGGAGAGTCCTGCCAGCAATATTCTGCTGCTAAACAGCTAACAAGCTTCTGGTTTACATCCCTTCCTGTGATCCTTCCCTCCAGTTTTCTTTAGGTTTTATTTACATAAATTGACCTCATGCCAGGTCCAGCACCAGCTTTGCCTTGGTGAATCCGCATCTGGAAGTTGCCAAGGGCTTTTCACCGAGATACACCATGAGCATCTACCACTGCTGGGTTCACCAGCATATCCATCCTCTTCCAGGGCTTTTTCCAGTCCCATCTGCTCTCTCACAAGAAGGACCATCTGATGCCACATGTGCAGTCAGTCAGGACTGCAAGAAGAGTGGGAGCACGATGTGCAGGTCCCCAGGACTTCATGGGATGGAGACATGAAAGATCTGATGGAGAGAGATTTGCTCACCCGTAGGAGCCACATCACCCCAGCAGTGCTGCTTTGCATATTCATCAGGAGACCACAAACACAGCAATTATTGCCTTTGCACCTTGCAAACACAAGCCCCAAGGAGGGAGAGAGCAGAGATAGACTTACCTGGAGAGACCAGCTCCAGGAGCAAGAGGAGAGGCAGGAAGGTGCCGGCAGCAGCCACTTGACGCTTCATGGTTCCTGTCAAAGAAGAGAGGCAGCGTCAAGTCCAGCACGTGACAGATACAACATTGTCTCCCTAAATCAGCCTCGGGTGCAGCCCTGCCCCAGGTCGTGCCTCGGTTCCCCCCCTCAGGACATCAACGCTCTGTTTCTCAGTTCACGCAGCCCCCAAACATCCTCTTGGCGATGGAAACCAGGATTAACCTGGTGGAAGTGCTCCATTTTTTCCTTTCCTCTTCTCAAAGCTCCTCTCGTATGAGGGGACAAGCCACAGTGACCCCTGTGGCCAGGAGAGGAGCAGCCCCAGCTGGGATGAGCTGCTCCAGCACCGGAGCAAAGGAAGAGCTGCTGTGACCAGGAGTGACACAGCAGCAAGCTGTCAGCACCCGGATCTGAGATGGTTTGGCAGAGCTGTGCGGGAAGGCCAACCCAGAATCACTGGAGAGGCACCAAGATTTGGGAGCAGAGCCCCTCGAACCTCTCACACCACGTGCGTAGCTGCAGAGCAGGCACTGCAGGAGCACGGGAAGCAGGTAGGCTGCCAAGTGGGTAGGCTCCCTCAGCCCTCTCTGCCTCCCAAATTTTCAACACAGCACAAGGCTCCTCATACTGAGGAAACAGAATAAAACAGCACCAGGGAGCTGCCAGCACAGCCACATCCTCACTTGGTGTTCAGACCATCAAACCCAAAGCTTTTTCCAAACCAACCCCACAAAACCTCAGCCAAGTCCCGCTTTGCAAGGAAATTCACACACACAGATTTTAAAACACTCCACCCCAGAGGCAAATTATAAATCACATGTATTACACAGAGCATAAAGGCACAAGGAGACCCCCAGATGTTTTCTCAGGCAGAGCCTGAGGCCAACAGGACACCCCAGTGACCCATCCCTAAAGCTCTCTGTGTTTCCCTGGGTTTCCATGTTTTCACAGCTCTGCAAGCTGTGGGGCAGTGGAATGTTTTCCCACCGGTTCAGGCTGGGACAGCAGCAGCCCTAAGGACAGGGAGAGGAGCTGTCACCCAGATGAACTTTCCCTTCACAGCATCCTGCTCTACCCACATCAGCGGGCAGTTATCCCAACCCAGCTAAGGGTGAAGGGCTCTGCCCCCCTTAAGAGATTCATGGGAATCCTCATGGATGCTCCTAAAGGAGCTCCAAAGCAATAGCTACACCTATTTTATTTCTACTGATGGATGTGTTGCAGTATTCACGCAAGGGCATGACTCCACACCCAAGATGGAGAAGTGCAAAGCGTTTATTGCGCAGCAAAATATTCCCTAAATACCAGCACCCAACAGGATATCACATCATATAAACAGGAAAGATGTTCACCTCAGTGTCCCCCAATCACCTGGGATAGTGCACAGACATTGCCTATTATGGTAATAGGTAAACAATACCCTATAAGGTCACAAACTACAATTATCACATCTCATAGGTCTGACACTGTCCAGAAACCCACAATCCTCTCTCAGCCCATCCTCAGTGACCTGGATGCACTTCCAGGATCACCCCCGGGTCTGAGAAAGAGGCTCTCTCTCCGGCCCTCAGGGCCTATCTCTCTTCCAGCACATAGTGCACCCCAACAATGTGTCAGAGAAGACAGCTCCCAACAACTCTGTCACTGCGGAAAGGGCCTGAAATTCTAATTTGTCCTGCTATTTTGCTACAGAGAGTCTCTGGGATGAAGAGGTCTGTGCCTAGACAAGAAAAATGGTGCTGTGGTGTATTTTGTGCATCTTCAGGTATCTCAGTGCAAGCCTGAGAAGACAGATGTAATCATGCCCATCACCCCAAAAAACACACTCAGGGCAGGAGAGTTTAAACCTCCACCCCATGACAAGCTTCTGAGTGCTCAGTGTCAGCAAAGCATCCAAAAAGCCCAGTTTCTAAACAAAAATGACCATTTTCCCAGGAGCCAGGCATCCTGACAATCCCTTTAAATCCTTACGTTTGGCCAGCAAAAGCAGAATAGATGCTTGTAATAAAGAAAAAAACCCAAACATCTCAATTTTCCCCCTGCTTTAATAGGTTTCAGGGAGCAGGAAATCTCAGACAGCATTGTTGTTCCAGGCCCCTGCATCCAGCATGGAATCATGGAATGCAGAGCCCAAGCTCTTGGTGCTGCAGCCAGAGAGGATGCAATGGAAATGAGTTCCTCTGCCTTCCGCAGTGCCAAAATGCCACTGAGGAAAATGCTAACTTTCTTCTCAAACAGCACCACTATCAGCCCAAGTGAGCGTGAACATTATTTTCTGGCTTCACAGCCCATGTTTAAAAAGCAACAGGGCAGTGGAAAAACAATTTACGTGATGTGGAAATAAAGGCGGTTGACAGCATCCCCTTTCGAGTGTCATGATAAATCTAAATATTGGATATTCCAAGTCAGTCACTTCATTATGTAAGTAATTGCCTGAAATGTCATTTTGATTTTCTCTGTCTTCATTAATATTACAGCTCTTCACTAGTTCTTTGAGATGGTTCACTCGAATATTGCAAATTTAAGGAACGGGATCGAGAAGTCTCTGGGGAGAACTTAAAAAATCATGACTAAGAGCAGATGAAATTGCACCTTGTGCCTGAATGAGGCTCTTTGGAGGAAGCATTTGGTGCAGTTTCCAGCATGATAATGTCTCTGGGCAAGGCGTCCCCGGGAGCTCAACTGTTGTCTCCTCCTGGCTGCCAAAGCACTAATGTTAAACCAGAGGTTTCCCCATCTGCTGGCAGCTGCTCCCAAGGCACATGGAGCAGCATACAGAGCCTCAAGGAATGGGAAGCTGAGGAAAAACCATAGTGCAAACAAATCTGGGGCTTGAAAGTTTAGGAATCAGCTCAGGTCAAGCAGAGGCTTTTCAGCCTGCTTTCTCCAAAGGCCTCCTCCTTCCCAAGTCCAGGAAGTGGCTTTTTCACTGTTTCAACAGCATTGCTGCATCCCTGAACATGGCAAATCTCACCTGCTCCAGCCCTTGGCATGCACCCATCCCAGCCACGCTCCAGAAGCGCCTCACCTCTGTGGAACGCCGGAGCAGGGATGCTCCCACTGCTCCAGCCCGGGCCATGGACTGCTCTCAGGGTGCTTACACAGCGAATTCCAGGCTCTGCACCTGGGTTGGTTTATTTTTAAATGCACTGCTGGGGCACTTGCCTACGGGAGTGGCTCTGCACACACACAAAACACGCCACTGCCTCCGCCGGAGCTGCCGTTCAGGAGCCCGGCTGGCAGAGCTGCTCCACGCTGGCATCTTTAATCATTCCCAGAACTCCCGTCCCTTCTCCCCCAACCTGGTCTTCCCTTCCCCAAACAGCACTGCGATGCTTGAGCCTCAAAATTTACAGCTCCAACCTCTCTGTTTGTTCTGCACTGCTCCAGGGGCATAGAGAAGAAATGATAGTGTAAATCAGAGCGTCTCCCAAACGGCTGCCACAGGAAGGAACTGTGTGTGCCTTCTCAAAAAAGCCTCTTTCGCGGCAATGAAACACCAGTGGTGTCCCTCAAAGAGGGACAGCACTGCCCACCCACAGGATTTGATGTGGGAAGTGAGGTGTCACCAGGATGCCACCACATCCACAGCATCCATCCAGCTGCTGCAGGACCTCTCTCTCCCAAGCTTCCTCCATCGCTGTGGACACCTTGGAAGAGCAGCCAGTAGATGGTCCAGCACGGACCACCACCAAACACACATCCAAAAAACCACCCCTGGGATCCCCTTTGGCCAAGCACATCGCTTAACACCACCCCTCACACCAAAAAAACCAGCCTCTCCTGCTTTCCCAGCTTCCCCGTCCCTCTGCTCCTCAAAAAAAAGTACTGCTAGAAATTCACCTTTTCTTCTTATTACTGCCCCTTGGCCAGGGCTTTACAATAAGCAGGATTCAAAAGGAAAAAATTACAACTTAATTCTGATTTTTTTTTATTCCCACCCCCATATTGGCATGAGCCATACCCAAATCATAATTCCCAAAAATAACAAATTGCAGAACAGGGTAATCAGAAGTAAATTGATATTGATAAATATGCTTTTCTCCAGTGCGGTAGGTGGTTTATTTTAATCTAATGAGTTTTATATTTTCTGAGCTTTCAGATTCCATGATGAAGAGCCGTCCGCGCTAGAATTACAAAGCATTTTGAAATATTGTAATTTTATGGCTCATTTTGTCAGGACTCTTGAAAATGAGATTTGTTCCCAGTGAAAAAATTTGCCCCTTCTTTTTTTTTTTTTTACTTTCTATTCCCTGCAGGGAAAGGAAATAAAATTTCCCTGTTAAATAAATACAGGCCAGGATATTGGTATGCACATGGGAGGGGGGATATGGATGCCCACAGGGAATAAGGGGCACAGCTGCTGGCACCTGCCACAACCCACCTGAGATGGTGTATGCAGGAGAAAAGAGCACGGAAAATCCTCTCTCTCCTTCCTTCACCCCAAAATCAAAGCTGAGGTTGGAGACAGGGGTGTCTTCTCCCCACAAATCTCTGCACTTCCCAGCTGGGGTACTCACACCTTTCTTCTTCCAGGGAAAAAGCTGCACCTGTTCCTTGCTGACAACTACTAACACCCAAAAGTTTTCCACACTTCCAGCAGTTTACTTCCATTTTAAAAAAAGGACAGGAGTGGAAGTATTTCGGTTGGGGCTTCCAGCATTTGCTTTCCCACAGGAAAGAAACATTAGCTGCAAAATGACATTAACACATCATTTAACCAAAAACCCAGGCCCAGAAGGAAATGTCATCTTTAAACTTCTCAGTCCACGCAGGAAGGCTGTGCCTGGGTTGGAAATGACATTGGTTTTCCAAGTCACTGCCACAAGATAATCCCAATAACTACCCCATTCTGCATAAGCAACATGCAAACCCTACACCACAAATGTGGCATCTCCAAGGAAAAGTCAAATAATGCATCCAACTCAACTTCTGCATCCATGGAATATTAAAGTAACACCCTGGGAGCTTTGGGAACTGTGTGTCATCAGTCACTGCCACCCATCCCTCCATGGCGAGGGCAGCTTCTTTTTTGGGGAGATAGAAGTGGAGATTCCGAATTCATTTCTTTTTAAGTGGGGCAGCACTGGCTCTTCGGAGTCTCCAGCACTGGTTGCTAGTCACCATAGGCATCATAGCAGCCATCTTCCATCACAAAACCTCCCTTCAGCTGGAACAGCAGCTCCTAAAATAGGAGGAAGGCTGGGATGGGGCATGGAGACCAAGCCAACAGGCTCCTGGGCTGCACCAACACATGGAAGCAACACAGCAAAGCTGTGGAGCTGATGATGCTAACATGGGCTGAAAAGGTGGAAAAGCAGCCAACAGCAACAGAGCTTGGCTTAAAGGAAAAAAAAGAGGGAGGAAAAAAAGGAGGAGGGGGAAGAAGGGTGGGAATTCTTGCTTTAGGAGAAAGTGGAAAGCTAAATGCAGAGAAGTGACACACACAGTCTGGTCTCACAAGACAGGAGCCTCTCTCCAGGCTCCTAGAAAATACACAGGAATGGACAAAGTGGCAAATGTAAGGATGCTGAAGGCCTGACTCCAAGCCTGCTCAGGAATGGGATGCCAGACACTTTCTTCTTGTGCCCTGCATGGAAGAGGAAGGCCTCCCTCTCACCCAGGGCAGGCAGCAGCCTGGCTGGACTTCCAAGCACTACCATCAAAAGGATGCAGGAGAAGTGTCCAACATCCTCAGGCTCCCACACATGATCCCTGAGTGTGTCTGTACTGCTGCCACCCAGCCTGTGCCTATGGATCCTGGGGGCTCCCACCTGCACCACTCCAGATCCAGGCACATGAGCTGTGCTTGGTTTTGGGGGGGTTTAAGGGAAAAAAGAGGACAAGATGTGTGTGAAGTGGGATTAAAGGGGAAAAAAAGCATGTGCTGGTAGGGACTGCCTTGACACCTCCCTCCTTGCCATGTCCAGCTGCAGTTTTCAAGGTGACGATCCCCTTTGTGCAGCAGGAAGGAGCAGGGCACAGGCTTTGCCCCAAGACGTCCCCCCACAACAGCGATAAAGGATTCAGCATCAGCCTGAGAACCACCAGCTCCTCCCAATCAGTCACCAAGCTGCACTTTAAAGCCCTGCCAAAGGAGATGGGTGAGATATTTAATTCCATCTCCCTTGGTAAACACCACTCCAAGCCCAGGACCCCAGGTTTGTGTGCACCCAGGATTTCATCCCATCTCCCTGCCTCCAGCTGCCCCTAAGCTCCAGGCTGGGTGTTTGCAACACTAAAAAGAAGCAGCAAGGCTATTTTGCTCAGGTCTCTGGTGACTGGAATGGTAGATCTTAAAAACAGAGGGAAAAAGGGATGCTTCAGAAGAAGGGGGAAAAAATACAACAACCGTAAGAAAACCCACAAAAAACCTTCACACTGATGAACTGGAGCTGCAAAGGCTCTCAGGCCATTTCTTGCCTCATCCAAATCAAGAGGGAAGTGTCCTTGCTGCTTTCACACAAAGCTCACTTAACTTCCAGCGAGCGGCACTTTGCTGCTCCAGACCTTTCCAAGGCCTGCTGGCTGTTCCAGCTAATAAAAGGGAAGCTTCGCCTGGCGGAGCAGCACCGTGGGCACACTGGGGCTAATCACTCGCTGGCTGGAATTGTAGGAGCAGGAAAAAAAAAGTAGAGACAGCACAGGGAAAGGAAGATGGGGATACTTAGGAGGAACCCCCTCAAAATCCCTCAACCCCAAACAGCAGCCCCGGAGAGCAGAGATTGAACAGAAAGACAAAGGAATGCAGCAGGGATGAAGTTATTTGGATTAATGACAGCAGTACATCACCAGTGACAGGCTTGTTCATGCGAGCCCTCCTGAGACCCCAGATGTGGCTGAGGGCCCTTGAAGCTGTCCAGTCCCTCTCCTACATGCCCTTTCCAAAGGTGCAGCATGTCCAGGCTCCAGCACATTGCTCTATTTCCATCAGGAATTTGCCTCCAGTGACTCTCTCTCCCCAGCTCACTCTAAGCAGGACCTCTTTCTTCCTGGGAGAGCAGCTGTTTTATCAAACACACAGATCAGGGCAAAGCAATCCAGGCTCTGGCAGAGGCTCTGAAGGGACAGCACAGCCCTCCCATACCCAGAGCAGTTTCCATTGCAAGCCAGGTCCTTGGGCCCAGGACATGGGTTCATATGGATGCTTCTAGGAGGCTGCAAAAGTGACATTGTGTGCCAGAATTGCCCCTCTGGTCAGAAAGGACTTTAAAGACCACCCAGTTCCAGCCCCTGCCATGGGCAGGGACACCTTCCACTATCCCAGGTTGCTCCAAGCCCCATCCAACCTGGTCTTGGGCACGTCCAGGGATGGGGCAGCCACAGCTTCTCTGGGCACCCTGTGCCAGGGCCTCACCTCCCTCACGGCAAGGAATTCCTTCCTAATATCCCATCTAATCTTCACCTTCATGGACTGAAAGGTACCAGGCCCCTGAACAAATATCTCCTGCCCACACTGAAACTTCAAGCTGAACACAGCCCATGGATAAATGCTACTCCAGCCCCTGCCATAGCATCCTGGTCTTTACCAAACCACTGGCAAGAGCCAGGACATCTGCAAGATTTGGGTCTTAACCACTGTAATTCTCAATATCTCCCCATTTCAGCTGCAGAATCTACACACTGAAATAGAGTCAGATAACAACATCAGCACAAAGGCAGGAATTTTCACGTTTGTAGGTCTCGGGCCACAAAAGCCCCAAAATAACCATATTTCTCCTGCAACATTATTAGAAGCCTTACTGGAGGAAGCAGGATGCTGTAGTGGGGAAAAAAACATGAACGTTTTAGGTTGCACATGGAACTGTTCATGCTCCCAAAGCAAAGCTCCAGCTCAATTAGCCTGACTGCAATATCCTGGCTGCGAGCAGCTGGGATATTTTACACCCTAACAAGAGGCCACAGGCCAGCCCCCTCATCAAGCCAATCCCATATCCTAAAGCTTCTTAAATTTAAAAATAATCTGTGCTCCAGACCATCTGCACAGAACATTTAAGAAACTTCATAAATTGAATCCTTTTTAAGAGGTCCTTTCCCCCCCAGCTGCTCTGGGGTGTGCTCAGAAGAGGATTGCAGGGCCTTTTTCCTTGCACCAGGTCAGCAGAGGAGCTGCCATGCCATGGGCATCGCTCTGGAGATTATTGCAGCTGGGCAGCAGGAATGGTTCTGGTGCTGCCTCCCTCCCTGCTGTATCCAGGTGGTGGTCCTGGCAAAGGGACACAGTCCCTCTGTACATGGGCTGGCAGCCCTTCCCAGGCTCAGCCACAGCAGCCAGCCAAGCTCCACGGGTCCCATCTCTTCCAAACACTGTTGCTCCCACTTATCACAAAAAAAAATATTAAAAGAAGGGACAATGTCAATTTTTACAGTTTCCCACAAAGATAGTGTTTTACAACTTGATCTTAAAACAAAACATTGTATTTTTCATGACACCATCCCGACTCCTTCCGAAACAAGAAAGCTTTATGCCGGGGAGGGACGGAGGTGATGAAGGAAAATGGAATTGCACAGCGATTTCTCCTCCCCTCCTTCCCCAGGACAGGAGAAAAGGAGAGACAAAGGTAAAACTCACTCTGCCAAAACAACCACCTGGATTTTCACAAATGCAAGTATCCCATGGGAATACTTTATCCCTAGCCCCCACCCCACAAAAAAATAAATTTAAAACATCTCAATGCACCGCTCTATCCCACATGCACGAGGCCTCCCAGGCTCCCGCAGGATGCACCGGGAAAATCTCGGGAAGATGCCAGGCTTGTTGCGTGCAGCCCCAGCACAGCGAGCACCGGCAGCTCTGCCAGCCCTCCTGACCCCTTCCACAACCCTCCCTCCCAAGGAATCTGCTGCCAGACGCGGCTTTTTCCCCAGCACAGGCTAAAAAACCCAAACCAACAACAAAGAAAACACACATCAGCATAAGAAATGTCCCATTCCAGCATCCTTCTCCTCCTGGAAAACGCTGATGGATAAGAGAGGCAGCTTGGAAAAACGATAGTGGGCCGGCAAAGTGGCCAGAACACGGATTTAAAGAAAAGAGAGACTGCAGGTTTTGGGGGAGACGAAGGGAAGCAACAGCAAGTAAAGAATCAGAGGGGAAAGAGTAATCTAAAATAAAGTGTTTTCTCAAAACGTTCAGGGCAATCTTGGCATTTTAAAGCGCTGTCCTGCTATTTTAATAATGTTTGGAGGGGATTTAAAAATCCCACCGCTTCCACTGCGGCTCAGCCCCCACGCGCGGCTGCGGCGCGGCATTCCCACGTCTGGGAAGAAGTTCAGCCCCGGCTTATCCCAGAAACTTTGCAGCTTCTGAGCAGCTCGAACTCCAAATTAGAGCCGGGGGTAGGGGGAGGAGGGGGCACCGCGCCCGCTCCCTCGGGGCAGGACAGCGGGTACCACCGTACGTTTATAGCGTTATTTTTGGGAAAAGGAGAGAAAGGTTGGGCTCCCCCACTCCTGCCACGGAAACCACCGCGCTGAGCGCGTCCCCCCGCCCAAAATAATAACAATAATAGCAGGGCTCGGCCCCCCAAAAAATCTGTTCGCTCGGTGAAAGCAAACCAAGTAGGTTTGGGAAGGGAGACCCCGCGCAAAGCCGCCCTCCGGGAAAGGGAGGGGGTGATGCCTGCGCCTCCGCACATCCTCCTCGCCCCCCCATCCCACCCCTCCCACACGAATAAACCCACGAGGAATATGGAAAAGCGGTGGGGCATTACCTGTGGTGGATGTCTCGCAGCCCGGTGTCAGCGGCGACCCCCCATACCCCCCCCCGCCGCCCTGCGAGCCGCGTGAGCCGCCGCGGGGGGAGGAGGAGGAGGAGGAGGAGGAGGAAGGAAAGGGAAGGAACGCGGGAGACACTGGCGCGGGCGGCGCAGCGCCCCTCGCCCAGGTACCCGGGATTTCAGCGCCGGCTCCACCTTCCCCCGCTCCTGACCCCTCCCTGGGGACTCCCAGCCGCCCCAAATCCAGGGCTCGCCCCCTAAACCCGGGCTCCCCCCTAGACAGCAGTCGCTTCCTCAAATCCAACTTCAGCCCAAGCAGGCGCTGGTTACTGAAAGTTCAACTCAGCCTCGATGGGTTTAATTCTTTGGGTTTTTGTTGGTTTTTTGTTTTGTTTTGGGTTTTTTCTGTTTTGTTTGTTTGGTTTGTTGGGTTTTTTTGCTAATATTGTTATTTCTCTGACCTGCGCGCGGGAGCAGCTGGCAGGGCCCGGAGCACGTAAATCATACATGAGCAGGAAAGCGATCCGGGCACGGCGTGCCAGGAGAGCCGCACGGATATTCCTGCCGAGCTGCTCTCCCTGGGCACCCGGAGCCTCCCATTCCGTGGGCACGGGCTTGTATCTGCCGTGCTGCCGAGCCACAATGCCGACCAAACCCTTCTTGCCCCCAGCCCTGTGTCCTCCCGGCATTCCTAAGCCTGGCAGGACATTCCTGCCTCCAGTCCAAGACCTCCCTACAAGCAGCTTTTGGGGAAACGGCCAAATACCACTACTTCACCCCATTTCTTGCCTTCTTGGAAGCAACAAAGCCATAAAAAGCCAATTGCAGTGACACCAATGCGCACACCGAGGGGGTGACTCCCTGTCCCTGGATCCCAGGAAGGGGCAGGGCTTTGGGTCCTGCTCTGCTGCACACACCGGCTTCCCACCACCACGTGGGGCCTGTGGAGCTTTACCATCGCACCTGACCCCATCACAACCAGTTTTGATTAAAACGTTAAACAAGTGCAGTTTGTGCTGCTAAAACCCAGCCTAGAGCCTTGCCTGGGAATCACAGAATCCCAGAATGGTTTGGGTTGAAGGGAACATCAAAAATCATCTCATTCTGCCTGCCGTGGCCAGGGACACCTTCCACTGGACCAGGGTGCTCCAAGCCTCATCTAACTTGGTGTCAAACACTTCCAGGAATGTGAGGACCCTTCTCCTCCACTCCCCTCGTCCTGGAGCACCAGCAGGCAAATGCTCCTGCAGGCACAGGTGAGGGCAATTAAGCCTTTGCCTCCCTTGAGCAGCTTCTTCTAATTATGCCATTAGCACAGCTCCCAGGCTGATTGGTTAGAATTGGGCACAGGTCTGCTCCTGGTGCTCCCTGGGGATGGGGGGATTCCTCCACCAAACCTGGCCAAGCTTCAGGCACTTCATACCCCCAGAGCCAGCCCTGGCACACCTGCAGCTGCTTTGGGGCTAAACCCAAAGTCCCTGGCAAACAGGTGAATGCAACGAGCTCTCTGCAGCTAGTTAAGGCGCTGGCAGATAATTTCCTCACATCACACCTGGGCTGTGCTAGGTTCCTTAAGGAATTGGCCTCGGTAGCTGGCACTGACCTTGGGGGTCACCAGGAGTGCAAAGGGTGCAGGTGTTATACGTTTGGGGCTCTGAGCACCCTGCTGAGCTGAGCCACCTGCTCTGAGGGGTTTTTCTCTCCCAGGGTCTTCATCCCTTCCTTGCCCTCTTCATCATCACCCAGCAGTGTGTTCACAGCCAGGATCCTCACGCCGTGTTCAACCCAGCCACATCCACAAAGTCAGGGAGCTAATGAGGAGAAGAAATGACAAAAAAAGGGGAGGAACCAAAGCAAAACCATAGGTGAGGACATGTCTCAGGCCCGGGTGCCTGTACTAGCTCTGACTTTGCACAGGTGATGTCTCACTTAATGACTCTCCTGATAAATTCAGGTCAGGGTTTCTATTTAAACAGGAGCACACCTCTCCTCTGCCAGGTTCCTATGCCTTGGCTTCACATCATGGATTTCTGCTCACATCCTGACTGGTTTGAAGCTGTGTCACCTGTTTTACGTAAGTCAGCTCTAACAAGGCTGAGTTCCTCCTGGCCTGGGGGTCTGGCTTGGACTCTCAGTCTCATTCCTGATAGAGTACAGGCTGCAGCCTTTCCCATTGAGAAGGAGAGGGAGAACTGAGGGGATTTCAGTGCCTAGGTTCACAAAACACAAGGAGTTCAGTATCTTGTGATCTATACCTCCCTGTCTAGCTCGGTTTAAATCAGGCAGTGACGGCAATAGCTGTGTGCAGGCTGGACCTTAAACCAGCTCACTGAGCTAATGTTCCCAAGCTCCTGTTTGGAGAAATCCATGGTACTCCAAGACACAGCCTGTAGCAGAGGTGCCTTTTAACAGGCTCAGGGCTGGGGAAAAGAAGGAAATAGAAGAAAGTGATACATTGTGAGCAGAGAGATGCTCCCAGTTGCTACTGAGATCATAATTAACACCAAGCCAAAGCAGGGAGCTGGAGGGCTGGGATAACCTCCCTGCTATCCCACCCTTTCTCCACAGACTCATTACAGGGAAACCTGGTTTTTTTGGAGGCAGATCCTGTGACCTCACCTCTCCATCCGGCCTGTGAACACAGAGCAGCTCGGTAGAGCCTTTCACAGCCTCCTGGAACCACTCACTCAACCTTGAAATTGTACTGCAGGGCTTCTCCCCCTCTCATTTTCCATCCAGCCATGGAATGTTCCCACATCCAGCTCTCCCCATGATGTCTCACTCCTCTGCCCGCCTTCTGCCACAAGAGCTGGGATCGCCGTTTGTCCCTAAATTGATGAACTATCACACGGAAAGCAGGTAAAACACGGACACGTGCAAAATCCTGCCCCATAAAGGTGCTTAATTATCTCTGCTTGTCATGGACCACATTCTGCTGCGGACTCCAGGGTCTGCATAGACATCACTGCCTGACAACCAGCCTGTGCAATATTGTGCCATCTGACATTTCTTCATGCCTCCTTTTCCCCAGGAGTCTCTCACAAGGGTCCCTGAAAGTGCTTCCCCAAAGCACCATCCCTTTTTTTTTTCTCAGCAAATAAAACCTGTGTAAAAGTGCAGGGCGGCTTTTATGTTCAGGAAAAAGGAGCCCATGCCCCCTGCTTCCACTTTTTTGGGGGGAAACACAGTGATTTTGTCCACCCAGACCACAAGCCCCAGGGGAATGGTGGTATCCTCCATCTCCCACAGCTTTCCGGCACCCCATGGTGCAATATGGGTTGGGATGGTGGTGTGAGGGAGGCAGCTCCCCACCTGCTATCTTCTCACCCGAGTCAGAATTAATTTGTAGAGTCATCTTGGAGTTTTCTTTTTGACCACCTGTGCTGTGGCTGACAGTGAGCCAGCTTTTCCGGTGTGAAATTAATTTCCAGGTCCATTTCACACAGAATTTTAAGGCCAATATTAGGATCACGCTGTTTGTTTAGGAATTTATGAGTGAAGGAGGCTGGTGAGAAAGCTGAGCAAAGTTAAGAGATTGCTGGAATTCTCTGGAGAATAAAAGCACTGAAAAAGCAGCGGGTTTTGTTGTTTGTTTTTTTTTTCCTTTAGAAATACAGAAGTACTGAGTTTCAACTTGCATCTTTGGAAGGTGATAGTTCATATGGAGAGAGAGCAGGAGGGGCAGAAACTGGGCTCACCTTTGTAGCATATACTTAATTCTGTGGGAATTCCTCAGGGATCTTCCAGCTTGTGTTTACAGGTGGGTCCATGCGAGCTACCCCTGGACCAAGCATTCCTGTGGTGACACACATGGTAAGAAGGGTCAAGGTGATTTTGGTGAGCCCCAAAAAGCCTTGCAGAATCTGGCTGCAGCACTCTGCAGACCCCAAAGCAGCCTGTTTGCAGAATTGTCTCAAGTTGGAGCCAGCAGGACCTGTCCCCTGCTAGGGGCACTGAGAGCACCCTGTGGCCCCAGGCTGGGCTTGTTAGATTCACAGTGGGTTAATGAGGGTAAAAAAACTCTTTGGAGCAACTCTCTGTGCAGCTGGAAGCACTTTTCACTCAGCCCTTGTGATTTCCTACTACTGGGGATTGTAGGGTTCAGTGATGATCCAGGTGATCTGGATCAAGAGCAGCAGCAGTGATGGGGGACAACTTTGGAACTACTCTGAGTCACTTCATGCCACACATCTGAAGCACCTTTCTCTTAGCTTTGAGCCCTACCTCACCAGCTTGGTTTTTTTCCTTCCCCTCGGTTTATTCTTTCTTCCTCAGCAGAGGAAAAGGTGCCATCTACAGGCACAGGGAATCCGTGAACAGGCACAGAGAATCCACACCACAGCTCTTCCCATCTCCCCCGTCCCCTGCCGTCATACCCTCGGCTGGGCCATCTTCCCTGCAGTGTGGTCTCCGAGCTGCTTGTTCCCTGTTTGGGGTCAGGGAACACCAGAGGGCTGTGCCAGGTGGAAGATGACCTCCCTCCTGGCCAGCCCTAGGGCACACGTGTGTTTGACCTCGCTGGTAACTCAGTGGAGCAGCAAGATAAAAACGCAAGGGAAGGTGACCACCCATCTCCACAGCCTGGGGGAACCAGCAAAGGGGACACAAAGGAACTCTGGTCACGCTGTTGCCTCAAGGGAATCCTGGAGGGCTCCTGTGCTGCCCACCCAGGGTCACAACTTCCAGCCCCATGAGGTCTCAGAGTGCTATCGTGCTCCTCTTCTGCCTTGCTCTGCTCTTCCAGTTGCCTCTCATTTAACCCATTTTGATCAGGCTCACATGTTTGTGAATTAAGGAGGCAAGCCAGGAAAATAAGGAACTGTAGGAAGAAGTGCAAATAACAGCAGATAGATAAATTGACCCCTGTGTGAGTAGGGGATAGCGGGGTGTCTATAGCAAGGCGGACTCCTGGACAGTTGGAAGGAGGGTGAGTGCAGGGAACCAGTGAAGAGCTTGTGGTGCTGTTTAAGGTAAAAGGCTGCCCCCAGGAGAGGAGGAAAGCTCTCCCCTTCTCGACAAGGCAAGGGTGGCAAAAAGAGTGGAGCTGAGGCCAGGCAGGTGGGATCGCTCCTCCTACACAGCCACGAGCCTGGAGCTTGCTCCTGCTTTAAAAACCCTGCTCACCTCCCAGCTCCTGCTTCATATTGAAGGCATTTGTCAGAGAAGACGCTCCATGCCATGCTGGCGGGTGTCCCAAGCTGTGCAGCGAGGCAGGGTAACAAAACCTGGGATGGAAGAGGAGCTGGGATGGGGGGTCCAGGCAGCCCATCCACCAGCAGGCAGGGATGGCAGAGGGATGGCTTTCTCAGCTGCTGTGCCCAGCCTGCTCCAGGCACGCTGGAATTCACGCTCAGGCAGCCCCAGCTCCTGCACTCCCCTGCCCTGGCGTGATAAATTAGGAGGAAAAGTTTCTCATCTCAGTTTGTTCTCCCAGCACCGTCCAACAGAGCACAAGCCTGTCTAATCAGGAGCTACAGTCCTTCACCATCTGTTTGGAGCCTAATTACAAATGCAGAAAAATAATGTGCTTTACAATTGCACCAGTAAATGCTGTAAATGATTTAAATGCATGCATATGTTCCCTGCAGAATTCAGCATGCATCTGCAACTTCTTCTGCTCACATTAGGCACACAAATCAAGGGAAAAAATACCCAGATCTGACGAACAGCATGTCCCTAGGACGGTGATTTTTATCCCTTTTTTTTCCCCCTGCTGGAATGGCAAACAGGGCTTTTTTGTAACAATTCATCCAGCAGCGTTTTCTTTGCTTCCATTTTAAAAACTGTTTATCACTGCTGTGTAAATATAGTACAAATTACTCCATAAAACATGTAAAAGGAGAACAGCAGCCAGGCAAGCCTACAGCTGGCTGGCAAGGTTTCAAAGCCAAGGTTTGTTTTTTTCCTCTGGGGCACCCATGGAGGGGCAGGATCAGCTCAGCTCATCTGCTGTGGATGGTGGCCCTTCCCAAACCCCGTGACCACTTGTGTTTCATAGAATCATGAAATAGTTTGGGTTGGAAGGGGCCTTAAAGACCATCTTGTTCCTGCTGCTCTTTGGCCACCACCACGGCAATGCTGAAGGATAATGAGGTGGTTTCAGAGGTGCTTCCCACCTCCCGCAGGGTAACAGCACTGCAACAAAGCCTCTGCAACGCAAAGGCTGGTGCCACAGATGGAGAGGTGGCAGCATTCCTACCCTGCAGGGCACTCCACTGAGGGAGGACAGCCTGGAAAAGGCTTTGGAGATCAGAAAGAGGAAAAGTCACTTGCAACTGATGTGAGGTGAGTATTGCTTCATAACAAAAATTCCCTTTCCTCCTCCAACACATTTGTTTGCTTTCAAGCCCCCAACACTAACACTGAACCTGCTCCAGCTCTGAAGCAGGGAGAGGTAGCTGGCACCACAGAGCTGAGAGAGGACAAAACCAGGTCAGGCATAGGCTCAGTTGGTCTCCTTTGAGCAGAAGCTGCAGCAGATGTGTCCCCTCCTCTTTGTACCTTTTCATCCCTTCCCCTCCTGCTCCCTGCTGCCTTGCCAGATCCCAGCTTTCTCTCCCCCTTGGCCAGTTGGATTTAACTCCAGAGGCTGCTGGAAAAGGCAGCGTTGGGGCAGGCACAGCATCCCCTCTGTGCTGGGCTGCCAGGCCCAGCAGGACTGGGACTCTCTGTACCCTGGGTCATAGTGCCAGCAGTGCTGGGCACTACCTTGATTGCTGGGCACCACAGCAGGATTTGTGGTTTTGACTCCATTTCACATCATGGGCTCAGTCTCAGGAATTTTGCAATGCCTGCATGACTCGTTTTCCACGCACGGATGAGAGGGGCCAAGCCCTGAGCAGAGCATGCGGTCCTTCCCATGGCAGCCAGGTCAATACTCACCTTCCTCAGCTGCGAGATGGGAAAACATGTACAGCCCTGCTGGCTGAGGGGAGGGTGGTAATTACAGAGACAAAACCTGGGAATGCATTTTTAGGCAGGTGAGGAAGACACATGGATGCAGCTCAGCTCCAGCCCTGCCCACACCTGTGGTATCCCAGTTCTGAGGAGCAACTCCCTCTTGTAAGCTCTTGGAGAACTAGAAGAAAGGCAGTGTAATCTCCCAGCTAAATGTGAAGTAGGTTTGATCCCTGCAGTGTTCCTCCTGGCTAGAGCATCCTTCCAGGCCTGGGAACTGGGCCATGGCTGCTTTTGTTGTCAAAGATGCATTAATCATAGGATCATGAAATAGTTTGGATTGGAAGGGACTGTGATGATCATCTAGTTCCAAACCCCTGCCCTGGGCAGGGACACCAACTCAACTCACCAGGCACAAGACGTAGCTGCACTTTGGTGCATCCCAGATCCAGCATCCTTCATTCCACCTTGCCACCACCATTTCCCTCCTCATCCCGCTTTTCCTTACCTTGAACTCCTCGGTATGGCCCACACCAAGCAGCAGATGTGACTTCTCCCAAACACTAATTACTTCCCTGCCATTATATGCAATTCCCTAGAAATTATCCATCCCCTGTTGCAGGGGGATCACCCACAGCTCAGAGGCCTGGCATCATCCACCCACATACCATGGCATTCCCACCAGCATTCCCTGCTTTATACCCAGACCTGGTTCTTGCCCAATTTGCATCTGGATTGATTTTTCCCCTCATTTATTAACTTTCCTTAGCTGAAGGCCACCAAAACCAAAGGATAAAGCCCCTTTTTGCTCACTCCTCCCTGCTATAGGAATGCTCTTCCACATCTACCTGCATGTCTTTTGGGGATATTCCATTGGAATAACTGTGCTCTCAAAGCAGTGCTCTCAGGGCTCCTTCAGCCAGCTCTTGCCAGGGATTTCTCTGAGTTTACAATCCAAGCTGGGAGAGAAGGATGACCAGAAGGAAAAATGGAAACTAAAACTGCATGCATCAGTGCATCTCCAAGAGAAATTATTCCAGACACCAGCAGTTGCACAGGACCAAGAATCATCTTTATTAGCAACGGTACCAGATAATGTAGTTCTCCCTCCAGGGGAATTTGGTCTGTAACACAAAGGAGAGGAGGAGCAGAGATGCAAAGCAGTAAAAAAACAAGCTGAATCTCATCATTTCTTGGACTGGGGGAAAATGCACAGATTGAAGACAGGCCCACTGAAGCCCATAAAGGGACTTTTTGGTTGGCAGCACCAAGCTGGGTTGGGCTTTTTGACCGACTGCTGCATTATTCCAGCACCAGGGAGGCGATGGGAGCACTGACCCCCATGAGGAGCAGCCAGCATCCCGACCCTCAGCCTTTGGGTGGGCCTTCACCTGGGTCAAGGCAGTCCCTGGCTGAGTGCTGGAGGCCAAAGAGCTCCAAACCCACCAAAGGGACAGGATTAAGACCCCCATGTTCCATTAAGCTGCTCCTCACTACTGCACACCTGACAAATTTTCCACGTGTGTCTAGATTGTATGTTGAAATAAAAATCAGCTGTAAAGCAAAACTCTGTGTATGTATTGCCAAGGGGCCCAAACTAAACACTAGAAAAAAAACCCAACGTCCACCACACCCAAATGGCAACTCAGGGCAGTAACCACCATGGGTCCTGTTCTCCCAGCAAAGCCCCACATCCAGCAGCTCCACCATGACTTGGGCAACCAGGAGGTGCTGAGAGAACATCCCAGTAATGGAGCAGCTGCTCCTAAATCAATCTTAAAGGAATTCATTTCCACAGACAGCATCTGAGGCATCACTGCACTGCCAAGCTCTGCCATTACACCCCCGCTTATCAGCTCACCTCTTCAGACCACAAATCCAGCCAATTTGAGAAAATAAATACAATAATCAGATTTAGTCCAGGCTGTGCTGGCATATGGGAGTTTAAATGACTTTAAAAGCCAGTCCTCTTTGGGTGGGCCATATATTTGGGTGTCACAGTAGCTCACCCCTCTGAAAACACCTGGAGGCCATATGCTGCCTGTCTACATGAATTAACCAGATTTCTGCTGTGAACCTCATACCAGGGCCTCTCTTACACCTCTCCCTGGCTTTCACAGAGCTCTCTGAACACAGACTGAAGACACCTTAAAAACCTCAGGTTAGGACCACTCAGCATTTCACTTTCCTTGGGGGTCACACCACAGTCACAGCAGGAAAAATGCTCCTCTCAGCTTGGCCAGGAAATAGTCCCCAACACTAGTGGCACCATGCTAGGAGGTAGATGAAATTCAAATTTTCCACAGTTCAATTTTACATGGAAAAATTAAAGCAAGCAAAAGTCCAAGCGGAACGGTTTCCCTATATATATTACTTTTTGTGGAACGATTGTATGAAATCTGTGCAAAACAGTACCCTGACTCCTGGGGCAGCTGCTACTCACTCCCTAAGTTGCGTGAAGGTGCTCCAGGGCTCAAATCCCTTTTATTTCAACACCACCATGGCAGCTCGGTGAGGGGGGATCCCCCAAAGACCACCCAACCTCTGAAGGGCTGAACTAGTAACAGTGCGACAGCAAAACCCAAGGTGCCCCCAAAAGCCCTGGGTTCAGCTTAAAACCACTAGCACAGGGGCAAAGGACACTATCCCTGTGTCCCTGGTGCTTCCCTGAGCTCCCTGGGGAGGATGAGGCTGTTTTGGTCCCTGCTCCATTAAACTGGGGAGCGACAGTGTCTGACAGAACCTTCCTAAGCACAGGACATGCCCCTTCCCAGAAGGGAGACTTTCCCTCTGCATCCTCCTGGATGCAACTACCCCCCTCACAAGACAGGCAGCCTGCCTCAAAACCACAGCATACCTGACTTTTTTGGGAAAAAACTCCAAACTCTAAATACCCAACAGCACCACAACAAACCAAGGGCATCCTCCTACTCTGGCTGCCCCTCTACACGAGGTGCACCACAAAAACAGCACAGGCAGACCCTAGAGCCAGCCCTAGCACGAGGTAAAACGTCATCACCACCCCTGCTGCCTCAGCCAGCTCTTTTGGCACGATTTTGGGGCCGTAGACCATGACCAGCGTGCCCAGGTAGCCATTGCTGAGCCCCAGCAACGCCGTGAAGACCACGGGGTAGATGTCCCTGTTGAACACCACAGTCCGGATGTGAGCCCGGGGCTGGTAGTTGCTGAGGATGAAGAGAGGGAGGAAGACAGATCTGAGGAGGACGAGGGCAGGCAGCAGTTTGCTCTTGGGGCCGGGCACCTGGATCCAGGCAGTGACCTGCCTCCCACACCAGTCAGCAAAGTTGTACAGGAGGAAACACGTGAGTGGTGTAAAGTACTTGGTGCTCCACGGGCTTCCCGAGGACTTGCTGACAGACTCTATGTTGGAGGAGAGGGAAGGGAAGATGATGATGGAGATGAAGAAGACATAGAAGAGGCAGAAGCCGAGGAGGGCAGTCTTCCGCAGGATGGAGCAGAGTGGGGGGATGCCAGTACTTCTTGTGAGGAAGGAGGAATTCACAGTGCCTCCTGGCTCTGCCTCGTCCTCCACGGAGCTGTTGGGGGGCACAGAGACCAGAGAGGGGCTCTCCTTCTGGCTGCTCAGGTAATACCTGGAGAAAGAGATAGAGGGAAGCATGGGGGGAATACAACTGAGATTTGGAGAGAGGGCAGGAGAGAAGTTGGTGACAAAGGGATGCCCACTGGACCCAGCAACTCCCCCACACCTCCAGCTCCCACCTTGTACAGAGAGGTGCCCCTCGGAGACCCACCATCCCCCCTCTCTCCATCTCTCTGCACCCTTGGTGTTCACAGAGGGGACCTCCTGCATGCAGGCACTTGGGGGCAGAGACCTCTGGGGGCTACAAGCACCAACAAGACCAATGGGTCACACACATCCAAGTGGCAGACATGATATGGGGACACTCCTAGCTGGCTGCCTCCGGATTATGGCTCTCTGCTGACTCCACACATTTTGGGAGCGCCGGCATTAGCAGCCCTGGAAAAGCTTGGCAGAAACTCAGTACGCGCCCAGTTTCAGCCTGTGGTTTCGGTGAAAGGGGAAGCGTGGCTGGCGGCAGTGACAGGGCAGGGACCAGCACAGCGAGCATCCCGTGGATCCCCCCAGCAATCCCGCTGCAAACCCTCCATGGGATGCCCCTGGCAGGCTGGCACACACCTGGAGTACTCCAGCCTGGGGAGGAGCAGGTACACCATGATGCAGATGACAATGAAGATGTCGGCGGTGAGGAAATAGGCCAGGGCGCTGTCGGTGACATCCGCTGCCGCTGCCAGGTCTATCACAGAGGCCACAGCGCTAATGGTGCCACCCATGGCCTGGCCTGTGTGTGGGAACAGAGATGGGCACAGTGAGGGACAGAGAATGAAAGGAGGAGCCCAGAAGCTCCTCTTCTGACATCCACAGCTCCCCAGGAGACACAGTTCAGGCCCTGCCCCACACGCTCAGCCCCAAACTCGGCTCAGGGTGCAGCTGCACAAACCACCTCCTCTCCATTTCCACACCTCAGGTATTTGTGGGGTTGCACCACAGCCCAGGTGCCATCCTGCATCCCCTTCCAACGCAGCACAGCACACACAAAGGTCAGGATGGGACCTGACCTGCTGGGCTTGCAGGTCCCAAGTCCTGCAGAAAAAGTCCAAACCTTTTCTAAAGCCTAAACCTGGCTTTCCACCAGCACACATATAATCAACCTCTCTTCTGCACTTCCCCAAATGGGAATTCAAGCCACCAGTGGCAGGAATGCCATCTCAGGGATGTGGTGCTTTCCCTCTCTGAGATAAACTTATTAAAACACTCCTCTCTTGGCCCCAGGAAAAACTTCTCCATCCTGGTCTTTTCCCCCTTCTCCTCTTGGTTTGTCAACCATTCCACAGCACATTTATAGCATTGTCAAAGCTCCAGGGAGCTCATCACTCATGGCTCCCAACCTGCCCCTCATCACTCATGGAAATGCTGAACAGAAAAGAGACAAGGCAAAGCTGCAGATCCCTCAGCTGGAAATGGCAGTGCACAGGGACGTCATCTCCTTCCCCCTTTCTCCCTGCACCCAGCAACTCTCCAGGGTCAGTTTATGTGTATTTACAGAAACCAAAGCTCATGTGACCAAGCAAGTTTCTCCTTCAGCAACTTCCCTTTATCATTAAGGCAAAGTTAAGCTTCTAAAACAAACCCCACATGACAAAACCCCAGACGCAGGAGAGAGAAAACCACGGAGCCGAGCAGGGAAAGTCCAAGAGCACAATCCCAGTGGGATCACCCAACCTGAGATCAGAGCTTGCAGGTTCCTCATGGGGAAGCAGCTGCTCAGGCCAAAGATGCTGCTGGAGAAGACGGTGGAGGCACTGCTCACCACAGCCACACAGCCGATGGTGAGGGTGAAGAAACGCGTGGTCCAGGCAGACGTGTCCACCTTCACCAGCACCGTGATCACCAGGAAAACAGCCAGCATGACAAAGAGGGAGGACAGGATCCGGACACTGGCAGGAACCCTGGGGACAAGGAGAAGGAGTCCTGTATTTCAAACCACAACATGAAGGTCAGACACGGGAGGACAACCACTCCTGTGCTGGCAGAAGGGGCAAAGAAAATAAAGACAGGTGGGGGGACACGAGGAAACAGCGAGGAGCGAGGCAAGGGAGAGAGGCAGGGAGTTGGAATCTGGAGATTAAGCACACAAACCCATGCCTGCAAACATGCAGTGGTTTGATGTGCGATTAGGAAGGGTTCAAATGAAGGGATGAGGCTGTTTGAGATTTAAGCAAAGCTTGCAAGAAGGTGCAGCTAGTCCATTTCTTAACCCAGTTCAAGGGCTGGTAAGACCAGGGCAAGGTGCTGCTCCTACCTGGACGAGCTTGGCTTTTGTCAACCAGTCCCCTGGTGACAATAAAAGTTATTTTTAAGAGGGAAGACTCTTTCCAAGCAATTAACCAAGGAATTCATAAAGAATTTATTTACTCAAGCCAACTGCAGGCATGTGTGGATCAGAGCAACACTTACTTGTTGACAAGCAAGAAGTTTCCAATCAGGCACAGCACTGACGGCACAGTGGAAGCAATGGAGATATAACTCTCAAAATAGTCCTGCCAGGAAAAACAAAACAAAGTAAAAAAGGTCGTAGGGGGAACAACACATGAATTTCAGGTCCTGAATACGACAGAACAGGGAGTTATGGTGTAGGTGTCCACCTTGTTGTGTTGTAGCACATGTTGCAAACTGCTCAGGGCAATGGGAATTCTGGGATTCACCCTCCCATAGCCCTAGGCTATTTCGGGAAATCAGGGACATAAACTCAGAAGGAAAAAAATAAACAGTGAGGGAAATAACTGCCATACTGCTGCACACCTTCAAAATGTGCATGCTCCTCCTCCCCTCAAGGGGCTTAATCCCATTTTTTTGCTGCAGGAATCTCAGCCAGCAGGTAGGATGATGCTCACAAAGAGGAGATGACCTACATGTCCACCCCTCTCATGACAGGTTTTCATTTTCTGCACTTATCCAGCTACAGAGACAGGGCCACATCATGTCCAAGCAGGAAAAGGCACTTGGCAGGTTTTCTCTCCACATTACATTATTTTTTACAGCTTTCCATCATTTTTAATCAGTTTACAAGCACGTTCATCTCTTCTTCCCTATCAGGAGCTTCACTGGAAGCAACAGGAAATCTAGTAATCACTCCTAGAGGGTCCAGATAGGCAGAGACTTAAATGCCTGTGCTGATGGCATCAGCTCAGCCAAGCAGGAGGCTCAAAGCTCTGTGGCCACACGATGAATTATAGGAGAAAAGACAAAGCAAAATGAAAACCTGGCAGCTAAAACTCCGACTTACTTACCCACCTACTTAAAACAAACCTCCAAACCATACTGGGGTACTCAAACTTCCAAGTTAATTTTCTTCTGCATTTGGGGAGGAAAAATGACTTTCTAATGCTTTGCACCAAGCACAAGTGTACTCAAAGTAATCCAGCAGAGATGCTGCATTTTGAGCGTCCCAGGGAAATATTCATTCATTCCCAGCAAACAGGCTCAAAACAGCAGTGAGAAGAGAATTGGGCAAGTATTTAAGAGCCCTTGCACCACATTTTTAATGCAGCAGCAGAATGGTGGGTGGCAAATTTAATCCATGCCTGGACCAGTGGAAAATATCAGGTTCCATACTCCTCCTCTCCTGCTTGTTAGTTTTTAATCCATCTCCAAAGGCAATTCTTCTCCCTCCATGGGTAATCCCACCCTTCACAGATATGCTTTCATTTTTTGGCACTGCAGGATACACCTAGTTCTTCTCCCTTTCTGCTGAGCCCCTAAAATAAACCCCAAAGCAAACCTGACATCTTCCTCCCACATCCAGGTCTAATGGGGGAAGGTGTCATTCCGCAGCCACAGAGCTGAGGCACATGATGGAAGCATTTAACCCCATACTAACTTCAAACACATTGCCACAATGCCTTAAAAAACCCCAAACCAGAACAAAGCATTGTGGTGGCAGATCCGATGCAAGATGCTTTTGCAAAGTAGTTTCTATTTTGCTCCAGCCTGGACTTGGCAGCTGGGCTCCTGCCAGGCTGGAAAATGAATCCAGGTCCATGACAGTGGCTGAAGGCACTGGAGTGTTACCTGGAGCACGGGGCATGAAATTAGCAGCAGTGAAAAGGCTGGAGCCAGGAGCAGGCTGTCAGTCAGAGGTGCATCCTTCCAGAGTTGAGCTCCGTGTGCAGGTAAACCCTCCTGCTGCAGCAGCAGGGCAGAAACTGGGCTGACTGGTTTAATGTTGATCATTCTTGACCTCCACAGAAAAGCCACATAGCTTTTCCTTGGAGAAAGGAAAAAGCATCCCTTCACAGCCACACAGGAAGGGGAGAAACACCTTTTCAGCAAAGAAATGGCTGATCCAGCCAGGAATATAGCTGTGCAAGGAAACACTTAGCAATACATTACTTAAACCCAGCTTTTTTCAAGAGGATCAGCATGGTGTAGAGGCAGTGAGGAACACATGGGATGCAGGGAATATGAGAGAACACCACACCATGTGGTGACAGAGCACCTTTCACCCCTCTCTGAGCACCTTCCCTAGCACAGAAACAGATAATTTTGGTCTTCAGGCTGTGCAGGAGCTCAGGTACCACCACTTCACTTTCTTGCTTTACAGCAGCACACCCGTAGCATCCTGGTATAAGCGCTTCCCTTCCTCCCCATCAAAAAAGCAGCTGACTTAACAACTATGAAAATTAAAAGAGCTGTGGGTGTAGTGGAGTGAGAAATCCGAGGAGAAACGTGGGCATAACACTTGGCTCTGTGTTTATATAAAAACAAAAAGTGCCCAAACCACCTGAACAAGCTCTGCCATGGGAGGAGGATGTGATGCAGCCTCATTGCTCCAACACTTTTTCCAGCCACAAAGAAACAAACCCACAGCTTTGTCAGGGAGGCAGAGGGAAATAATCCTGCTGCGGCAGGATGAGCAAGAGAAAGCAGCCTTTCTGGGGAGAGAAAGAGGCCATAAACCTGCCACCCCAAGGCAGTCTCATCCATCACCCTGTGACAAGCTCCTCGCCCCATATGCCACAAGCCAGATGTTGATCACTGCAAGGAGATACTCATGTCACACCTGCCAGATCATGAAGGACAAGAAAAAGACTACCACAAAGACACACTGCACTGTAGAAACTGCCCTATGAAAGGTTAAGCCCTATTTTTTTAGATTCACCATAAAACTTAGCAGTACAAATACAGGTAAAAGGCAGACTACAAAATTATTTGAAGCATCTTCCCTGCAGCTATTTGTAAATAAATACCAAATAAACCTTTCCCTCTGGTTTGCAGCAGGAGAGAGACTCTAGAGGATGTTAACTTACCTTCTGAGGAAGTGGAGGGGGAAAAAGAGCAAGTTAGGAAGGAAAACAGGTTATTTTTTCTGCCTTGAAAGCAGCACTCACCCGTAGGTCTGATGCTGCCTCCCCCACCAGGCCTGGCTCATCCGAGCAGTTCTGTAGTTTGTACCTCCAGTAGTGTTTGGCCGTGATGAAGAAATTCCAGGGCAGGAGGGACCCAATGCCCAGGAGGAAAAATATAATGTAGGCTGCATGCCAGCGGTCACTTGGCTTCTGCCGGCTGTACCTGCTCCCCACGGGATCCTCCAGCAGGGGCTCCTGGTCCGGCGGAAAGCTGCCGGCTGCTGGGTGCATCGTGCTGGCACACTGGGAAAAACAACCGTCCACAAGGATACTGTCACACCAGGGTTCCAAACTACTGCTCACAAGCTGTGGCTCCCTCTCCTTTTGGCCCCAGCAAATCATGGAATCACAGAATGGCTGGGGTTGGAAGGGACCTTGAAACCCATATCACTCCAACGCCCCCAGCCGTGGGCAGGGACACCTTCCACTAGACCAGACAGCTTCAAGTCCTGTCCAACCTGGCCTTGAACACTTCCAGGGATGGGGCAGCCACAGCTTCTCTGGGCAACCTGTGCCAGGGCCTCAGCAGCCAAATACTGGAGGAGTGAGCTGAACCAGGGATGGAAAGGCATGGGAAAAGGGAATGAGACTCAACAGATTCCACCCATAATTAATAATTAACCTGTCCCCTTGGACTTGCAGGAGTAAGAAACCTCACTTAGTTCATGTGAGGCTCCAAAAAAAACCCAATAGTTGCCAAACCAACAGCGCCATCGGGCTCTGCAGAGCAAGGTGTAAACTCGTAGTAACACCGCCGGGCTTTCCGAAACGACTTGTAAACTACTACAACATCACCCGGGCTTGGCGGAGCGGCTCCTAAACCAAACGCGACGTCACTCGGCTGTGTAAAATGACTCACAAAGACACACAGCATCACGTGGCGCAGGAAAACGACTTGGGAACGCCGCAGGAGACTGGCCAGCGGCACCGGGACCCACTGCAGTCGCGCCGGGCTGGACCGGGAGCCTCGGAGCCGACCCCAAGAAGCGCCGGCAAAACCCCCGCCCAGAAGGGCAGGGCAGAGCGCGGGGGAGGCGGAAATGCCGGAAACCAGGGATTTTTGCAAACAAACGGGGGAATTTCGAGAGCGAGGAGTGCCGCCCCCCTCCTTGCAGCCTCCCACTCTATCCATGAGTCCCCCCCTCCGCCCGGCCCGGCCCGGCCCCGCTCGCCCCGACAGCGCAGCACTTACGGGGGGCTCCCACACGGCCCCGCCGCTACCGTCTCAGGCCCCCCAGCCCCGCCCCGGCCCGCCTTTAATGGACACACCACGCCCACTCACCGCAACGCCACGCCCCTCAGCCAAAGACGGACAGGCCGGGGCTGGCCACGCCCCCTCGGTGCCAAATTCTGCCTCGCTCGGGTGGGACCTCACCTGCGTCCAGCTCTGGCATCCCCAGCACGGGAAGGGCGTGGAGCTGCTGGAGCGAGTCCAGAGGAGGCCACGGAGCTGCTCCGAGGGCTGGAAACCCCCCTGTAATGGAGCCAGGCTGGGAGAGCTGGGGGTGTTCACCTGGAGAAGAGAAGACTCCAGATGAGACCTCAGAGCCCCTTCCAGTGCCAAAAGAGGCTCCAGGAGAGCTGGAGAGGGACGTGGGACAAGGGCCTGGAGTGACAGAACAACGGAGAATGGCTTCCCACTGCCAGAGGGCAGGGATAGATGGGATATTAGGAAGAAATTCTTCCCTGTGAGGGTCCTGGCACAGGTTGCCCAGAGAAGCTGTGGCTGCCCCTGGATCCCTGGAAGTGTCCAAGGCCAAGCTGGATGGGTCTCTGAGCACCCTGGTCTGGTGGAAGGTGTCCCTGCCCATGGCACAGGGAAGCAACAAGATGATCCTAAAGGCCCCTTCTAACCCAAATCATTCCATGATTCTATGAAAATCAGTGTTAATCACAGCCTGGCTTACAGCACAGCAGTAATAAAAGCTTTTGCCTGGGCTTGATTTTTGTCAGAAGCCACCAAAACACCACCTCCTGAAGATGGGAGGGTGGGGAATGGGAAGCATCTTCTTCAAGATGGGATATAAGCTCCTCCTTTACTCCCTGTGCTTCCTGCAATGCCCCATCAGGATGAATTCCACTGTAAAGTCCTTGATTCCCTCCAAACTACAGTTTGACACTCACCTTGAGGGCATGGTGTGACTGTAAAGGAAAACATCATTACCTCTTTTTTCCCTGTTTCCGTCCCCAAAGCTGCGTCTGGCTCCTCAACAGCCACACAGGGACATGCATATGTATCCAACCATTCATCAAAGCAAAATACTCTCCTTTTTTTTGAAGAAGGCCCCAAAATGGTCTAGTCTGGATTTTTTTTCACCTATGGGAGAAACACAGAGGGACCCTGATACCTCCCAGTAGCCCCAGTGCACACACAGCTGGACACCACCTATCTCCAGCCTCCGAGCCTTGGAGCAGAGCAGGTCAGATGGCCTCGGCCACCCAGATGTCACAACAACCGAAGACACGCTCCAATGTTTTTTCCTCTTTTGTGAGCAAAACAAGCAGCAGCACGCAACCAACCCACTGGCGATATGCTGAAATGGAAAGGCTGGAGAGCAGCACATGGGTTTCTCACCAGAGGTTTCTCCTTGGGATTTTCATCCACATTGACATGCCAGGCTGGGAAAGCACCTGAGGAGATGGCACGACCTATCCGAGTCAGTAACTCGTCAGCTCTGAGGGATTTGCCTGATATTTCTGACCTGCTGCCATCTATCATGTCAAAAAATCCACTGCTGGAGAAGAGCCTGGGATCACATCAGCACAGGGGACTGTGACAGCCTGGCAGGGGGGACAAAGCCAGGCCACACTGGGCCAAAGCCACGACAGCCCCTCCAGACAACATTACCCACACTCCAGAGACCCTCTGCAACAACACAAGCCCCCACAAGGGCTGGGGGCAGGTTTAGGGACACCCCTGTGCTGCTCCTGGGTGTCCTCTCTCCTGCAGAATAAATCTGTCAGCACTTCATGGGACAGCTGCTGTTTTTGAGCCTGTCATGGGGGCCGAGTTCAATATGTCTCTGCAGGGATTTGGGGCAGCTGAATTCTAAAGGGAATAAGCAAACTGGGTGTTTCAACAGAACAACAGGTGAAATTGGGCACCAGCTGGTCAAAGTTATCTGTAGATGTAGGCCCTTGGAAAGATGGTTTAATGCAAAAAGTGCCCAGGGAAAGCAACATGGAAGGGGGAGAGTAAAGGAATTGAGATGCGAAGAAAGGGACAAGCGGGAATGGCTTTAAACTGACAAGAGGGCAGGTTTATACTGGATACTAGGAAGAAATTCTTCCCTGTGAGGGTGGTGTCAGGCAAGGGCACAGGTTGCCCAGAGAAGCTGTGGCTGCCCCATCCCTGGAAGTGTTCAAGGCCAGGTTGGAGCAACCTAGTTTAATGGAAGGTGTCTCTGTCCATGGCAGAGGGGTGGAAAAAGACTGTCTATAGCACCCCTTCCAAACCATTCTAGGACTCTTTGAAAAGGTTATCCCTTCTGAGAAGGCATCTGCCTCAGCATTCTGTCCAGAGCTGGAAAGCCCAGCTGGGAGGGTTGGGCATATTTGTGTGGCTACGTTATAATCGCTCTGGTGGCAGGGCAGCAATTTCCTCCCCATTTTTTCTCACTGGTTGCAGAAGTCCCAGAGCATGGACAATGTTGCCATCTCCTGGTGGCAACTGGTCCCCACGAGCTGGATGAGGTGAGTGGCCCAGGCAGGGACAGTGGGATCCTCGAACCTCCCTGCAAACCCTTCTGGCTTCGTTTCCTTGCTGGGACTGAAGCAGGGGTGCAGCAGTAATCCCCAAGCAGAGGAGGGAGCGAAGTGGGATGCTGGAGAACAGGGATGCCTCACTTGCAGCTGAAGCTCCATGCTCCATTTCCCCCTCCCAAATTATCCCCGCCGTGATCCTGGTCTTTGCTGGAAGGGGCACTGCTTTCTGTAGGATATCCCTTGGGGAAGGGAACGAACTGCTTGAGAGAGTGGCTTAGCCCACGAGACAGAGCTGTAGCCCTCGGCTCCCACCTTGTAATCACCCATGCGAGTCCAAAACAAACCATCAATCAATCTCCAGCTTACTTCCATCAGGGATGCCGAGAGCAACACGCTCCCACTGGCACGCCTGTGGCATCGGAGCCAAAAGCAGGTTCAAGGGATGCTCACAGGGATCCCCAGGCTGCTGCTGCTGTCAGACCCCAATCCCTGCAGATGCCTAACGCAGCAGGAACGAGTGAGTGATGGAGAGGAGCGAGCAGATTGTTTCCTTCTTTTTTTTTTTTTTATTAGACTAGGAAATATAATTTATTGCATAAAAATTAATTTGTTACAATAGGAATGCTAAACTTTATTTACAGTTCTTTAGTTTACAGAATAAACAGACATGGGGTTAGAGGATGCCACCAGGCCCATCCCCTGGACATATAAATATGGAAATATATTTTGGAGCAAGAGATGGACACTGCCAGCACAACACGGGCACAGGGCTGCCTTTGCCAAAATGTCTGGCTGGAGAAACCCCTGGGCGTGGAGGGCTCCCGGGAGCTGGCAACCACAGGAGATGGAAGCAAACCCTGCATCCCCCCTGCCCTGCTCCTGTTGCAGGTTCCCTGGTCAGAAAAACAGGGAGAATCTCCCCAAACATGCACTTCAGCAAAGCCAGGTGGCTGCTGCCCGCCCAAAGGAAGGGGAAGATGAACACAGATGGATGAGGATGGAGAGAGGCACTCGTAGGCAGGACAGACGGATGGATGGATGGATGGATGGATGGATGGATGGATGGATGGACGCACATCCCAGTGCAGTGATCCATAAACCAGAGAATGGGAGCAAGAGAGATTCCGAGGCGACCTGAAAGAGCATTTCATCCCTTGGAGAACACCGTGGAACTGAGAAAGGAGCCCTCGAAACCACTGGCAGCTGGATTGATCACATCAAGCCTTAATTGCTCTCCAAATTTGCTTATTCGTCCTTAACTCAGAGACAGGGTCTCAGAAATGTTCAAATGCAACCTAAAGGATGGATAAGCCCCTTCCCCTGTGACAGAGGAGCTCACCCAGCAGCAGTTTTCCCATCCAGCACAAGGGGAAAAGATCCCTTCTCTCCCGCAGCCTTGAAAACCCAGCAAGAAGTGAACCCGAGACCCCAAGACATAGCAGGGAACAGCTCTGTGCTTTCCATCAGTGCCTCAGGAGCTGCCCAGAGGAATCCTATCATGTCCCAGCAATACTGAAAGCTCCTCCCAAGCTGCCCTGTGCACGTGAGCCTCCAGGCTCCCTGAGTGCGCTCTGGTGCCCAGCACTTTGTGGGATGACACAGGCATTCCACAACACTGATCCAGGGCTTTGCAGCCCAGAGCAGGACATGCTCCTAATACTTCCACTGATGGAGAATACACAGCCTTGCAGTGTGACCCAGTCTAATCCTGAGCTTACCACCTCCTTCCTACTTTTTTTTTTTTTTAACAGACAAATTTCTAAGATACAGCACTCGCTGAGTAACTACTTCTACCTGCAGGCAACCTAAATTTCTTACCTTCATCAAGACATTGTATGTGTGTGAGGAACCTCGTTCCTGCCTACCCCTTGATTACTTTCCATTCACCCCACAACTTCTCCATCATTATAAAAAGCCTATTACAAGGAAAAAGAGGAGCTGCAGTGAGGGATGGAAACCTGATCACCACTTATGATGCCGTCCCTCATGTGAAAATGCTCAGCCTGGCTCGCAGCTAGGGGACACCTAGGTATCCCTCCCTGAAACCCTGCTGAAATACTGCATCAAAATCCAGGCAGGAGCACACGGACCCGAAAGTGGAGGTGGTTTGAAGCGGCCACATCCCAGCTTGCCAGCCCCTGCTCTCCCCTGACCCCTCCACATCCGCTCATCACCTCCCTCTGATCCTTGAGCCCAGGTTTGGGGTGCTCACTGCAAAATCCTGCTGAGTTTACAACATCCCCTGCTTTGGCCTTGAATCTGGAGGTTGGTGCAGGACTGAAATCTTTGGTTTGTACTCAAGTTATGTAAATGAAGGCAAAGTCATCCTAAAAAGCTCCCTCAAACCATGCCAGGGAAGAATTCATTAAAAATACCAATATCTGGATACACTCTCCCCATCCAGAACCCTAAATACCAGGCAGCATCCCTCATCCCTCCTTGCAGGCGGAGTGGGACCCCTCGTTCCTGTTGCAAGGGAACGGGGAGTCTGCAAGGACAAAAGCCTTGGGAAGGGTCTGAGCTGGCCCTGAAGCAGAGGGGAGGAGAGACACTTCACCCTCCGGACTCCCTGGGGGTCCCAGGACATGTAAATACATTTTGCTCAACTTGGATCACACGCTTTTCCCTACAAAAGTGTGTCCATTGAAATCTCTCTCTGCCACTCCGACCACAACGACGCTCTTGCTCTCACACACCAAAAGAAAAGATTTATAAATCTGTCTTTTTTTACTTTTTTTTTCTTTTTTTTTTTAAAAAGGACACATCCAAAGATCTGGATAATAAGTTATTTGCGTTTCCTAAGAAACTTTTTTTTCCCTTCTTTTCTTTCTTATTTGCCTCATTAAGCTGCCTGAAGCCTTTGACAGAAGTTAAGCCTGGATTGTACTCATCTCTTCAACACAGAAATGCTATTAAAGGAGGAGGAAGGGAACCCAAAAAGAAGAAGGAAAAGGAAAGCCCCCATCCTGACTCGAGAAGCCCTAATTCCTCTCCATGCCATGAGGAGGAGGAGGAAGAATGCTGTGTAACACTTGAATTGCTTGTAAACGCTGAGGATGGGTCTCTAAGGCTGACAGTGGTGCGGGAGAAGTGCCGGCCTCGGCCCCTCCCTGCTTCAGGACGGATGTGCCTCCCCCTGCCGTTCTTGGAGAACACTTCCTCACCCCCCGTTTCATCCTCCTGGCCCCCTAGCTGTGGGGAGCATCATCAGCAGTCCCCCTCCATGGCCATGACCACCAGCATCTCGCTCTTGCCCATCTCCTCTAAGGCACTGGCCAGGGTGTTGAGATCGCCATCATCCTGGTGCTCAGCTTCCCACAAGTCCAGGAGCACCCCGGTGGGGCTGGCTTTGGTGGCAAAGTAGTTCAGATACCTGAAAGGGAGAAGCAGAGGAGGGTTGGGCTGCTGTGGTGCCCTTTGGAGATGGCAGGAGGGAGGATGCTGGAGCAGCAAACCTGTTTGGAACGTGAACTTTGATGGGAATGCTGTAACACAAATGTCAAAGCCCTCAAGAGACCATCTACAATTTTTTGACAGAGCTGGTATTCATGCAAAAGCAACGTAAGTTTTGCTTTGATGAAATTATCCTTTCTCCCTTTGGTCCTGAGGGTGAAACCAGTGGGAATGGCACAGACATGGTCCCAGATAAATAAGGGCCATTCAAAGTGACAAGAGATGCAGGACTGTGGCATAGATGGATCCCAGAATGGTTTGGGTTGGAAGGGACCTTCAAGATCATCTTGTTCCAACCCCCCTGCCATGGACAGGGACACTTTCCATTATCCCAGGGTGCTCCAAGCCCCGTCTAATCTGGCTTGGAACATTTCTAGGCATGCTGCAGCCACAGCTTCTCTGGGCAACCTGTGCTGGGGCCTCACCACCCCTACAGGGAAGAATTTCTTCCCAATCTCTCATCTAAACCTCTCCTCTTTTAGTTTAAAATCATATCCAAAGATAGAGATGGATATAACTATGCAGAGCTATATCCCCATTTATGGATGGCCCTACACAGCTGGACACAACACCACTGGACGCCTGCAGCTGAGAGGGAGCACAGATTGAAGCCTCCCTGCTGGGGCACAGGAAGGGAAAGCAAAGCTTGGGGAGACCCACCGGTCCATGGAAAGCTTCTGGGCGAGAAGTCTCCAGTCGTTCCCCCTGGAGTTGGGAGCATCCAGGCTGTTGCAGATCTTCTGCCGGATGGAGAGGGGGATTTTGAAGGCGTAGGGTCCCACCTGGGTGGTGGTGATGGTGGCACCACTGTGGTGGGAGCGGAGGGTGTCGGAGGAGCTGCCGTGCTGGAAGAGGAAGGACAAGGTGAGACATTGCTGAAATGTCTGAGTGTGCCCTTGCTGTCCCCCCACCTCCCCTCCGCTCACCTCTCCCAGTGTGATGTGGAGCAGGAAGATCTGCCCCTCCCCTTCCACCTGCCGGACACAGATCTTGCAGGTGAGCTCAGTGGAGGCCTGGCTGTACCTCTCCAGCGTGAAGGTGCAGTGCAGGGCTCGCTGGCTTCCACTCCAGATGTGGTAGAAGGGGATTTCCTGTGAACCACCAAAGCACGGGCTCAGCGAAGGCTCCAGCAGCAGCTGTGGGAGATCCCACCTCCTCCAGCCACCCCGTGAGGGATGAGATGGGACAGCAGGGCCTCACAGAGAGCATCCCACCAAAAAGACCAGAAAACCAGTCCCCTTCCTCCTCTATCCCTTTGGGAGACAACTCGAGAGACAAGCCCAGGACACCCCCAGCCCTGTGGTGCCTGGCTGGAGATGGTGCTCCCAGCCTGGAAGCCCAGCTGCCCCCACGTCAGTCCCTCACCTGGTACTTGGCCAGCAGTTTGCTCCTCCACAGCGCATGGGGGATGTCGTGGATGGAGAGGCGCAAGTTGTGGTAACTGTCCTTGAAGGGCAGGGGCTTGGGCTCCTCCAGCAGGTACCCTCCCAGTGTCCTCTCCAGCTCCAGCACCTCCTGTGGGCAGCGGGACAGGTGAGGCCCAGGAAAAGGGCAGAGGCTGCTCCTCTGCCCACCTCCACACCCAAAACCAGGATGGAGCAGGGAGAGGAGGTGCCAAGAAGAGCCAACAGCAGCCTCAAGCACATGGAGAACAGCTTTTGCCACTCCAACAGAACTTGCCAACTCATCTAATATACCAGCCCCACCTAAAACTTGAATTTCCTTGAACTGCCTCTGTACTCTTCGGAGAATGCAAAGCTCCAACACAAAGGTCAGGCACTCCCTTAAAGGGTGCCACTCTCTCTGCTTTTAACACCCTCCCTTCATCACACCAGCAGCTTTTAGGAGAAAAAGACAATCCAGAGCCAGAGTTTTCCTACATCCCCACCTAGAGGCACCACAGCAATCCCAACGGGATCCACAGAACAAGTCACAGGGAATCAACCAACCACCACACCAGTGGGTCCAGGTAGCCAAAGCATCCAAACTCCAGCTTCTCATGATGCACTGGATGTTATCTATGCCACAAAACTCTTCCAAGGCAGGGAGAGACATGGATCCATGGAGGAATAACAGGATCTATAAAAAACCCACCCATCAGCAGCCAAACCTCTCCTGTAATGCCTGCAGAGGGAGTCCCAGCAGAGGAATCACACAACACCCTCCTTGTTTCCTTCAGAGAGGGCAAGGAAGGACAGGGAAAGCAGTAAACACCTTATTATTTCACTGTGGTCACTTTGCAGGCAGTTGCATCAGGTTGTTTGCTCCCCAGGGCCAGGCCATCCTAAGAGGCACCAGGCAGCATCCTGCTGCCAGCACAAACAGCTTTGGGAAGGGAATATTTACCTTCAGAGCATCTGGTGTGTCCTCCAAGCAGTAGACCTTGAGGCTGTACTCCAGGGAGGTGCAGATGGTGGGGGCAAAGATGGCCAGCTGAAGCCTCTTGATGGCTGACCTGGAGTAGGACTCTCCCACAAAGACATAGGTGCCAAGCTGGTCCAGCAAAACGTGGCAGGACTTGGCTTCCAGCTGGCAGTAGCAGGGAGTGTTGAGGGTCTCCTCATCCAGGGTCACAACTTCCTACAGGGACACCAAGATTGGGGGTCAGCCTGTCATCCAAGGGGTTGTGCCCCTCAGGGTCTCTGCTGGCTGCAGGCCTGGGTTCCCAGCTTACCTCCCAGTTTCCCTGGTGGGACTGTGTTTTCAGCTGGTAGATCCAATCTGAGGAGCTGATGTCAGCACAGTGGGGAATGGTCAGGACGACAGGGCGGCACAGGAGCAGACCTGTGGGCCCACAGGTCACCGCCGGGCTCAGCACTGTCTGTGTGCCCTCAGAGGGCAGCCTGGGGAGGGATGGGGACAGAGGTTGGACAGGGAACTTCATGGTGGCCAACAAGGAGTGGGTGGCCAGCAGGGTGACTTACAGGGTGCTCTCGGCCTTGTTGAGTACCAGGTACATCTCATAGAACTTCCCCTGGGGGATGGCCCCGTGGGGCACCAGCAGGCTCACCCCTGGAATGGCACACACAGGTGTCAGTCACAGACAGAGAGAGGAATGAGGGAGAAACCACCCTCCACCCCAGCCAGCGAGCACAAGGAGAGCAGGGAGCCAGGGCAGCACAGAAAGGAACACCTCCAGATCACAGAAACATGGAATGCTTTGGGTTGGAAGGGACCTTAAAGATCACCCAATTCCAGCCCCCCTGCCTAGGGCAGGGACACCTTCCACTATCCCAGGTTGCTCCAACCTCTGTCCAACCTGGCCTTGGACACTTTCAGGGATGGGGCAGCCACAGCTTCTCTGGGACGTCCCATGGCTGCACCGCTTGCAAGGATGAGCCAGGCCAATGCTCTTTCTTCATTAGGAAGAAAATCCTAATCTTTGGATCTTTTTGCAAGGTGCTGGCCCTGGATCAATGGCAGGGAAAGCCCAAGGCAGCCCAAGGAGGCTGTGACCTCCAGCCTGACATGCCTGGCTTGAGAATGGCTTTCTGCCTTCCTTCCCTGAGCTGGCTTTGGGATAGCAAAGGGCTGCTCACGCAGGGACAAAAGCAACTCCTTGATGGTTCAGCAGCCAGACAATCCCAGCCTGGGGCTTACCTGTGCCTGGCACGATGAGCCTTCCCCCCAGGTAGCCAAACGTGCCGCTGGCACTGTAGCCGTGCTCCCGGGGCAGGCTGAGGAGGTGCTGGGAGCCTGGGCCTTTGCTCCACACATTGGCAAAGTGGCCATCCCTGGCGGTGTCCCCTGGGTAGGTGCCAGTGGCGGGGACCCCCCCCAGCAGGTCCGTGCCGTTGTGCAGCCCTGGCGAGGAGGAGGCAGTGGAGGAGTTGTACACCTTGATCTTGAGGCTGGGCAGGGGGTCCAGCAGGGGGGAGTTGGTCATGGGGATCTTGTCAGAGGAGTCCTGCAGGGCATACATGGGGCCGCGGTACAAACCCGCACTGGCTGTCAGGTCTGGCTGCATCGACGGGTGCAGCAGCTGAGGGTTGTCTGTGGGACCAGAAAACACAGGTGAGATGAAGGGAGCAGTGGAGACAAGGGCATGGAAAAGTACTGCTTGAGTGGAAGACATCCCAGAATGGTTTGGGTTGAATGGGACCTTCAAAACCATCTTGTTCCAACCCCCCTGCCATGGGGCACCTTCCACTAGACCAGGCTACCCTGACTCCCACCATCAACACCTGACCACTTCCATGGAGCCTTCAGCCTTCAAAAATCAGTATATTCCCTGGGGAAAACAGGACTGGGAGCCCAGTGAAGATCCACCCCCTACTGTGACTTTCTTTCTGCCTGAGCTAAGGCTGGTGAGGACCTTCATGAACTGTGGCTCTTACCGTGCCGGGATGTCTTGAAGTTGACAGGGTGGAACCCTCCGGTCAGAGCGGCTGAGGAGTCCGTGATGTCCGTGTCGAAATCCCGGCATCTCCTCCGGTACACCACCACCCCCACAGCCATGAGGATCACGACGAAGACGAAAACGGCCACCACCAGCCCGGCGTAGAGGGCCACATCGCCGGTGGCCTCCAGCACTGGGAGGGATTTAAAGACAGAAGTGAAAAAAGGAGCAGCAGAAATGCACATCAAGACCCACCAGAGCTCCCCAATCCCACCACTGACTCAGGCATGGACGGAAAGACGTGCCCTGGGCCTGCTGGAAAGGCTGGCAGGAAGATGGAGGGTGTTTTCTAAGAGCAGGAAGTCAAGAGCAATGCCAGAAAATGAGATGGAGGCGAAGCCCTCAAACCTTTGGAGGACACCTGGCCACAGCTCGTGCAAACCTCACCTGAGCACCAAGGGTCCCAGAAACATTAGGTTTGTGCAGCTCAGGTTCATGAAGCTGTGAGCAACCCTCACATCCTAACAGAGACAACTCTGAGGAGCACACAGGAGTTTTAGGGTGGGCTTTAGTTGCTCCCTCTTCCCACCCTGTCCTTGCTCAGCTGCCAGGGAACCCCTACCATGAATTCAACAGAACAAAACCAAAGAAACAAACCAAAAAATGGCTATGAAATGAGCACTTACGATGGCTTTTGGGCTCGTTTAGAATTCTTTTATCTGTTAGGAAAAACAAAGTTAGAAAAGAAAAAGGTGAAGGTGATGATGGGGATGAGATGAAACAGAAAGTGGGAGGTAAGACAGCTCAGGGATGTGGGAGATCAGCATCATTCCCTGGGGCTTTCCAAAAGCCAGGTAGAAGCACATGACAAGGACATCCCCATGCCCAGCCAGTAAAGGGGACAGTGGTGTCCCAAAGCAGCAGGTGGCAGCATTGGCTGCCTTCAGCATGCCCACTCACAGGAAGCCGCACCATCACCATCATTATGGGTTTATTTCCTCAAAAAACCACCTCCAGAGCTCCCAGCCATGACCCAGGGAAGGTGTTCTCATGGTGTGGCTGAGAAACCCCTCCTAGTTGTCCCCTCTACCCACACCCAGCTTTATTTCAGCAGAGACCCCAAACCTGCAGGGAGGGCAGGGGCCTCAATGCCACTGGCACATTTAGATTCCATCAAAAATCTCCAATATCTCTTTCCTCCAGGTAAGAACTAACTTTGGAAGGGTTGAAAACACCTTTTTAAAGACACAACTTAAAACACAGGTGGTAGTGGCTGCTCCATCATCTCGGAGGCACAGCCAACAAAGCACGGCCAAACGCTGGAGCACCACGGCCAGTGGCATCTCCTGTGTCATGTTCCCATGCCCGTGGCCACCCTCCTAGGTACTCACTGTGCAGGCAGAGCCCATCGGTGCAGTTTTTGGAGTCCAGCAGCACCCCACTGCAGTCCTTGCCACCATTGCGGGGCGCCGGAGCCGTGCACTCACGGCTGCGCCAGTGGGTGCACTCGGTGCTGCACGCCGACCACTTGCTCCACTCTGTCCACGCGCCATCCACTGCAGGCACCAGACATGGGAACGTCAGGAAAACCTTCCCACTTTGGGGAGTGTTATCCCAGCATACTTAAAGGACCATCTTGTTCCAACTTCTTGCCGTGGGCAGGGACAACTTCCACCAGACCAGGTTGCTCCAAGCCCTGTTTCACCTGGCCTTAGACACTTCCAGGGATCCAGGGGCAGCCACAGCTTCTCTGGGCAACCTGTGCCAGGGCCTCACCCCCCTCCCAGGGAAGAATTTCTTCCCAATATCCCATCTAATCTTGCCCTCTGTCTATGAGAAGCCGTTCCCTGCTGTGCTGTCACTCCAGGCCCTTGAAAATAAACTCTCCCTGTTTCTTGTAGGCTCCCTTGAGGTACTGGAAGGCTGCAATTAGGTCAGCTCAGAGCCTTCCCTTGTCCAGGCTGAACGATCCCAACAATCCCAACCACAGCCTGGGGTACAGGCAGCATGGGCATGGGGGTTTCTGAACCCTCCTTACCTGGACAAAGGGTGGTGCAGGTGATTTTCTGGAAGGGCTGCCCATCACAGAAGGAGCCGCCATTCAGTGGCGCAGGGTTGGTGCAGGTCCGGGTGCGCTTCTGCCAGCCCCGCCCACAGCGGTTGTTGCACGGAGACCACTCGGACCAGGTGGACCAGCCACCGTTCACTGCCGAGGAGATGGGCAGAGTTAACACTGGAGCCCAATCCATCAGCTAAGCCTCGGGTTGCAGCTAAGCCTCGAGCTCTTACATCTTCTGTGACTCCCCCATGAAAAGCAAATCACAAGACTCCTTCTTGTGTCACCCACCTCATGCCCAAGAATGCTTTGGTCCTTTTTCCACTTGGCAAGTATTTTTGTGTCTGGCCCTGAGGAGATCTTTGATTTCATAGCAAAGTTCAGCCAAATACAGCTTTCCAGCTGCTTTGAGAGTCAGAGCAACCTGTCTAGATCCAGCCTCCATCCACCCTCCTACCAAACCGAGAATGCCCGGAAATACCTCCACTCCTGCACCTCAAACCTCTCCTTACTGCCTGTGGAAGCCATTAGAGGCTCCTGTTCTGCAGATATCAGTTATCACGTAATTTAATACACTAATTTAATTCACTCCTACCACTCCCAGGAAGTGCCCATATTCCCTCTTGGCTTGGAGACACAGCCAGCACCAAGGGTCCCTTCCCAGAGCATGGGCTGGTACCGTAGACAATGACAGCGGCCGTGGTGCTCCGGCGCTTGGCCACAATGTTCTTGGCCATGCAGGTGTAATTAGCAGTGTCTAGCAGCCGGGCCTGCTTGATGATGAGGTTGTGATCAATGGTGATCAGGAAGTTGGTGTCCTGGGTGGGATCGATGACATCCTCGTTCCTCAGCCACTCCACCTGGCAGGAAAGGAAGGGATGGGGAATGACGGGGTTTATGCCATCACCAAGACCAATGATGTCCTCAGCACCTCAGCCACTGACTGGACAACCTCGCCTCTGACTGGATTTATTTCTCCTCAAAAACTGAGCCAAACCAGGCCTGACTGGGCCATGTTACTGGTGTTTTGGCCAAGGATGAGACACCATGGCTATCTCCAACATACAGCTCCCAGGGGCTGACGGAGCTGTGGGCAAGGAAAGTTCCACTGCCTTGGTAGGGAAACCCATCTGTACTGATTTTCCCAGCCCTCGGCTCCCACTGGTGACCGCTCCGATCCAGACAACTCACTGGGTGCCTTCTTGTTAGATCTTCCCTCTGAGGGGTTAATGGCACCTCAGGAAGCGTGGGAGAAGTGGGCTGAGCAGGTGCTGCCCAAAATAAACCATTCTTCTGAATGAGAGCTGACAGGAGATCATCCATCCCAGGATGGGATGGGATGAGATGGGATGGGACGGGACACCCCACCAGGCATTCCTTCAGGAGCTGCTCACCTCGGCCTGTGGGACCCCCTCGGGCGGGCGGCACTGCAGCAGCACCTCGTGCTCCAGTGGGACCTCCTTGCCCAGCGGCTCCTGATCAAAGTTCTTCCGTAGGTCTGGGAGGGGAAGGAAAAGCCAGGGGTTACTAGCCTGCAGCAGGAACATGGCAGCCTCCAAAACTTTGGTGGGTGCCTCAGCACCAAGCACCCATGAGTCAGGAAGTCCCTCTGGCACAGACAGCCAGGGCAAAATGTGTCCTGGGAGAAAGGAGCTTAAGAACCATGATTTCCATGGATTTGGGGCAGCACGTGGTGCTCAAGGATGATATATTTCCTCCTTCATGTGCTTCAAGCTTATACCCCAACCTGTCTTTTCCTTTTGGGGCTAAGACTCAGTTTATCCACTGTTTCTTCATCCCTCCCAGCAGAGCCCCTCGGGATGTGGGGGACGCGGCAGTGTCCTGCTCCAGAGACTTGGAAGGAGCAGGAGAATCACTAGATGGTGCTGCAATCCTCTGCTACAACTCCCAGCCCTCTCCATGTGGCTCCTGAACCCTCTGCTCTAAAAAACACCATGGAAGTGTTCAAGGCCAGGCTCAATGGGGTTTGGAGCAAGCTCATCTAGAGGAAGGTGTCACTCTCCATGGCATGGGGTTGGAATGTTAAGCTCCCTTCCAACCCAAAACATTCTGTGATTCTACGATTCTGTTATTTTCCCTGGTCAGACAAAACCCCTTCAGCAGTGTAGCTGATCTATCAGCCCTCTCTGTTTTGGATAACATGCTGGATTATTAGCCCTCTAATAGCGAAATCCGTTTGGGACTGGGGAAGCCTGGCTGTCCTCCTGTAGCTCCGCCATCTCATTTTCTAGTCGAGCAAATTCAGGCAGGACCAGCCTGACTAACTCGCCCTTAATCAGGCTGACACCCCCAAACAGCAGCTCAGGGCAGTGACATGTGACAGCAGGGACTCGGAGGATGCGGAATCGCTGATTCAGGCAGAGCGTGCAAGGTGCCATCCGTTGGGTTATTAAGGATAATAAAGCCCTGGGAAGTGCTGAGCATGCTGCTGGGTAATGTGGCATTAACCCTGGTAGTGCCACCGCCCCCGCAGGTGGGGACACTGACACTCTGAAGCAAAGCTAGAGCTGGAGTGGGGAGAGAAAACCAGGGTCATCCAGCAAGGATGGGTCATCCCAAATTGATCAGAAAGTGGAGAAGGAGAAAGCCTTTGGAGATGGGAGCAGCACGAGGCACTTACAGGCAATGCGGACGTAAGCCCTGCGGCTCTTGGTGGTGCCCGCTGAGCTCCAGGCCACGCACTGGCACCAGTAATCCTCCAGGCCAAACAGCTCCTCCACCTGCTGCCGGGACACCTCGATCTGCACCTCCCGCACCAGCAGCCCTGCAAGGGGACAGAAGCACGGCATCAGGTGGGCAGGAGCATCCAGGAGCAGGGAAACTGAGGCAACACCCAATAGGGGTGGTGGATGTGCAAAGCTGGAAGAGAGAGGGTTGGAGGCTTCTCATCTGGGGTTGGCACCTCACAAATCAGGGAGGAGGGTGGTTTGGGGATGAAGCCAGGGCAATGGATCACATGGAAGTGTCTCTTTTATTCCCCCCAGTCCAGCTGAGCAGGACCAGAATCTCTTCACTGTTTCTAAAGGCATCACCCTCCTCCACCAGCTCTCTCCCACATTGCCAACATCCTTGTCCGGACCCCTTCCCACCCACCAGGGTTTGAAGGATGCCTCCCTCAGGCTTTGTTGTGGGGAGAAACTACCCCTGTCTGTGCCACTTGAATACAAATATAACAAGACAAATAAAATCTTAAAGAAATCAGCCTGGCCATGGCAGGGGTGCAACGACAAAGGTGACACCACCACGACCAGGACACGGTCTCCTGGAGTGCAGGATGCTGAAGCATCACTGACCATCACCAAGGGCGGGAGGAACTCAGGGCTTACTTTTCCTTATTTTAAGCAGTATCTGACCCTTTTTTTTTTTAGTTTCTATTTTAAAAAGGCCTCAATTTCACGGTGATCGAGAGCTGCATGCTCCCTAGCTGTAATTTTGTTACAGCTTGCTCCCAGTGCTGTGAGGAGCCATTACTGTCTCCCCACCACCTTCCTGCAGAAGAGCTGACAAGAGAATACAATTTAACTTGTCACTATTCAGGGGGAAGAAAAAAATCACAACAAAAAAATCCCACAAGCAAAGGTATTTGGGCCAAGCACTTCTGGGAAACTTGGGGTTTTTAGGACCCAGGATGGAGATAGGGCTCCAACTCATCTTGTCTATCTGGGAAGCTTCAGTGGGATGATCACTCTGGAAAGGTGGGGAGCATTCTGCAAATGCCCTGCCTCTGTTCCCCCTGAAAGCAGTGACTACCCAAAACTGTAGACCAAACTCATGACACACAGAAGTGACTTCCTAAGGGCTTCCAAGCACCCAAACAGAGCCGCTCTTCCTGTCCGGCCCCCTTCACTCAGCTGAATTATCCTCTCTGACTTGGCCTATTTTTGCCTTCTTCTGCATGAAATGTTTTGGATCAAGCGCAGTCAGAGCATTACTGAGCCAGGCTCATTCAAGACACATCATCTTTAAAGTTCCTTTTTATTCCTCCTTCTTCTTAAAAGTCCCTTTTTCCAAGCTTTTAACCAAGGACACTTGAAAACTAACCGTGTTGACCCGTGCCTTTATGCCGGGCTCTCCCTCATGCCCTATCAAGGCAGCTTTCCCAACCAACATCGGGCGCTGCAAATGCAGATTTTTTAGCACATTAAACCTCTTTGGTTCCAGCTCCTTTTTTCTTAGGGAGGCTGCCAGGCAGAGATGCCCACACTGGTAGCTTTTACATGCGCGGCATCACCTGCAGGCACTGTCAGTTCATTCCCTGATAGCAGCAATGCCATCTTTGAAGCCTGGATGAAGGTGCTGTTTCCTTCCCAAATTGCCAGCACACGTTCTGCATCAGCAGACTGGAATCTGAGAGGAAGATGCTGGACCAAAGCAAATGAGTTCCCACAGCAACAGGTTGCCCAAATGGATGCCCCATCCCTGGGGATGTTCCAGGCCAGGCTGGACAGGGCTTGGAGCAATCTGGGCTAGTGGAAGGTGTCCTTGCCCATGGCAGGGGGTTGGACTAGATCATCTTTAAGGTCCCTTCCAATTCAACCCATTCCATGACTCTATGAAATATAGTGGTTCTTTCCACACTGCACATCACTAAGACATGAAACCCCCTCCTACAGGATGCCCCAGAGAAATGAGTCCTAACAGCATTTAGGCAAATTAACAAGGGGGGAATCCACCCAGGGCTGGACCACACTGCTCAGATGTTGCCACAAGAGCTGGGAGACCCTGATCATGGATGGTGGAAAGCTGGGAGGGTGACAGGGCAGCTCCATCGCTCCCTCCTTGTCCTATGATCTTCCTCTAAGCATCCTCCACTGCTGTGTGCAGGGCACACAGACCTTTGGCTCAACCCAGTCTGGCCAGATGTTATAAATAAATTTAAAACCCCTTGGCAAAGGCTGCTCCGTCACTGACCAGCGCTGACACTGCCCTACAGTGGTGAGGGCTTCAAATCTGGCCTCTGCAAGAGCTGGGAGGTGGAAATGCACTCTGAAAGAGGGAAACAGTGTCCCCTGCTCCTGTCAGCCTCCAGAGAAGCAAAGGGACAGCCTGCCTGGGCATCTCTGACCAGCTTTCCTCTAGAGGAGAAACACCCCAGGAATGGCTAAAGCAGCTTTAGGAGGAAAGGCTCAAAAAGCTACAGAAGAAAGAAAGGATCTTCCCTTTACAGAGCAAGTTCAGGGATGCACCCGAGCACAGACCGGCTCACGGCTAGTACAGGGTGGAGAGCAAGAGATACCACGGAAGGGCAAGGCCGTGGGAAAAATCATAGGGACAAGAGGAGATTCCATCAAAACACGTGTGGCTCCTCCAGGCTGATGAAGCCTCTCCTCTAAGCCCAGCTTGCCTTCCAAGGCCAACACCACTGCAGTTCAAAAGGCTGCCTTGGTTTAAAGCCCTCCGGATGCCACACGTGCAGGGATTTGCAGAGAGCAGATCTTACAAGGGAAATGTGACTGTTTTCCTCCACTGCTGATCAGCCACAGGTACCAAAACTGGTGCAGAAAAGATGGGTGCCGAGCTAAAGCATCCCAATTTTAGCAAATCTACTGATTACATGATATATCCAACCCCACATCTTGTTCTTATGCCAGGATGTTTCAAGACATGGACCAAGCAGCTCTGCAGAGCCCAACCCCATAGAGGATCTCAATCCCAATCCCAAAACACCCCTAAAATGCCTAAGCCACCTTCTCACCCCGTTCCAGGCAGCCAGAGGCTGACTTATCCTCTGAGGCAGGGAAGAAAGAGCTCATTTGCCATCAACAGGCATTTCAAATCCTACCTGCAATTGCTCTCATTACCCATTAAACACTTAATCCCTCTGCGAACCTGCATAAACTGCCAGCCTTTGCCACCCCTCCTGGCAATGACTCCTACATGTTGATTAGGCATTTTGTAGGAAAGCAGTCCCTTTTTTTATCGGATTTAAACATGCTGCCTTTAAAATCCCTTTTAAGAACCCGAAGTCCTGCACAAGGGTAAGCGCGAAATCAGGCAGAGTGACTTCCCCAAGCTTCTGGGGGGTGTGGTGACCACAGCACCATCATGGTGCTTTCACCAGTGGTCTGGGAAGTCTGCCTGGAGGTGAACCATCAACAGTGTGGATGAGGCATGAGGGAAAAGGGCCTGGAAAGAATGAGGGACAGGAAGGCAGAGGGATGCTGGGGTGGCTTTGCTCACCAGTGACCTCGTCCAGGCTCTCCTTGGTGACATGGTCATTCTGGTTGACCCACTCCCCGTTGCACTTGAAGTAGATCTGTGTGGCAGGGTTGGCGCGGCACACGAGCTCCACGGGCTTGTTCTTCACGATGTAGGCATCCTGTGGCTCCAGCAGGAAGTGTGGGAGCGTCTCTGCCAGCGCCGACGGGAAGGAGTCGGGCAGCACATCGCTGTACTCCAGCCCTGCCAGGAGACCGAGAGGGTCGGGAGGTGCCTCATGTCCCCATCCGCCCCACCCCTCCCCCCCCCGCCCAGGACTGCCCTGTACACAGCGGTGGTAACAACAGCCCTTGCTGAGGATGTGTGGAAAACCAAAAAGAGGGCTGGAGGCTCCCCAGAAACCAGCAAAGCAAACCCCTGTAAGGTACAGAGCTGTGGGATCAATCTTGTTTTCACCTGCGTATCGGCCCCCCAGAAACCAGCAAAGCAAACCCCTGTAAGGTACAGAGCTGTGGGATCAATCTTGTTTTCACCTGCGTATCGGCCCCCCAGAAACCAGCAAAGCAAACCCCTGTAAGGTACAGAGCTGTGGGATCAATCTTGTTTTCACCTGCGTACCGGCCCCCCATCCATACCCCGAGCCCAAAGCCTGGGTGATCTCACTAGAGGACACCACAAGGGGAAAAGCAAAACAAACCCAGGTGCAGGGATGGTGACAGGGACAGAGAGAGGCTCCAAAGGGGCTGATGTCCCCCACCCCAAGCCTCCTCCTCACAGCCCTGAGGAATGCATGGGCATGCTCCGAGCAAAATGCTGGCAGGGCTTGTGCTGGGAATGCTGACCATATCCCCAGCACTAATCTCAGACATCCACACCTTCACTGGAGCTGCATTTAGGATCTCACCCCCTGCCAACACTTGGATTTCAGCATCACCCAACAGGTGAGTGATCGCTTCCAGCCCAGCCACCTCCAGAGAACATCGCCCAAAGGTGCCATCAGCATTCACACTATCCTAGAAACCAGGGGTCTGTGCCCTGGGGAGCTTCATCTTCCTGCTTGTTTGCTTTAAAAAGCCATCTAAATGCAAAAACAACTGGAGGTCATGTCTGCTCAGGCCAGGCCAAGAAAAATCTTGGAAAGGGGTGAGCAGCTCAGTGCTCACACAGGAACATTATCCCTTATGAGTAGGAGGCTCGGGGTGGCTCATTCCCAGCAGCAGCTTGGGAAGATGCTCTGACTGATGCTGAGCATCATCTGTAGGAGACCTGTTTCCAGCCCATTAAGATCAACCCCAAATATCACAGGAGTAATAAAAACCCCCACACAGGTGCACAGGGATGCTGCTGCTTAACCTGTTGTTCCTGGGAATCTCACTAGCAGTCAGGTCACATCACAAGGCTTTTCTTTACACTCAAAGGAGTTATGTACTCTTCCTCCTCCTCTCTTCCCCCAGCCAGAGCCGTGATTCTCAACTCTAGGCACTGCAGCGTGCAGGAAAACAGTAAATATCCCCAGCCCTGCGATAACATCTCCAGAGCTGGCAGGGAAAAGAAAGGAGCCCACTCCCTTCATCACTCTTGGCAAGGAGCGGTGCTGCACAGAGAGAATCAGAATCCCAAGCTGTGAGGAGGAGGAGGAGAAAAAAATATAATCAGATGCATCAAGAAAACAAGATGACCAAGCTGCCTCCTGAGCAAAAATCAGTGAGGAGAAAAAAAAATGCACGAGGTCAGTCATTTAAAATCCATTTAGGAAAATTGACTTTCCATTTCCATTTAACACAGCACTAAGGGAGAGCGGTAGGACATTTGTCATAATCCATTAACTGCTCTTTTGGAAACAAGGAATTAAACTCCGGGCTAATTTCTCTCTCTCTCTGGCTGGCTTCTCCCCACCTCTCTGCTGCTGGTTATTTCTTCCCCCATCTCATGTGCAGACCTGTAATTTTCCCAGGCCCTTTGGCAGGCAGGGGGACAGGGAATGCCAAGGTATGTGACCCCCACTCTGAACAATCCCATGCTGCTCCCTGTGACCACCTCAGGCCACTGGTCCTGCTCCCCTCTCCTGCTGAGCAGCCTTTTACCTGTCACAGCAGCAAATACCTCTTTTTTCCCCTGCTTTTTTTAAAATTTACTACTCAGTTTTTCATCCACTGAGTTGTTGTTTTGTTGGTTGTCTGTTGGGTTTTTTTAAATTTCAAAAACCGCTTTGATGCCATGGATCTAAATTCCCTGGCAAAGGGGGCTGGCAGGAGATAATCAAACTGGCAACAGAGGTAGCCAACAAAACTTCGCTCATGGGCTTGTGTGAAAACCTCCCTGATATGATGCTCCCTGCATTCCTGTGGCAAAGTCAGACCTGAGATTGGCAGCTGGGAATGGGCACAGGCAGCCTAAAGAGCCAATTTTTGGAAGGACCTTCCTTATGGAGGTGACACCCCAAAGTGCACATGGCCCTGATCCAAAACCACAGGCCAGGAGGAGAGCTCTAACAGCCAACACCAAGGATATGTTTTCTCCCACCTCATCACCACTTTGGTGATGCTAAACAAGACTTCAGGTCATCCAAGAGGATCTGGGAGCCATGAGGTGATGAGTCATGGCCGGATGGGGATGAAAACGCAGGATTTGTGATTCACCAGGATCATCTGCAGCAGGAAGGGTGATGCTCCAGGCTGTGGTGGGAGCCACCTTGGGTCCCCAGTACAAGGGGAGAGAGACACTCCTGGTGGTACCAAAAATCCCTTCCAGACCTCGCTCCAAGAGGGCATCTGCTCAAATAAATGCTGGGTTTTCAAGATTCTTCTCCATGTGGGCACAGTGACTTTGGGGACGAGGGTGGGGAAATAGGATGGTGTCACCAGCGAGATCCAACATCTGCTTTTGGTGGCTATAAAAACCTGCTGGGTTTTGGAACCCAAAACACCTGAACCTTTAAAGCAAGGAGCATGTTGGGAAAGTTAAAAACCTGCAAACTCACAACAGCTGAGAGATCTTTTGTTTCTGGCCAGGAGAGATCTGTGGCCAAAAAGCAGCTCTATCAGGAGACAGAGGAAAAGGATGATGGGTTTTTCATGGCAGACTCACAACTGGGGCCATGCCATAGAGCCCCAACCCCACAGATCACCCAGACTCATGGATGGGAGCAAATCAAGGGGGAGGATGATTTTTCTATTCAGAAATTAGCTGTGAAAAAGCATTTGCAGCTGGGCAGGGCGTCTTCCTCCAGCATGAAACGGTCGCTGGTATGTAAATGCACTGGGGAAGAATTAAGGCATAGGAACAACGGGGACTTTGGATAAGAAAAGGGAGGAGAACCATGCTGCGCACATTTATCATAAGCCATCAAGCCAGCCTTTCATCCCTGTTCCCAACGCCCGGCCACCCGCCGCATGGGAAACCTCTCGCTCCGCCAACACTCACTGGGGGCCCCCCAAAAACCCACACACAGTCAGTGTGGGGGGGGAACACAACTGCTTGTGCAGGACCAACTGCTGCTCCTGTCTGCCCTGACTACCCAGCAACAACTGCAAAATACCCCCCTAGGAAAAGGCACTTCCCCAGTGTGCAACCCCATCACCTCCAGAGGCCACTTCCACTGTGGCTCCGGTCCCACCCGAGGTGACACTGTGGCCCACTGACCACAGGAGCAGCAGGCACGGAAGATGCTTTTGCATGGGAAAGCAGGAAAGGAGCCCTGCACAGCCGGGATTTCCAGTCCCACAATCACACCAGCAGTAAAACTCTCAGCAGTGACAAACTAATAAATATTTGAGAGCGTGCTCCACTGCCTGTAATCATCTCCCTGGCAGACGTCTGCAGGGGGTTCCCATCTGCTGGCTTCCCTCCTTCCCACTGGAGGTGGGTGCCTGCTTCCTACCTCTCTTCTGGGGTTTTTTTTTGAAGTCCCAGGCTGTCGCCATCCCACGATCTCACACTACTTGGGGCATGTGTTACGGGGTGTCTGGAGCTCTTTGGGGGGAGGGAGAGGCAAAGAGGGGGCAGCTCCCAGCTCGACCCACGGGACCAAATCCTGAAGCCTCGAGGATGAGTGTAGTAGGAGCAACGAGACGAAAAGGGAGGAGGGGAACAGGCACTTCTTTTCCTCTCCCCATCCCTCATCACACATTTTAATCTGCTGAGGTTGAGCTGGATTATCCACAGCATCTGCTCCCTGGGGGGTGATCTGCAGATGTTTGCTGCCAGCGTTTGCAACTTGTCAAGATCCATGACCCCAAACCCACCCCAACCCCCAAAAGGGAACAGCATTGGAGATGGGATCCAGCCTTAACCCCGCCACCCATCACCCCAAACATGCAGCACCAGGGATGGCGAACCTGGGAAGCAACTCCCCATGCAGCAATGGCCAAGCAAACCTCCCCAGGAAAGCGTTAAAATCCTCTCTCCTGCAATTGTTATCCCTCCAAATATTTGGAAGATTACAGGAGTATTAGTGGCTGCCCATCATCCACGGCCACCACCATCCCTCCTCCCGGTACCAGGCAGGCAGGGATGTGATGTAAGGATGTAAGGATTAGGCTGGGATGCCTGGGCTTCTCCAGCTAAATCTCGGTGGCGGTGGACGCTTAACCCTTCTGTCTCCGCCTCCCCACATTCCTGTTTGCCTCAGGGCAGGTACTGGCTCCTGGGAAGGCCTGACAGGGAACAGTTAAACCTGTCAGGTGGGTTAAAATCCTCCTGCAGAAATAAAAAAATATGTAACAGCTTATCTCCAGCGCCACAGGAGGAGTCATCTGCCTTCCCAATCCCCTTTTGCAATCCCCCAGCAGGGATGAGAATGGCTCTGGCTCTAGAAACAGAGATGGAGGGGATGCTCCAGCCACCAGCTTGGCTCCAGGAGGTGTCTGAAAGGCTGAAGTGGGGCTGTCCCCCTGCCCCAAATCCCTCCTCCTATTGCTTCCAGGGAGAAGGTATGAACAGGCTCATTTAGAGATTAGTGCTGTTCCCATTTAAACTCCAGCAAATTTTGATGCTGGAGCCATGGCATGGCTCACTGTCATTCCAGAATCCCTGCCTGACTGAGGGTATCCCTGCTGCCAGCCCTGGAGGGACACAAAGGCATCCCACCACATTCCAGTCCATCCCCGAGCTCAGGGGGGATCGGCATTACCAGTCCGAGCCTGTCCTACTCCCACGGGCTTCCCATCGTAGAATGCCACTGGGACAATTTTGTGTCCGGTGGTAACACATACCCAAACCTTCCATCCTAAAGGCACCCTGAGCATCCTTCCTCCCCCAAACATCATCCTCTCTTCCCCAAGCATCCCCTTCTCACCCCTGCTAAGCCAAATTCAGCCTCCCACACACCCGTGTGGTCCCCCAACACAAAGCCTCATCTCTGAGGAGGTGACAGCAGCACGTGGCATCTTCAAAGGCAAAGTCTCCATGAGGCGGAGCAGTGCCATCCCAAGCCACAGCCCACTGCCCCTTCTCTGGGGTTACATCCCATTGGAGACACAGCAGGGGGAAAGGAGGACAACCCAAAACACAGGGTGTAACTGAGGATAGGTTTGGGAGACTTGAAGCCACTCACATCCAACTCTCTCCCTGCTGCCTCCTGGCATGGAATCCACAAAATCCTGTGCCTTCCAAAGCCTAGGATCATTCAGATACAAGCCGGGAAGTGCTGACGAAAGTGAGATGCAGAGAATGTAACAGGTCCCCAGGGCTGCAGCTGACTGATGTAACCCCCAGCCTCATTAACTCAGCGTGGCTCATTAACCTCTCCCTCCCGGCATGGGAGAGCCCCAAGCTGCCAGCAGAACCCACAAAACTGAGTGTGGAACCTTCAGGGGTAGCAAGGACAACCAGTGGTACCCAGCACCTGGGTTCATTTGCGTTCAAAGTGAAAGGGGAAATTTATGGAGGAAGTTCTTCCTTGTGAGAGTAGTGAGACCTGGAATAGGTTGCCTGGAGAACATGTGGCTGCCCCATCCCTGGAAGTGTCAGGCCAGGTTGGATGGGGCTTGGAGTAACCTGGTCTGGTGGAAGGTGTCCCTGCCCATAGTGGGGGTTGGAAGTCCACAATCTTTAAAGGTCCCTTCCAAGCCAAACCCCTCTATGATTCTACCTCACCTCCAGTCTGGAGCAAGGTTGGATTTTGAGCTCAAAAAGCCATGGGGATGACATGCTTGTAGGGTGACCCTTGTGCCCCCAATCTTGGTAACTCAGCAGGGGCTGGATCACCAAAACCCAGTATCCAGAGTGCTGCTGTGTCCAGGAGTGTGCTGGGATGTGCAGATGTTTTTCTACCTCTCTGGCCCCCCAAAAACTGGAGCCCATCCTCTCCTGCTCCCACCAGCCAGGAAAGCACCTAGAATCCACACTTGGCCTCTCCATTCTCACCACTCTTTTATTAATAACTAAACCTGGAAAGAACCACTTAACCTTTCCCCCAAGCATCTCTGCCTGACGACCTGGCTCCTTTTCTTCCACTGGCTGCCCTCTTCCAGTAGCTTCACAGTCCCTTCCTACCAAACCTGGCATCATCCAGCTCGGAGCCAGCACCATCCCTCCATCCCATGGCCTCCAGCTCCTCCCAGAGTCCATCCAGCCTGAGAGGGATGGACAGACAGGCATTTCCCAGCAGATTAGAAGTCCCTCCTGTCCCTCCCGCCTGGTGACAGGCCAACTTCATAATTAGAGAGCATTCCTCCCCAGCGTGGGTAATGAGGGGGTACACCCAGCCAGCCCTAATTACACCCTTGGAAAAAAACAAGCAGATTCCTCCTCTCCCAGCTAAAGGAAGAGCCTGCAGCTGGCCTCCCTCACTGTGTACCTTTATTAAACCAGGACTGGATGGGGACAGGGAAAGGAATAAAGAAAGCAAAATCTGTGCTGAGAAAAGGGTGGGAAGGAGGAGCTGGGCAGCCCCATGAATGTTTCTGTATGCAATGGCCTTATTGATCAAAAGCCACCTCATTTATATAAATAAATATAAAAATAAATAACTTTTTAGCTAAATCCTCAGGTTAGGTTTTTGCAAGGCAGCCTGAGAAGTAAACTAAGGCAGGGTGCCCTCGCGTAGGGCATCCACCACAGCATCCCTACACATCCCACCACAGCATCCTGGGCTTCCCACCTCAGCATCCCTGTGCATCCCACCTGCAGCATCCTGAGCATTACACTGCAGCATCCTTGGGCATCCACCACAGCATCCCTACACATCCCATCACAGCATCTCTGTGCCCCTGCCAGCCACAGCTAAGAGGGTCCAGCACAAATCCCAACCATCCCCAATCCCCACAGGAGAAACACCCAGGCTCTGGCAACACCTCCCATCCTGGGAGATGGAAAGAGAGAGATTTATCTTGTTGATTACGCATTACACTAGAGTATCTATGGAGCCACTACTCTTTTGTTTTTCTTTATGATTATGATAATCAAAGGCGAAGCCTCCTGAGAAGTGTAAACAGCCGAAAACCCTTATGGTACAAATCTCTTCATTTTTCACTATATGGATTTACAACACGACACAGGCAGATTGGAGTAAATTGTTCCTTATTTCTGGTTTTAGCGGAGCCGTGAGCTGCGTGGATCCCCATAAATACCCATAGAAAACAGAGTAAATTAAAATCAAAAAAAAAGAAAGAAAAAAAAAGGAGGAGGAATTGTGTCACAAATCCCTGTTACACTCTATTGTGCTGGCTTCTTTTGTGCTGTTTTATACATTCCCTTTAGGGAAGCAGTTTTGTTGGAAAACTATCTCCAAATTTCATCTAGCGCTGGTTCTTGTTACAGGCACAGACACTTCCCTTTGTGCTATTTAAATTCCATTGTCACGGTCCTCGTGGAGTTTGTTCTGTTTACTAAGCTACAACATTATTTTTAATGGATATAATAATTAGATGAACTTTTTATTTATTTGCTTTGGCCCATGAAAGAAAAGCGCCAGCAGCGGAGAAGGTGGTAACATGCTGTTTATTCACATGGACGGCGTGTGCTGGGTTCCTGTTGTGAAAAGAATAATCATTTCAACAAGAAAAGAGAGAAGGGAAAAGAAAACAAGGAACAAGCAGAGACTTGTTGCCCTGGTTAATGCCAAAAAAGTCCAAGGAATTATTAATTATCCTTCAAACTGCAACAAACCAAGGGCAAGCTGCGAGCTCTCCTTGGAAAACACAGAGAAGGAAAAAAAAGGGTCTGCTGTTCAACTGAGCACTGCAATTTGGAAAATGCTAACTCTGGGAGAAAGAAAGTTGACGGTTTTGCAGACAGAGAGTGATTTCCCCTTCACCCAAACTACATACATATTCCAAAATGCAAATTCCCCAGCATTCCCCTTGAGAGTGCAATTTCCAGGCGGCTGTTTTGCAGTGGGTGGGTTTTCTTTTTTTCCCTGAACATGCAAATCTGGAGGCGACCGCCTTGGCTTCGGGCATGAGAAGCGACTTTAAAGCAGCAGCAGCAAGCAGGGCTGTGAACCACCCAGTACTTCTCAGGAAGAGAGGGATGCTCTGCTGCCCACCAGGCATCCCAGCTCAGAGCATCCCTCCCTGGGCATGCACATCCCTCAGGACCACGGGCTGGAGGGGAGCAGGTTTCACCCTCTGAGCACCCCAATGCCAAACACTGAGGTGGGGACAACCCAGTCAGGCCCTCTAAAAGTGGCTGACAGGGTTTGGTAGTCCTGGGTGGTGGCACTTTCGTCCCAAAATCAAGAGGAGGTGGCTGTGCATGTCCCACCCCAAGGAAGCCGAAGCACTGGCACAAGCCCAACAGGGTAAAGCAGAAAGTTTAGGCAGCTGGCTGCAAAGAAGAGAACAGCAGTGCAAAAGGAACAGATAGCTGGGGGGGTTGTGTTTGGTTTGGGGGTTTTTTTCCTCATCCTTTTTGTCGGTCACCCACTCTCTCCTCCCGCAAGCCCCAGGAAGCCAAAGCCGGCTGGAAGGATGCTCCCCATCGCCTCCAGCCAGCCTCTCCGCAGGCCCCTCACCAGCTGCTGCCCTACTTTTCCTGACGTTTTTCCCACTCTTCTCCCACAGCTCGCTCAGTGGCAGGCATGGGCTGGGAGCGTCACCTGCTCCCGGTACCTGCAGCATTCGCAGGCCCCCGCTCCCTGTGCCGGGGCTCCCACTGCCGGAGCCGCCCGCCAGGATCACCTCCCATCCCCCCAGACATGCCAGCTCAGCGGAGGAAGGCGCTGGGAGCAATACTGCTCTGATTTGAAATCATTTTAATCATGGCATTATTATTATTTAATCATTAAAAAGGCAACAAGAGAAAAGGTCCACTCCATGCCTCAAATTCCCCATTAATTCAACTGGGGGAGGAACATCACCAGAGAGGCTGATTAAGGTCCCTTTATTAAACAGTCTTTAAAGTTGCCCTTAATCTTTCAGATTTGTTGCTATGATAAAAAAACCCACAACAACAACAACAAAAAGAAATAACCACCACAAATGGAGGCTGGAAATATTTTGCTTTTTATTGTCCTTTCTCTGTCCTTTTCTTCCCCTCTCATTTTACTGCAGGAACAAAGAAAAGGAAAAATAGGAGGAGGGGGAGAAACAGGAGTAGAAAAAGATCTAAGGAAAAAAAAATAATCCCTGCTGATGCTGAATGTCAAATATTAAGATTTTTCTCTCTCTCTCCCCTCTTTCAGCAATATCCTTATTAAAGAATAAGCCCCCAAACCATCAGTGAGACTAGGTTAGATGATAAGGCTTCCCTGCCCCCTTTTCTGTGTCAGGATTTGATCCCTGAAGCCAAGAGCAGGAGGGATGGAGGGCAGGTACCTCAAGCCCATCATGGCTTCCCCATTGTGGCAGAGAGAGCGGTGTCCAGCCGGTGGCAAAAGGATTTTAGCAATTACCTTGATTAGTTTTATTCCTTTCTCTCTGAACCCCACAGCCAGCTGGGCTCCCAGCACCTCACACCTGCTTTTTCACCACAGGAAAAAAAGCTGAGATTTGATAAAACCCATGAGGTTCTGGGGTTTTTCTGGGAGGTGCCTATTTTCAGCACCTGCCCTCGCTGCCTCACCATCCAGAGCAGGAGCAGAAACTCCCCGTGCTCCCACGGGAGGAAACCCCTACAAAACACAAAGCCTTTTCCCCTCAGTCTCCCATTTCCATGGAGGTGGGGAGCCTTCAGGAGCTTCCTAGCGTTGTTTGGCACCCTCCTCCCCTCTCTGGCATTTCAATACCGTGGGACCCATGTCGCCACAGGTTTCTTCCTTTCTCACTGCTGGGAATTTCCACCTTTTCTTCTCTGGACAGAGCCTGTGTTCCCACACCACCGAGCTTCTCTTTCCTCCCTTTGTCCTCTGGCACACACATTCCTCCTCTGTGGACCAAACTAAACTCCCAGGTGGCCCAAATTCCCATGAGCATCCTTCCTGTCTCAGCGTAGGTACCACTTGGGGCTGGAGGTGCCTGGGCTGGAAATGCCCCAATTTTGGGGGTCTGTGCCACCCTATGTAGGTGGGACTCCACCTGGAAGAGTCCCTACTGATGCTGAAACCTGTGTCCAATACACCAACAAGCCAACACTTCCTCCCACACCTTCCTCTCCCAAGGTATCGATAAAAATTGCCCTTAAAAATACACAATACTGACAAGTAAAATGAAGTTTGGGATGCTGAATCCAGAGATGTTTCAGTGACAAACACACTGAGCATCTCCAAAAGTGGAGCATGGCTCTGATGGAGGCAGGACATCCCAGGCACAGCAGTGAAACGGCTCCTGGAGGGTTCAGAGGCACCTCCGAGGGATGTGCAGCAAGAGAGAGGGACCAGAGGTGATACAGAAAGGTCTCGGGGAAACAGGGGCAAAGGATCACACATAGCAAACATCATGGAAAAAGCAGTAAAAAAGCCCGATGCCCCCCAACCTCGTCCTTTTCTCCTCCCTGTCTCCCAGCGGCTGCATTTCCATAAGCGATTTGCACTAATTGCTTTAACTACGGCCATGCTGCGGGTAATCAGAGTCATTAAGTGACCTCTGCTCCGGGAGGACAGCCGGGGCTGCTGCAGCGCCACGGGCGGAGCGGGGCACAGCTCCCGCATCCCCGGCGTGCCACGGGGATGGAGCTCGTCTCCAATTTACTCCTCCCTGGAGCCCAATCAGTGAATGGCCTCTGTCCTCCCCTGAAGCAGGGAGTTTGGATGCTGCCTGATTCCTGAGCCCCAGCAGGGATGGATCCTGAGGATTCCTGCTTGGACTGGCTGCTGGCAATACCACGGCACCATGACTTGTCACTACGACTGCCAGCTAGCCCAGGGCTGGTGGGGATTGGGTTGGGTTCAAACCAAACATGTACAAGCACTTGAAAACCCCCAAACCCTCCCTAAACATTTTCTGAATGCAGAAAAAAGGTGTTGCCCCATCCCAGTCCTGGGGCAGGGGGACAGGAGGGAAGAGACAGCTGTCGCTGACCAGGGGACACTAGGCTTTAAGGCTAAGCCCCATGCCTGAATCTGCTTCCTGGCATTTCCAAAGCACCCATGGATAGCTCTGCCGAGGGGCTTAGCCTCAAAAGGCCCCAAAGCCCTGTGCTGCACGTCCCAAATTAACCCTGTCCCTGCTAAGGGACATGTCTTGTATTCAGCCAGGCTAGGAGAGCTGGAGGTGTTCATTCTGGAGAAGGAAAGGCTCCAGGGAGACCTTAGAGGCCCTTCCAGTGCCTAAAGGGGCTCCAACAGAGCTGGAGAGGGACTTTCGACAAGGGCACGGAGTGCCAGGACACTGCCAGAAGGCAGGGTTAGATGGGATATTGGGAAGGAATTGTTCCCTGTGAGGGTGGGGAGGCCCTGGCACAGGTTGCCCAGAGAAGCTGTGGCTGCCCCTGGAGCCCTGGAAGTGTCCAAGGCCAGGCTGGCCGGGGCTTGGAGCAGCCTGGGATAGTGGAAGGTGTCCCTGCCCATGGCAGGGGGTTGGAAAATCCCTTGAAGGTCCTTTCCCATCCAAACCATTCCATGATTCCATGATGTCTACCAACATGCAACACATTTAACTCCCTGCAAGCACAGCTCAAACTAAAAAAAAAAAAAAAAAAAAGCTGCTTAGCTGCTTTGAAACCCAAATACCTCCATCCCAAGGAGATGGAACCCCCAGGCCCCACAGCACAGCAAACGTCCCTCTCACACGCGTGACATCCAGGCTGGGAGGTATAAGGAAACATCCATGCTTCCAGGAAAACGCACTACAGCCCCCTTCCTGCCTGTCCACAGGGACCCATTACACTAACAGTGTGTCCATTCAGCCTGATATATAAATTACTAATGTAAATTAATGGATAATTGAAGTCCTTTAGTCGTAAATATTTAAATTATTTAACAGGCAATTAAGAGAGAAGGAGAAAGAAAAGAGGAAAAGGGGCCTTAACCCCAACAGGCAGAAAAAAAATATAAATGAACTGCGAGGAGAGCAGAAAGAGGTGAACATACACATTTTAAAGCAAAGCTGCCAGGTTCATTTTGTTTGGGCCAGGCTGGTGTTACAGTGGATGCCCCCAGATCCAGGGAGCAGGGAGAGGAGCATCCACCAAACAACTCCACCAAGCAGGACAGATTCTGATCCACACCTTTTCCAGGAGAGGAAAACTCCATGGCTGTGTTTGTAACAGCTCTTGGTTATAACGATTACCAGAACTTCCTGGCATGCCAAAACAATACATTTAGATAATTTTTTTCATCCTCCCTACTCCTAAGCTGATAGCATTTTTTGTAATACCATTCCTTACTCTTTTTTTAACCTGATTCAAGTACAAGCACATTTATTTCAAGTGTTTTCACTTTCTTTTTTTCTTTTTCAGGTAGTCTATGTGACTGTTTCACTCTCTGCATCGCACCCTCCTCCCTCTCCAAACATCCTCAGCGAGGCAAAGTGGTTACAATTCCTCACAAAGGCAATCCAGCAGGATGCTGGACATCATCAGTGCAATGAGCTTCCCATCCTCAGATATTCTGGAGAACCCTCCTAACAATACAGCGACAGCAAGGAACAGGTCGGGGCTGAGAAACAGTGTTTCCTCCTCTGGCCTCCATCCCAAACTGGCCAAAGATATTCCCAGCCCTGGGAGCTGGAAGAAGTCATAAGGAAAAATGGTCCATCAAGAGAAGATGTCATGTGGGAAAAACAGGATTTTAACAAAAGCAGCATATGAGTCTGTGTGAGTCTGTGCATGCTCGGGGACAACACTGAGGGCAAGGGGGGATCGAGACAATAGTGAATAGACTCCAGATTATATCCTGAACTCTCAGCCCCATGGGAACAGGGTTATAAAAACCCTTTTTATTTTGTTTGTAGTCCAAAACAAACAAGTACATAAAAAGCTAAATGCGGAGAAGCCAGACAGGAAGTGAGTAACATCTGGGAAACATCTGGCCCCGGCTGTGCCGCAAGCCCAGCTGCCAGCACAGCTCTGGGTACCTGCTCCCGCATTTCCCAACCAGGGGAGGTCCCCAAAACTCTGTTCCAAAAGGGCACTCCTTGGGGAAAACTGTGCTGGTGGAAAGGATGCCCCAAGCAGTGCAGGACACCCTGGCACAGAGCTCTGAGCATCTCCTGAGCATCACAGGAACCCCCGAGAAGGGCTCTGAGCATTAAGGATGCCCTAAACAGTGCAAGACACCCTGATCCAGGGCTCTGAATACTGCAGGACACCCTCTGAGCATCACAGGACACTCTCAAAAAAGGGCTCTGAGCATTAAAGGATGTCCCAAGCAATGCAAAACACCCTGGTACAGAGCTCTTGAGCATCTCAGAACACCCCCTGAGCATTGCAGGATGCCCTGAGCATTACAAGAGACCCTGGCACGGGGCTCTGAGCATCTCAGGACACACCCTGAGCATTGCAGAACATCCCTTGAATAGGGATGAGCCCTGAGCATTGCAGGACACCCCCAGAAGGGCTCTGAGCATTAAGGATGCTCTGAGCAGTGCAGGATACCTTGGTCCAGGACTCTGAGCACCACAGGCCACCCCTGAGAAATGTTCCGAGCAATAAAAGATGCCCTGATAATTTCAGGACACTGGTCCAGGGCTTTGAGCATCACAGGATGAAGGCAGGCTGGCCAGCTGGTACCAGGGCACTCTTTCCCAGCCCTAAGAGATGCCCCACCATCCTTCTCCATAGGAGGTCCTGACAAGCAGTCAGAGCGGCTGGAGGTATTTTCTTCCTTCTGGTTCTCATCTCCTGCTCTTACTCCTCCAAAAGCCCTGTGAAAGAGTCTCCCAGCACTGCCCCATGCACAGACCTGGGAAGCCTGGGGAGGTTGCAGGGCCTGATGCTTGGGAAGGCTCCAGCCCGGCTGCAAAGGAGGAGAGCTGGCTTGGCAGGATCACCGCCCAGCTCTCCTCACCGGGGAATTCCCCCATGGCTGCCAGCCCATGTCTTCCCTCTCCACCCACCCACAGCCAACAGGGTGCTCCGGGGGCAAGAAAAGGGGGATGCAAGAGACCCCACAGAGCTCTTACATAGCAGGGGAAGGTGTAATGAAAAGAGTAGCGATACTCAGGAGTGGTCTGGACCACAGCAGGAATCACTCCTGTCTCCCCCGTGCAACTCCAGCTGCATTTCCAGCCAGGAAATGCAACAGTCACATTCAAACACGTGGAGCAACTCCACTGATCCTTCACTGCTACACTGGCTGCACCAAACTCCTGGCAAACCAGCTCCCCTCAGCTCCTTGGACAGGCTGGGATCCCCCCCAGCTCACCAGATAACCCCAAAGCACCCTCAGTTCTCCCCAAAACCTTTCCTCAGCATTTCCTCTGCCACTTCCTCTGGCAGAGCCCAGGATTAGCACTTCAGGTATTCCAGTGGGGAGGATTAAAGCTGGTCCAAGGCTGGACCACACTGGAGAGGGAGTAGCAGCTGGCTGCACAGCATCTGGCACTGCTGCTCATTTATTCTCCATTGTGTACCCATGCGCAGCAGCACGTGGGACTGGTGAGGGCCACCAACAGCACTGCTCGTGGCTCAGGTGTCCCACAAGGGCAAGAAACTCAAGGACACGTCTTTTGGGGTGTGTTGCAGCCATGCTGGCAGCTGGCCTGCACGTGGAGCATCTCCCCTTGGAAGAACCCAGACACAACGTAGGGGACTTGGGGAGAGAAGGGAAACATTTGGGATGAGGATGGGGATGTCAGGGAAAAAAACAGAGAGGAAAGAAAATAATCACAAAACGGTTTGGCTTGGAAGGGACCTTAAAGATCATCTCATTCCAACCCCCTGCCAAGGGCAGGGACACGTTCCACCAAAATACCAGGAGGAAGGACACTGTTTGGAAAGGGAAACAAGCAAGGCACACAAAAGGAAAAAATTATCCAGCAGGCTGGCAAGGTTAAAAAAGCAAAAACACTGGGACACGAGAGGATAGGGAGACCTAATTAAAAAAGCCTCACCCAGAACACGCCACCAGCAAAAAGCATCTGATGTGTCAGAGACAGAGATGTAGGATGCTGCGTGTCCCATCCCATGTCACTGCATATCCTGCAGCAAAGGACACAGCACCCAAACTCCGAGACACTGCACCACAAGGGTGAGCATTTTGCTTTCTCATTTCTGGTCATTTCTGTACCAGCTGATGCCCACCTGTAGCTTTTTTTTTGTGCTATTACTTTAAAAACAGCTACATTAGAAAGCTCCAGCAGCAGCAGCAGCTGCCCAGAGTTGTCAGACCCCGTTGCAGGAGGTGCTGAGAACACCGACCCTCTCCCCATCCCCACAGCTAAATTTGGCCCAGCTCATGGGCACACCGGCTCCTGGAGGTGTCTGAACACATCCAGGCTGTCAGGGTGAGGACGGTGATGCACAGGAACCCACTGGAGCCAGGCAGCATGTTCCCACCATTCCTCACACATGCTTCTTCTTTCAAATTCCCAGCCTAAATAAGGCTTTGGGGAGGAAATTAATGAAAAGCAAAGCTGATTACAAAGAACAATACAATGACTCAATCTGTTTCTTTTACCTCAATTGTATAAAGCTTTTACACTTACGAAGGTTTCTCTCAGTACACAATGAAACAGCCCTCTGAGAGAAGCAGTAATGGCCCTGGAGACTTTTGAGCAAGACTGGAAGAAACACCACCGGAACAATCCCAAAGGAAGGACCAGATGATCTAACAGGTCTTTTGCATCTTTAATTCCTCACCCTTTTCTTTCTCCTCCCGTTTCAGGCACGGGTTTTTTAGCTGCTGCTAATTAGATGTTAATGCAGGAGCGGCTGCGTTTGCAGCACACGGTGTAAGCAAGAGGAAAAACATCGGGGCCCTAAATGACAACCAGATCACAGGCACGGGGGTCCTCATTCCCAGCAGGGAAAATCTCCCTCTGGAAGCAAAACAGGTCTTAAAATGTTGATATCCTTTCCACACCAGGATGGATTGCTCCTGCACCCACCAGCAGCTGCCTGACACTCATGGGTCACAACGGCGCCAGCTTTGGATCTCCTCCCTCTCCATTCCCACATCCAGCCTCTTCACCAGTGCATGGCAAGGATCTCCAAAGTTTTTTTGCCTATCCAGAGACCTGTGCTGGAAAAACCTCACCAGCACAACAAGACACCCCAAAACAACCTGAGTTTAGTTCAGTCATAATAGCAACCAACTTTCCTGGCTGCCCCTTTGTAGAGCATCTCCCAGGAGAAGGCAACAGAATGCTCTCCCCACCACCTCCTGCTCCTCGCTGCTGTTTGCTGGGCTGTTTGGATCATCTCTAACACCCATCTCAGCGAGCTGCAAGGAGCTGAGCCGAGCTGTTTGTGATGAAATCAATGAGGTGACGCAGAGGCAGGAGTCTGAGCTCCTGCCCCTGGCGCCCAGCCCTGCCGGGCGACAGTCAGCGAAGGCTGTCACGGCCAGCACAACCCTAAAGAGACTCGCAGAATCACTTCGGTTGGAAAAGACCTCCAAGACCATCGAGCCCAACCTGTGGCCCATCCTCACCTTGTCAACCAGAGCAGAGCACTGAGTGCCACATGCAGGCATTCCCTGGACGCCTCCAGGAATGCAGGCTCCACCACCCAACAGTGCTCAGAGATCACTCGGTGGAGATTTCACCCGGCTGCATGTTGCCCTCTTCCTTTCCCCACTGGCTGAAGCACTAGGAAGGTACAGCCTTCCCGAACCACCTACCACATATTCCCTCCCTTGAACATGTCATTTTCCCCCAAAGTTCGGAAGTTCAGGCTGTCTGGGTTCTGCGGATCCACCAGATGTTCAGACCGTCCGTCTGGGCTCTGCAATAGACTTTGCGCGGACCCATTTCTCCAATTACCCTAAAGTTCAAGGGGTTCAAACTGCCTGGGTTCTGTAACCAAACCCGAGCGGCTTGAGGTCAGTATAGGCATTAAGACCCATTTCGAAGACGTTATCACCCAGTTCTCCCAAAGGCCATCATCCATCGAGTTGTTTGTAAAGACATCAGCACCCATCTTTCTAATCGTGCTCCACTGGAGCACCTTCATACCTTGAGGTCCACATGGAAGACCAAGAATGGATGGGGAGTCTCAAATCTGCGGCAGTGGGATGTTACTCCCCTCGTTAGCGGGGTCAGAGCCCCACCACCAGCACCCCTACGGGCAGTGACCTCCCTCCTGTGACCTCCCTCCATCCCCAGTACCTAAGCCCAGTCATGACAGGAACAAAAGCCACTGTTAAGAGACACATTTATGACCCTCCAAGAGGGAGTCCGGTGACAGCTTAACGAGCTTTTTGTTTTTCAAGTAGTGGTTTTATATTTACGACCTCAAAGGGAAAGATGCAAGTAAGCAGGGACGATCAGGGGCTATCTGCTCCTTCTTCTCCTGACCTGCTGCCGTCCAACCCACATCCAAGCCATTCCGGAAAGCCATAAAAAACGATTGCATTTCAGCTTTTCCCCCCCTCCTTTCTCTCTCCCCTCCACTAAAAACAAAAAGCACCTTTTTTTGGTGGTGCTCATTTCTTGTTAATGTTCAACCCAAGGAAAAGCATCAAATATTAATGCAGGAAGCTTCAGAGAGACCACACCGGAAATCAGAGGCCCCATATGTTGTGGAGTATCCCAGTGGATGCAAGATCCCACCAGTTCATCCCCAAGGCCTGGTTCTTTAATGCCTGGGAAGGAAGGAGGAGGCCAGAAGCTGGGCTTTTACGAGCGCAAGGGATCACATTCCTGGGATATCACCCCAGAGTTACACTTAGAGGAAGAAAAAAACTTTGAAAAAAACCCCAAACCCCACCACCCTTCCCCAGGATGCTGCACTGCTATTTATAAGCTTAATAGTGAAAAAAGAGGGCAAAACTCCCTGGTTTTGTTGGGGTTTTTTTATCCCCAGCATTAGCACAGCAGAGAAATGCCTTTGGGCTGCAAGAGCATTCCAGCCACCAGCAGGAAGATAAGGCTCTTCCTTTGCCTCCAGATTCTCTGGCAGAGAGGAGACATATGGGGTTTAATTGCACACAGAGATGCCACAACCCTGACACAATCATGATAAGAGCTTTTGTCTCGTGGAGAGCTCACCCAGCTGATAAAGACCCTGCCCTGAGCTCCTAAAACCCAGAAGGGACCTTTGCTGAAGAGTTGCGAGGGACTGGTGGGGAGGTGGAAGGCCCAGATGTGCAGTGCAACATCTGGTAGGGGAATTGAGCTGTGTGCCATGGCAGCGTCCCATACAACACAATGGCTGCTGCTGCACCACTGCAGGTGATGTTGGACACGCACATCCCCCCATCCAGGGGAGGAAAGCACCGACCCTGTGTGCTTGGTGGTGGCATCTTTGTGCCCTAATGCTGGGACTTGATGATCTGATGGCTTTTCCAACTTGCAGCACTGTGTCCAGCTCTGCAGCCTCCAGCATAAGAAGGACATGGAGCTGCTGGAGCGAGTCCAGAGGAGGCCATGGACCTGCTCCAAGGGTTGGAGAGCCTCTGTGAGGCCATGGAGCTGCTCCAAGGGCTGGAGAGGCTCTGTGAGGCCATGGACCTGCTCCAAGGGTTGGAGAGCCTCTGTGAGGCCATGGAGCTGCTCCAAGGGCTGGAGAGGCTCTGCGTGGAGCCAGGCTGGGAGAGCTGGGGCTGTTCAGCCTGGAGAAGAGAAGACTCCAGGTGAGACCTCAGAGCTCCTTCCAGTGCCAAAAGGGGCTCCAACAGAGCTGGAGAGGGACTTGGGACAAGGGCCTGCAGGGCCAGGATAAAGGCGGAGTGGCTTCCCACTGCCAGAGGGCAGGTTTAGATTCGATATTAGGGAGAAATGCTTCCCTGTAGCGTGGTGAGGCCCTGGCACAGGTTGCCCAGAGAAGCTGTGGCTGCCCCTGGATCCCTGGAAGTGTCCAAGGCCAGGTTGGACGGGGTTGGACCTTCCACTGGTCTAGTGGAAGGTGTCCCTTCCCATGGCCTTTAAGTTTTAAGATCTCTTCCAACCCAAACCATTCAGTGGTTCTATGAACCCAGCTGCTGAGCTTGGGACATCTTTCCCTCATTCCCCTCCATTGCCACACAAGCCCAGCTGGGCAGCAGTGAGGCCCCAGAAGCCCTGCGTGCATAGGCAAAAAAAAAGAAAAAAAAGAAAAAACCTTTAAAGTGGGATTGAGCCTCAGCGCAGTGGCGCTGCTCAGAGCAGGGCAGCCCCCTCCCCGGTCCCCTTCCCCACTTATCGCTGCCCGGGGCTCTGCCCGGCGCCTGCCGATAATCAGGGAGCGCATTGAAACCCCGGCGCCAGACTGGATCCTTATCTCCTCCCAAGCAGGAATGCGGGATGGGGGTTGCCCCTGCAGCAGCTCCAGGACCAGGAGGAGGGGGAGGAAGAACCCCCTCCCATGGCCCCTGCAGACAGCTAGCAGGAGCTGGGGAGAGCCGGCGGGGATGTGGGGACCTCCGAGGGGTGCGCAGGGCTCGGTGCCCTGTCCCGGCTCCCAGGAGGCCGGAGGGGTCGGAAGCACCCCCCGCCTTGCGCAAGGGCCGGTAATTATCCCCAGGGATAATTACTGTGCTTCATTTCCCCATAAAGTCAAGGCCTGGGTGCGGGGAGCCCGGCTGGGAATGCCGGAGGCATGAGCCGGGGGGACGCGAGGCGACAGCCGGGAGAGCCACCGTCCCACCCTGGCTGACAGGCAGCCCTCCCTCCCCCGAAAAGATGCAGTGTGAGAGCTGCGAGCCATTCTCAAAACAGCCTAAGCCCTTTAGGGCTCAGCGTGGGGACCCTCGCAGTCTTTCCCGTGGGAGGGGGAGGAGGACAGGACCCCAGAGCCTTCCTCCCTGGCGAGGAGGGTGGCGGGCTCTGCTCAGCCCCTGGTTCAGGAGCTGCCCGGGGCTGATCTCCATCAACAACAGGACCGACAGGAACTTCCAGCCACCCAACACCACGAAGGAGAAGGAGAGGAGGAGAGATCCAAACTCCCGGTTCTCCTCCCGCCTGCTGCCAGGTGGGACACGAGCCATGGCTCCAGCCTAGTGCTCCCTCAGCTCCCTCCCCGCATGAGGGCTGGATGTTCTTAACACCCAAAAAGAGCTTCAAATGCTTATTTTCACAATTAGGAACCCAGAACTTTGCCCTCAGCGGCTGGAAAGCATCACAGCAGCACCCAGGGTGAATCCGTGCCATAGGGACACAGCGTCCACAGAAAGCAACCCCAGCTTCATCCCTGGCAGGGGTTTCATGGGCAGCCACTCAAGGAGGACTCTTGTTGATGCCATCAGAGCCCCGGGGAATTCGCAGCCAATTAAGGCGATATTTTAAAAAATCATAATAAAGGGCTAATGAAGTTTAGAAGCTGCCGACAGCAGCCATATGCCTCAAATATGCTAGGTACAGTCGGTGCCTAGGTAATGCAACTGCAGGTATCAGCTCGCCTAATTAGCTACCAGAAGAAAGTCTAATTTAAAACAAAGCTCTTATTTTATTTATTTGCTGACAGCAGCAGAGCAATTCCCTCCAGCATGAAGTGAAAGCAAACACACTGCCCTCAAAATAAACCACCACGGGCTTTTTAATTTTATCCTCCAACAAGTGTTCCCTGGTTAGTCTTTGGCAAGGGAGGGGGAAGAAAAAAACCCAAACGATAACAACAAAAACCCAACCTGCACTTCCATTAGCATTACAGAGGACTTGCAAAGACAGCTTCCCTCTTGTCATCTCCCTGCCACAGAAAACAGCAACCACTGGAATTTCTCTGCTGTGCATGAAGAACCGCCTTTAATAAAATATTCCTAAGGAAATGTGTCTCCCCTCTCCTATCCTCATCTGGGGTGATGAAGGGGCTCGGCACATCCTCACTGCCCTCACCTTGAGATGCCCAGGTTGGTGTCTGGCTCCAGACCACTGTTGAGAGGTGTAGGTCGCCCACACAAGCGAAGACTCCTGACCCTTCCCATCCCTTCTCTTTCTTCACCTCTGGATGCATCCAGAAGCAAATGTGGGGAGGGTAAAGGGAAATCCTAGAAGCATGGAGAGAGTGCAGGGCCACTGTGACTTTATTTAGTATCTTTATTTATTGAAGTGCTTTAAATAGATACGGATTGACTCTCCCGGCTCTGGCTATTACAGCTTGAAAGGGGAGCTGCAGGCAGCTCTTGGATTAATGCACACAAGGCTACTTCCATGGATGTTCAGCATCCCACTCCATGTGGGACCTCCTCCTGTCTTCCAAACTTTACCTGGGGCCCCTGCATCCCCCTCCTCTTGCAAAACACAACGTCCTGGTGCCTCCACCGCTCCATATCCACATAAAACCCTCTTCACCACCAGCCTCAATCACCTCCACATTCAAGATTAAGCCACCAGCTCCACACCCACCCAGTCAAACCATTCATCTTGTCACCTTCCTCATATGGTCCAAGCTCATCCAAGTAATCAGAGATTTATTCTTTCCTAGCAGCACGTCCTGCCAACCATTTATGGATTTACGAAAGCAGGAAGAGGCATTGCAATCCTTTATGGACAACACTGTCTGGGCCCTGCATTTTTCTTCTCACTGATTAAAGTAATAATGCTCAGTTAAGGAGTAAGTAAAAAAAATCACATGATTTTTATGCAGCTGGGAAAGAGGAAGAAAATCTATTGCAGTGGCCCTGAACAAGCGCTTCCCCAGGGCTTCGAGGCAGAAAACTTATCAGACACTGCTCTGATAACATATTCAGGCTGAACCATTAGTCTTGGGCATATAAAAGGTGTAATAAAAAGTTAACTGCAGACTGAGTGAGCAAGGGGAAATGGGGTTAAAAACCCACAGAGGCCAAAGGCTGGGGGGTGGCAGCAGCTCTGGGGCTCGGTGGCATCCCCAGCACACACTCCTGAGGGGAGGATGCTGATAGTGGGCACCCACCTCCTGCCACACAAGTGTCCAGGGACAGTTTGTCTCCCGCATGTTTAAAGCTGCAGAGAAGTGGGAAAATCAGCATCCATAGCACCATGAGGCTGGTGAAAGATTTCCCCAGGGCCAGCATCCTGAATCATCCTCAACAATGTATTTTCTCATTCTGGCCTCATTTGGCTCCCCTGCTATGTCCCAGTCCCAATACCCATCTTACAACACCTTTTCCTCCACAAACACAGCTCCTTTCCTTCTGTGTAACTCCAAACCAACCCTTTGTCTCAGGCACAAAGAGCTGTGAGGTTTCCGCTGTGGGTTTCTCTCTGCACCGGTTTCCCATCCAGCTTCTGTGGGAATGCCAGAGCACAAAGCAAGCCAGCTGTGACCTGTAGCTACTTTTAAAAAATTATCTCCACTGGAATTTTCTCCACACCTCGTGCAATGATGGAGATGACAACACAACCTCAGAGGGGTCCCCTTCTTCCTTAGCAATCACCTGCTCTCTGATCGCCTCTTAAATCCCATATAGATCACCCAACCTGGGGAAGCCAAGCAACACAAAATAAGCTGGAAACAACCCCCATCCTTCTTCCAAACCACCTTAGAAACATCAAGTTAGTTATTCTTGAGGGAAAAAAGATTAAAATCCATGTTTTCCATGTCTTAGACCCCCTAATACATGGATGAGAAGCTCATGGCATGAGCAAGTAGCAATCATGCAGCTGCTTTTGAAAGTTCCTATTCCAGTGCCTCAGGCTCAGCCTTCCAAGCACATCCAGGCTCCAGCCAAACTGCCCCCCATTTCTAGGGCTGGTGACTCCCAAACCAACAGCCTACCAGCTCCACTGCTGTCCCTACAGATGTTGAAGGCCACCACCTTCCCCAAAGTTGGCCACAGACAAGGTCCACCCGCAGCTGGGTGCCAGATCCCAGCATTATCCAGCCCAAGCCATTGCTTCCTCCCTCCTTCCCTCCCTCCCTTCAAGGCTGGTTTTCCAGGCAAAACAAGGATGGGAATTACTCAGGCAGCATGTGACATGACCACCAGAAGGAGGGCATTGCATTACTGGAGCTAAAACTGGATCCTGGTTTCTATTGTCTATTCTTTTGTAGTGATGGGAAGAAAGCTGCTGCTCTGTAATCAGGCCTCTTCTGGCTGCTTCTCTGCTTTTAGGGCCAACCAGGATAATGCAATGTTGCTTTCATGTGGCAAGAGAAGCTTATAAACAACACTATTACACTGCTACACCGCCGAAATTAAAGCCCTGCTCTGAGCCTCAGTCCCTCCCACAGGCAGCCTGCTTTGCCTCAGACTTAATTTCTTCTCCCAAAGTCTGCAGCACAGGGAACAGACTGAATCTGGTCCTGAATAAGCAGTCGTGAAATTCAGTGACTCCAAAAATGATGTCCATTACCTATTTCTGAAAAGAAGAGTAATTCCTTCCAGCTCTTTCTAATGTGCTCTCAGCAAACACCCATTTCTTGTTTCCCTCACAGCAGAGCAGCTCCAGATCACGGTTTACCTTAAAACATGAAAGTCTTCTCTTCACTGATGCATCTTCACAGCTTTATTGTAGTTTTTTGGTCCAAAAATGATTGAGATTTAACCCCCCCCTCAACCCCATAAAAATTCAGATTCTGAGCTCACCCATACAGATCGAGCCTAAAACCTCCAGAGTGGATTCACTCAGCCAGAAATGATCTCAGCTGTAAAACATCACAAGGGGCGGTCACTTTCTCAGCAGTCTCAAAATAGAGGTTGTTTTTGTTTGGTTTTTTTTTTAATTAAAAGGGATGCCATCTCTCTGCATTATCTGGAATAAACATCCTGGTGCTGGAAGAAAGCACACTTCTTCTTTCCTAGCTCCAGGTTCTCATTTCCACCAGCTCCTTGAGAACCTCTTCCTGCTTTTCCAAGCCTTCTCCTGCACTGCATTAAGAGCCTGTGTCTGCAAATAACGTGTTTTAAAACCCAGGGGACTCTGGAACAGGACAAGGATTCATGTTACCACCCAAGTGACCCCAGTCCTTCCTCAGTCTCAGCTCCTCTTGGATTAAAGCTCTCCCAGGCAGCTCAGTTGGGACAACCAGTGAGGCAAGAACCAGTTTATTATGGCACTGACCAAGGGACAAATACCAGCCAGATCAAACCCTGGGGACGCCCTGAGGACCTGCAGAAGCATTAGAGATTAAACCATCTCTAATGGAAGATGGTCTTCCCCCTCCCATCTTTCCCCTTGGTGCTCCATTTTTGGAGGGTCCAGGAAATGCTGCTCCCCAAAAACATGGAAAGCCAAAGCTGCAGAATAATCCTGGCCCAGAAGTCTACAATAACCCAAACTCCTCCAACCTTTACACCCCGTGGTTGATGTAAATGCCCCACATCCAATATGCCAAGTGATTTCTTCCAAAGCTAGAAGGAAGCTTCCCCGCCTCTCCCCGCTGACCCGGGCGTGGGGATGCTCTTCTCCTGCTTCCCCTTCCATCTCAAACATCATTAGCAAAGGATCATCTCCTTCAAATAAAGGTCAGTTGCCAACAAGTGCCTTTTGCCATGCCCTGAGAGTGACCTTCAGCGCTTCCCTCACCTTGCCTAAGGTTTTTCCAGCATTTTTCTCAGTCCTTCATTTATTTCCAGGTACCCCATCTCTGCTAGTACACCATACTCCCCTAAACAGCAGAGCAAAGCCTGTTTTCTTATGGATTTGCTGCTCCAAATACTCCCTCCCATACGGCATTTGTGTTCCCCAATAGTAGGTGGCAAGTGTTATGCTGTTGATGTTTTGGGTTGGGTTTTTTTTAGTGGGATATTAATAGATCCCTCTCACTGGCTGCCCAGCCTAGATAAAAACTTTATTGCTAATTTCCTAATCAGGCAGGCGCTTAATTACGAGACATCTACTTCTGAGTCAGACGGAGAGGGATGCAGACATACAAACAGCACGGCAGCTAAGAAAAAAAAATCTGGATTTTTTTTTACGAAATGAAGCCGAAAAAAGAAACCCCCCCCTCCTCCCAAACAAACAAGCAACAAAAAGAAACAAATAATCCAGCCAGTCCAAAGATAAATCCATGGGGATTTTTGGTGTTTCAGGCACAGGAGCTCCTCTTGGGACAGAAGACAAGGTAGTCCAGAGGGGCTGGATCTCATGGCTGCTCCCGGGGGTCATGGCAGTGCCTCCCTCCCCCTGTGTCCCACATACAGCACAGTCCCCACAGGCTGCGAGCAGATGGTTTCCAAGCTGACAGGTTGCAAACAGCTCTGTGGAGCCGGTCAGGGAACCAGATATTGTCTCCATGCCTTTAGTTTTGGGAACAAAAGATGACTCCCAGCTAAAAAAGTTTACTCGGAAACCTCGGCACTTCTCCTGCTTTTGGGTTTCTTTTTAAAAGCACTTTTACCCAGCTCAGATCGCTCAGGTCTGATGTCTGTACAACTGTACAAGCTGCCTGCACATAACTTTTTCCACTTTTCCCCTGACTTTCCTCTCTGTAGCTGGAAAGAGACCACAAGGACAGCCCTGGTGCAGGGCACACCACCCTTGCTTTTCCAGTGAGCTGCAGGCACTCCCTTTCTGGCAAAAATTTCTTCCTTCGATTTCCTATCAAATTTGCAAACTCAGGACAACCCAGAGAAGCTTCTTCTCAGCATCCCTGTTGTTTATTTAGAGGAACCCCAAGGCTTGGAAACAGCCCTGGACCCCAGCCCTAAACACACAGGGCAGCAGAGCGCCAGGCAAGGGATCCAAATCATCTTTTAGGGAGGATTTATTTTATAAAATCAGCCTTCAGCAGGCCACGCTGGATCCCCCCACACACCTACTGGGATGCAAAGCCCAGCCAAACTGCAGGATTCCGGCTCCTTTGGCTTCCCTGCTGGTTTTAGCTCTGCAACTCGACCCTCGGCGAAACATATGGTTTGCATTCTCCCCCTTAAACTTTCCACAGACTCCTTCCCCCGCCTCCCCGTGGCACACAAACCCGAGCCCATTTTCTCTCTGAGCGAGGAGTCGTGCCGGCAGCCCTTCCCATCCCTCTCCAAGGGAAGGAGATGGGCACAGGCGGAGCGGGAGAGGCTGCAGTAAAACCCCTCAGCCAAGACAGCTAAGTGGGCTTTGCTGTTTCATGAAGGGGTCATTAACATCACGGCTGGATCTGCTGCATCCCCTTCCAGCCAGTCCATAAATACTGAGGAAAACAGAGCCAGTGTGTCATTGGGATGTGGAGATGGAAAGGGAAGGGGAGCAGCACGACAAGAACCCGCTCTGCAAGGGAAGCTTTTCCTTCCCCAGCCAGCCTGGGACCACTGGGGTCCCACATCCAACCTCATCCCTCTGCAAAAGCCAGAAACAGAATCCTTTAGGATGCAGGAATGGCAAACGGGTCCAGCAGTGCTCAGAGAATGTTCAGGGTTGAGTAGCAACTTCACTTCCTCTTCTCCCCTCCCCGGGTGCAAAAATAATCTTTTATTTTCCTGTTAGGCAGTTTCCATCTAATTTTCTGCTTCATCCAGCAGCCAGGCTTTTCCCCCGCAAAATGACTACGGCAGCCTAAGCTGGTCTTTGTTCAGACCAGAAGCCTGGTGCAGAGGGAAGCGGCAAGCGGGATTTTTATGCAGCATTAATCTGCCTTATTGAAGTGAGGCATCACCTTCTCCCAGCCTACGGGGCTGCATGGAGTTAAAAATCCATGAGGGCCCTCGTACCCCCTTCTTCCCAGTGTCCTCAAAGCATTGCACTGGAGAGGAGCCCTGCGGAGCCTGGGAGGGCTGCGAGATGGATGGATGGACGGATGGATGGATGGAGGGATGGATGGAGGGATGCCTCTGGCCAAAACAGCGGTGGCTGTGATGGAAACCAGAAGCCTTGTGGTCTGCGAGCCCAACTGCCTTCCCAAGACATGCTGAGCACTGCTGGTGGGCCTGCGTGTCCCACACCGGCCTCCTGGCCACGTCCGAGGCAAAAAAACCCCCCCAAATCCCCTGAATTTGTGTATTTTCGGCAGCACAGGACCAGGAAGCCGAACGGCTTCTTGGAGCCAAGTACAGCACCGATTCCTCTTAGCAGGTATTAAAAACCACATTTCAAAAAGAAAAAAAGTCATCTATTTTTGACTTGTTCTGTATTTAGGAGTGGTGTTACTCAAGGTTTTAGCTGAAAAGAGGAAGCCTGGCAGTAACCTGTGGCTTCCCCTACTCCTTATCCCTCAGGATCCTTCCTCGTCGGCTGCGACCCCATCTGCAAAGCCGGCACATGGGTTTTTCCATTCCCGGCAGGACCGGCCCCAACACGCCCCAGACTCCCGGGGTTTTGCTATAAACTACAAAGGAACCTGCCCAATTGGCCCCAGTTTGCATAACCAGTTTATCCCAAGCATTTGTTTTAAAAGCTCAGCTCTGGTTAGTCACTGTTCAGCCCAAGCAAAACCCAACCCTCTTCCTGGCTTTCAGATCTTGCTTTTCCAGCTTTGGGCACAGCCAGCATTTTTATCTTGGTGTATAAATTTTAGAAACATGAAATATGTGCCTTGATGCCTTGTTTTATATATATATACACACATATATATTATATATATTTTATGTATATCAGGGTATCCAAAGGATCCACAACCCAGGATAGGGATTAGCCATGAGGCTGTAACTCCTGAAATCCAAACCTAGTCATTCACCAGTAGCAAACCATTAAGCATAGACACACATGGAAAAAAAGAGGGAATGAAAAGCGGGAGGAACACAGTTTTATAGCCCTTGGCAGCCCACACCCCACTTCATCACACTGAGGATCCCAGTCACCTGAGCAGCTCCGCAGCCAAATCCCCTCTCCTGTAACAAATCCCGTTAGTGCTGACGCCGGAGCGTGGAAGGAGGCATTTGCAAGGCTCTGACTGCAGAAAAGCAGCCAAAATTATGCGCAAGGGGAATCAGACATCCTGCTTAGGAAAACCTGCTTCCACAACTGAGTCAGCATCTCCTCCTAAAGACTGGGGGAGGACAGGAGGAACTGCAGGCCTGGGAGACAAGCATGGATGGACCTGGCAGGGGAGCCCCAAATGCCACCTCTTCTTTTTTCCAGCCCAAAGTGGCCCCAGCAATGAAAATGGGAGTCGGGTGTGCACCCAGCAGTGACACCACGTCACCAAATGCTTATCCCCAAAACACAGACTGATGGAACTCAGAGGAGACAGGGTAGAGATGCCTATCAAGCAGTGTAGAGATGCCACAGGCCCAGGGAGGAGCTGGGAGCACTGGGAATAGCTTTATCCCAGCCTAATTCAGATTTCCAGCAATACTTGACCAACTCTGTGAAGATGTCCCCCAGCCAGGGTCCAGACAGAAGAGACAGGACACTGAAGCTTCTCCAAGATAAGCTGGAAGAGAAAATCCTTCAATGAACCCTATCTCCAGCACAGCGACCCAGATAGCTGATTACTTTTAATTGCTGTGTAATTGGACTCTGGGAGCCATGCTTTCATTTTAAGCCTGTCTCTACATTTCACATCTGTCAAAGCGGGAAAAAAAACCTTCAAAAGTAATATTCCAGTGCAGGAACAACATAGCACCATCCAGCAACTGCCAAACCAGCCGTGGCAGTAGGGAGGCAAAGGTTGCACCCCCAGCCTGGTTGGGATAAACGGGGTAGAGAGAGGTGCTGGGATCCCACACCTAGCAGTGGCCATCCCAAAGGAGGCAATGGCCCCAGGCCAGACCACGGCAGACAGCATGGCCACATTGCAGGATCCACCCTCATGACCAGCAGTAATTACTACCTTCACTTGCAGGGCCCTGCAAAGCCCTCAGAGATGCCCCTCCAGGTGAGGGTGGGGACGCTTGTTCAGCTCCACGGATGAAAAGCAAGCAGCAGACCACTTTTTTTTCTTTTGTTTCGGTTGTTTTTAAATAGCAACCACTTTCTGGCTGCTGGAAAACACCCTCCCTTCTGTTCTCCAAGCCAACCCAAACAGATGGAGGCAATAACGCAGCCAGGTGACAGCGTAGGATGGTGAGGGCTCATCGGGGGGAGAGCAGCCCCTGCTCACAGACCACAAGAGGGGGAACCAGACCCCCCTAAAGATGGCAGGGAGGAAGAGCGTATCAACCCAGTGGAAGAACTTCGGTTCATCCATCTCCATAAAACCCTCCAAAGTCCTGTTATGAATCACGAAAGTTAAAAAACACCTGCAGGATCACTGAATCCAACCTTTGACTGAACACCACCTTGCTGGCCATGGGATTGCCCTCCATCCCAGTTGCTCTCAGTCCTCCAACTAGCAGTCAGGAAGAATTACAGTTTCCCACATATCATGTGAGTCCACTGGAGGGTCAGTGAAACGAGGTCACCTTGGTGCCTTCAGCCACTGCCTCATGTGTGCCTCGAACCTCACAGCCTAGAAAGCACTGAGGACACTGATGACAGCAATGCTGCATCCCAGGCATGTCCCTTCTCCCACTTAAGTCTGTCCCAAGAAATTTCTGGGCTCTGCAACCTCCTGCCTAAGGAAAACTCCCATGCTGTACAGTGCAACACAACCGTTTTAATAGCCTCCCGCCTCCTCAAGCCACCCAGCTGGGAAGCCTGGATTTGGCTGGAAATGTCTCGTTCCTCCATCCTGCCACTGCCCCAGGAGGTGCAGGTACACCCAGGAGCCCACCCAAAGGTGGGCAGCCCAAACTGCTCCTTGTTTGCGTCATGACATAGGACCTGTAGAGGCATTTAAATGCTGTTGATGTGGCGAGACGGGGGCAAGCAGGGGTCACTTCCATGCCAGTGGCAGCTCCCTGGGACGAGAGGCGCTCCACAAAAGGAAAGACTCACAAAGCAACAGCAGGACAAAGTCTGGGTGCAGATAACCTTGCTCTCACCTCAGCTGTGCCCTCACCTCCCATTATTTAAGAGCCACCACTACTGTCTTCATACAGCTCCAACAGGGAAGGATGCCTGGCGGGGAGGAGCATCATCGCGCCTTCCAGGAAGGAGCATTCCTTTCCCATTCCCCATTTTGCGCTCAAACCCTCTCACACATGTTTTACCTGCACCTGACAGCCTTTGGTTCAACATATCAAGGTGTGCTGAAACTCATCCCTAGGACAAGACAAAGCATCCAAAAATGATGTCACATGCAGCAACATCAATTCCAAGAGCATTTCTCCACCTCTATGGAAGCTTTTTTCCACTTCCCACACCTCTTTCTGGCATTCCATACTATCCACCTGCACGGATCCTCAGCTGATGCCCACAGCATCATTCCCACAGAGCCCCCAAGCCTACTCATCTGCACTCGGATGTCCTCGTTTCTCCTCCTGCGGTGGCCCCCACTAAAGAGGGAGGCAGATGGATCTAATACGCATTAAACATCTCAAAATGAGATTTTCCACGCTCTTTCAAAGAGAAACAATCCCTCAGCTTTCGCACTTGGTGCAGGCTTGTGAAGGAGGGGAGCCAGGGGGCAGCAAAAGTTATTCGTGGGGTCTTTATGGAAACCACACTGGCGAGACCCCCCGGATGCAGGAGAGATGCCGCGATCTAACTTTTGTGTCTGGCTCCACAAGGGGGTTGTACTGATTAGGCTGACAGCCTGTGTTCACAGCCCTGGGTATTTCAGCTGGGAAGGGATCACTTGGGGCACAAACCAGCCCTTTTCCTCCTCCTTTGTTATTCCCATAAGATGTGGGAATAAACTGGGGAGACAAGCGAGGGCAGCTGTGCTGTATGTGTAGGTACACAGGTGTTACGGACTTGTGGGGCCAAGGGAGACCCCCACAAAAATGCACCCCAAATCCATACAGGTCTTCTTTCCTGAGGGGACTTGCTTCCCCAGGGATAGGGACAGCCCAGATCTATAATTCCAGGGCAGAAAAGCTCTGCCCACTTTTCTTCTTGTATAACAGGTATATCATTACTCTTAAGTAATAATATAAGTAATAAGTGTCTCAAATTGCACCCCTCACCTCCCAGAGTATAAAAAACAACAACAAACAACACAACACACCAGCAATGCCTTAAACTTACACAGCAAGCAAAGCCAAAGGGGAAAAATAGCTCAAAAACATTTGATTTTTAAATGCTGGGGGACTACGTCACCCACGTCCATCCAGATCAAGCTATGCACGGCAGACAGTGGGACGCAGCTCTTTATATATATTTCATTTGAATAAACTCAGTTTCCACCCAGGAGGAAACTTTGTGCCATGGTCACAGTCCAATTTTGGGACTCCGGTGCCACTGCCATGTCTGCCATCCCCATGCTTGTACCCCACGTGGCTTCACTTCCCTGGGACCTGGTAATTCCTCCTCCCTGCAGCAAGGAATTAGCTGAAAAGGGGATGTTTCCCAGCACCTAAATAAGCGAGAGCTTGGCCATAAATCCCCAGTGGAGAGGGGCTGAAACATGAGGAGAGAAGACACTGAGGCCTCCACAGACGCTCCAGCCAGACAGGCAAGGGAAGGGGCCCGGCAAAGCCCATGGAAAGGTGTGACGCAGAGTTCACACACAAGACAAACACATTTTTGCCTCTCAGGCTGTAGGACACCCTGCCTGCTCCTGAGCATTGTGGTGACATGGGGCTTGCTTTGCTTCCATGCTTTTTCCCTTCCCCTACCTGAATTTCTCGATGGAGGAAGATTGGGCTACCTGCAGAAACACAGGGTGCCAAACTTGTCACCACTGTCCCTTGACCAGACTTACCCCAAGATACACCCCCAACCATCACAAGTTTGGTTTAAAGCCTACAGCTTCAACACCCCCCAGTTACACCAGTCAGCAGCACCTGGACCCCAGTTTGGGGAGGAGGCCCAGGCCCCATCAGCCCGAGTGTTTCACTACAAATGTAAACCAGCTACATCACATCTGTGTGGGTCTGGGGGAGCCCTCTGAAACAGGGAATAGCCTCCCCAAGAGTGGGAGAAGCCACCTAAAGCAGGAGGGGGCAGAGGAGACCTGAGTGGGGCCAGGCCAGGCCGGGCTGCAGCAGGGAGGGACTTGCAGGAGATTAAAGGCAGAGTGCAGGACACGCTGGAGCAAGCCCCGTGCTAAGTAATTCCTGCTTCCCTTCCCTTTCCTCGTTTCCCAGCCTGGCTGGTGTTTGATCTCAGGGTTCGCTCTGCCTTTCCCTCAGCAGAGGTGCTGAGCCCAGTAAAAAGAAAAATACAGGGGGATAGAGCCCCTTAAAAAAAAAAAAAAAGCAAATAACAGAGGGATGAAAAAAAAATCCCCTAAAAATCCAAGCTCAGCAAACATGTGGCTGCTACCAGCCCAGCCCAGCCCAGCGGTTTGGGATGGGGAACGGGCTCTGGAGGAGGAGGAGGAGACGGCAGCTTTTCCTCTCGCCGAGGAGCAGGTCTGGGGCTGCCAGCCCAGCGCATTCCTGTGCCGTGAGTCAGGCCTTCGAAAAACCAGGAGGCTTCAAAAATAATACTCTGTGCAGCCTTTGGGATGCTTTGCTTGCCTTCTGGCTCTCTGGCCTCCCCCGTTTGAGCGCTTTGCTCCCCAACGGGACCAAAACTGCTTTATCTCAACCCCCAGCTGGGACCCGCAAGAACATCATCACTCTCCGTGCAGGGAGCCCAGCTTGAAGCTGAAAGCAAACCCACACTCCAGAACTGCCTCGACAGTAAAAATCCAGGCGCCAGCCAAGCCTGCAGGGCTGCAGGGACAGGGAAGATTTAGGGAGTGTTAGGGAGGGTGCTGCATCCAGCGAGAGGCCTCCAGGCTCCCACTAAGAGAGGTCCCTGGGAGGGCGGGTGTGAAACCAGACAACAGAGCAGCTCTCTGGGCCTTTCTGCTTCTCCCAAGCCAAAGCTCTGCAATTCCCAGCCCTAGTGCAGACCCACCGCAGATCATGCAGGATTTCTACCAGTGCTCCAGCCTAATATGAGGAGAGACATCACTCAAAAGCTGCCGGTTCACTACTTCTGGGACACCATGAAGGCTCTGCTTTTTGGAGATACAGCTCACACAACACTCCCTTAAGGTCCTGAGCTCTGGCAGAGCCAGGGAAAGATTACCCAAGCTCCCTTCAGCCCAAGCTGAACAGAAGGAAGTCACAGACTGGTTTGGGTTGGAAGACACCTTAAAGTTCATCTCGTTCCAGCCCCACTGCCACGGGGCACCTTCCACTATACCAGGACCCTATCCAACCTGGCCTCGAACACTTCCAGGAGGAATAAGACTCCATGTCACCAGACACAGATACCCTGTACAGATCCCAGCATCCCAAGGGCCAGGGCTGTGTCACCTTGGTGCCACCGTGCTCTGACTCACAGGCAGGGGTGGCTTGCACAATACAACTGATTACAGCAAATTACAGCTTTGAAGATTATGGAAAACCAAAATTGGAGCCAGTGGGCCTTCAAATGCCACAGAGGAGCTGATGGCAGCCACTGAGCAGCTCAGGCATCCCTCACACCCCTGCTAATCCCCCCTTCCCACGGTGAGACGCATGGGTGGGATGGCAGGAGGGGGCAGAGGGAACGGGCTGATGATTTATCTCCCCCTGCTCCCCCCACCCCCCTCCTCTTGCTCCATCAAATGTTTTCACTCGCATTAGCATCGCTAAAGCTGGGAGGATATAAATGCATAGGAAACAGCAGGAATCTGTGGCTTTATGGCACCAACATCTGCTGTAATGAACTCCTCAGACTCCATACGGCCCCTTCTGGCCTCACCTCGCAGCATTCCCGGCCTGGCACTGGCCTGCCAGCCTGGCTTTGCCCAGCAAAGCCCAGCTCAGGACTCTCTCAAAATCCCACGGGGCTGCCAGGATGATCCCACCGGCCACAAACACACTGGGAGGGAGAAAGCCATGCGGATGCCACTGCTAGAAATGGAAGGTCCTCGCAGCACCTTGGGTTGCTTAACTGACCCGAAATACAGATCTGTTTTTTCTATATTTTTATATATAATTCCTGTTCAGCTAGGACAGGGATGGAAAGGGAACCAGCATCTACAGCACCAAAGGGACCCACGGGACCATACAGAGATAAAGGATACAGCTGGACACTCCAAGCTCCTCACAGGGTCAGCTTTTGGTTTCTAAGCAGAGAAAATGCGAGCTGGATTTTCTCCCTGCCCCCCACAACTACCATTTCCAAGAGATTCTGCCCTCTCTAAAGTAGTGTTTTTCCATTTCTCTCCTTTTTTTTCTTGTTTCAGTATGTCACTCTGCTGCTACCATGCACAGAGAGCACCCACTTCTAAGAGAGAGAGGGTTCCACAACCAAGCAGCTGAAAGAGAAGGAGACAAAAACCCCCAAGCAGATCCTTCCACACACCACTGTCCTCTACTGTCAAGCCTCTACTTCCAAAGGACAGGATTTGATAGGCAACAGGTCTTGGAGTAGCTTTTCCTGAGCCATCTGCTCATGATGGCAGCAGCAGGCAGGCAGCCTCCTGCCACCCATGTCCTCATGCTGCTGGGGGACAGCAGTGCTGCTATCCCCCCTCCATCCCTCTATCCCCTGGTGTTTTTCTGATGGTGGTAGGGCAGAAGGATGGAAGGATGTTCCTTCACCAGGATGGCAGCATCACACTGTCCGTAAACACCTTTGTCAGCTGAGCCGCCACCTCCAGCATCACCCTCTGGACTTCAACTGCCCTTCTACAGCCTCTGTGCAGCCCTGCTGGGAAAGACCCTCAAGCAAGCTCCAAGTCCTCACACCAAGTTGTTTTTCTACCCAGAGGAGCACACACAATAGCAGGATGAAGCCTGGAGAGCAGCCTCGCAGGTAAAGCCCCAGGCTCAGGGAGGGGGGACACGCTGGGAGCTGAGTTCCCCCAGCAGTGCTCCTGGGGATGCATGAGTGGACCAGATGCTTTCCAGGTTTCAAACCTCCATCCAAAACAACACTTCTACCCCCACACTGCAAACCCAACACAAACATGTACATTCTTTGTTCTTAAAAGAGAAAATTGTTTTCTGGGTGATGCCTCTCCCTAAAAACTAGGCAAGGACAGGGAAGGGAGTGGATGGTCACCTGGGCTAAGCACCCATCTTGGCTCCCTCCTCTGCATCATCACATGCCATCTCTACACAATTCTTCTGAAGAAACACTAATTATAGCTCTCCACCTAAAAACTCTATTATACACACACATACATATGCCAGAGTAGCAGCGTGCCTTGAGAGAGCTCCCCAGACTCAAACTGAGCCAGGTGGGTCAGGTTTAACTTGTTTTTTTTCTTCTTCATTCCCTCCCTCCCTCCTGCCCAATTTTATTTCAACCCCTGCATGAACTTGGTGTGCACAAAAATAAAGAGGATGGAGCCAGGCACCAACACAGTGACATCCCCTCAACTCCCCTCAGCAGCCGCAGAAAGCTTGGACACTGCTAAACCCTAACCCACAGCAGCCTGGCTAATCCAGCCCGGCTAATCCAGCCCGGCTAATCCAGCCCGGCTAATCCAGCCTTCCCAAACCCCTGGCATCCCATGCCACGCTGAGCCAAGCCTCAGGGCCCCTTGCTGCCCATCCCTACAGCACGGCTCCCAGCCAAGCAGGACACCAGTTGCCAGCTCTCAAACCTCTCCCTTCCCACTGAGAGACTTTCTTCTGGCTGGAGGACACTGCTGCAGCAACGTCCAGGCCCCTGGATAAGTCAATAGTGCCATTCCTGTTTCCCATTTGCTGAAATACACTGGATCTTTGTGTGGCGGAGGCGGAAAAAATATTAATCTAATTAGATTCCCTCCCTAAAATTCCTCGTCACCTTAATTATGCTTCAGAAAAGAAGGCTTGGTTCATTTTCCTTGAAAATCAGCTTGTCAGGAGACGCTTTCAACTCCTTAACAAGACCAATCTGTGCTTTGCAATGCGTCCTCAAACCCTCACCAGGAGCTGCAGGGAGCAAGAGATCCCGAATTCCCACCAAGATGATGACCTTGCCCAACACAGTTATAGTCTCTTCCAGCCTCCAAAAAGCCATCAAACTTTATATGGCTCCACTTCTGAACTCTACACTTGAGCACATCTTTTTATACCTGGAGAATAAACACAGGCACCTTTGCTTTGCCACTGCCGGAGGATGACAAAGGACAAAGTCCTGAGGTGCTGAGGATGTTCATGAGTTGTGGAGTGGATGTGGGGGGGAATATTCAGCAGAAAGGCTAAATTTGGTCACAGGAGTCCTAACGGAGAGGACAGCAGGAGAGATGTGCCTCTGTTTCTTGTCTGTGGCAAGGATTACTAATGGAAGGGCTGGATTTAAGTGCATCTCAATCACAAGATTGGGTTGCACACAGGAAACTTTGAACAGCCATAGGAAAAGACCACTTGGCTTCTCGGCCATCAATCGCTTAGCTTATAAAAGTGCAGATTTAATAATAATAGAAAAGAAAAGAAAAGAAAAGAAAAGAAAAGAAAAGAAAAGAAAAGAAAAGAAAAAATCCAGGCTGAATAGTTACTTATTTGACCCACCGGGGAATCACAGCCGGCGCTACTACAAACCAGGCTGGGTTTGTTTTGCTTTTGCCAAGAAAAATAAATATATATACATACAGAGAGAGAGAAATATAAGGAAGCGGCACGGCGAGGCGGGCAGGGAGCGGCGCTGGCAGCTCACATCCCCCGGAGCGTCCCCTCCGGAGCGGAGAGCGCTGCCAGCCCGTATCGCCGCGGAGCATCACTCCCGGAGCGGAGAGCGCTGCCAGCCCGTATCGCCGCGGAGCATCACCCCCGGAGCGGGGAGCGCTGCCAGCCCCCACCCAACCGGAACATCATCCCCCCCGGACCGGAGCAACCCCCCGGCGCGTAGGGCGCTGCCAGCCCGCATGCCCCGCGAGCATCATCCTCCCCGGGAGCATACCCCAGCAACGGCGCGGAGGGCGTCCAGCTCCCTCCCCGCCAACCCCTAAACCTTTATATTAAAGAAAGAAGAAAGAAAACCCACCAACTCGGCGTCCCAAGGCCGAGCACCTCAGCCGCAGTGAACTTTTCTGGGGGGATGCCCCCAGCCCCCCTTGGCCCCCAAACTTGTGCCCCCTTTACCTGCGGCGGCCAGCGCCCGGCGGAGCAGCAGCGCGGGGAGGAAGAGGGTGAAGAGGAGGAGGGAGAGGCGGCGGGGGCCGGGCGGCGGCATGGCGGCGGCAGCGGGATCGAGATCGGGAGCGGAGCGCTGCCCGCCCGCCTCGCCACANCCCTGCGATGAGCTGCGCCCAGGCTCAGCCGCGCCCCGCCCGCCCCAGCCCGGGATGCGCGGGTCCAGCCCAGACGGGAGCGGGGTGCGCCTGGGGATGGGGGATCCGCGCCGATCCAGCAGGAGGGGGAGCCCGCTCTGCAGTGGGGGCGAGCGGGCACCAGGGGGAGCCGCGCAACGCGATCGGAGCCGGGGTCCCCCGCTAACCCCCCCGCGAAAATACTTTAACGCGTGAAAACAGCGCGTCCTGCTGCGCTCTTGTCACAGGATCAGGGAATGACTCGGGTTGCAAGGGACTGAAAAATCATCTCCTTCCATGGGCAGGGATATCGTCCACCAGACCAGGCTGCTCCAAGCCCCGTCCAACCAGGCCTTGGACACTTCCAGGGATGGGGCAGCCACAGGTTCTCTGGGCAACCTGGCCCGGGCCTCACCACCCTCACAGGGAAGAATTTCTTCCTCATATCCCCATCTAACCCTGCCCTGTTTTAGTCTGAAGCCATTTCCCCCTTGTCCTACCACTACATTCTCTTCTAAAAAGTCTCTCCATCTTGTATCCCTCCTCTCCCCCCACTCCTGAGAATGGGCATTAAAATCCAGGCCCCAGGATGTACCTGCAGGAGCATAAAATAACAGATGCACACGCACACAAATAATAAAAGAGAGAATGCACACACTGAGGGAGGTATTCTGCAACTGCTTCTTGATATGTAGCCTTTTGGTTTTAAAGGGGACTAATAAAAAGGATGGAAAGTGACTTTTTACGGGGGCAGATAGTACAAGTAACAGGGGAAATGGTTTTCAGCTGAAAGAGGAGAGATTTAGAGGAGATGTTAGGAGGAATTTTTTCCCTGTGAAGGTGGGGAGGCCCTGACACAGGTTGCCCAGAGAAGCTGTGGCTGCCCTTGGATCCCTGGAAGGGTTCCAGACCAGGCTGGACAGGGCTTGGAACAGCAGCCTGGGATAGTGGAAGGTGTCCCTGTCCATAGCAGAGGTTTGCAACTAAATGATCTTTAAGGTCTCTTCCAACCCAAACCATTCCATGATATGCCCACGTCTCCCTCCTTGTAAAGAACTGTAAACAAACTCACAGGTTTGCAAGCTTTGGTGGGGCTGCAATTTTCCAGCTGCTGAGTCCCTCCTCAGAATGGGTTTAAACCCCACCCTGGCTCCTTGCTCAGTGGAGGAAGGGGGGGCAAAATGGCTCAGCAGTGCTTTTTTGGGGGGAGAGATCCCCAAATTCAGCAAAGCCACATGCTGCAGTAGTGTCTGTGCAATCAGAGTGACAAGATCCATCCACTCTTTTCCACTAAGGAAGAAGGGGCTGCCATGGCTGCCTAGAAATGGTTAAAATAGCATGGGAACTGCTAACTACTTTTAATTGCTGGCAGCTGCTCAGTTCCTCGGGTTAGGGCAGTGGGCGCGAAGGCACCCTGGCAGGCAGGCGGTAATTGCAAGCCTGTGCCTCGCCGCCAGCCCAGTGCAACTGGGGCCATGGGTTTGGCGCCAGAGCTCTCCAGGCTCAACGAGCTGCTCCAGCCACAGGGTTGCTCCCAGGCCTTAGCCTGGTCGTCGCCTTCAGAGGGGAGTGCAAACCCCAACAGGATGCAGCTGCTGTTGAATCGGGATGTTGCATGCAAACCATCAACCAAAAATGAAAATCCGCCTTTGGGAACCTTCCAGAGACGTCATGAGCTCTTCCTGCTGCCCAGGTTCCTTCTCCCACCCTCTCCCTCAGCCAGAGGTACCTCAAAAACCAGGAGGTACTCATGGCATGTTGCTTGGGCCACCTGCACATCACTGGTGATGCAGCTGCCTCGAGTGCTACCTCGAGCATCCCACACTCGGCTGCACTTCAGCCAGCATTTACAGAGCAGTGGGACCTGCCGGAAAAGGCTGAAGAGCGGAAAAAAAATCTCATTTCTAGTTGCTGTCGAGGGAGCAAAGCCTTAAGGGAAGAGCCTGGCTGGGCAGTGAGGAGAAGGGATGCACCTGATGCAAACCCAGCAGTGCTGGCATTGGGGGTAAGAGCTCTGGGAAAATAAACCAGGAAAAAAAGGTGTTTTCCAGATGGATCAGGCCAGATGAGTGGAATTTCAAAGTACCTACTTTGGGAAGCAGAGTGTGCCTCTTTTGTAGAAATGAGTGAGAGCGGGGGGGGTTAAACTGGGCAGCATTTAAGCCAGTCTGGTATTCAAAATATGAATTAAAGCGATGCAAATGAAGGGTTCACTTACCCCTATTGCACAATTTGAGAAAAACATGACATGACAAACTATCATTAAGGCAAAGGGCTGTTTTTCCTCCCAGGTGTTTACGTACTACCCCTCATTTTCCCTCTAATGGCCAGGCATGAACGTGTCAATCAAATTCCCTGCGCAGCAGGACCGCTCCCAGCAGCTGATCTGAGGTGTGATGAGTTGCACCAGGCTCAGCTGGACTGGCTGGGTCCAGTCCTTGTCATCAGCCCTAGAGGGGCTGGATGAAGCCAAAGGGAAGTGGATGGTGCATAGGAAAGGGTCCCTGGTACCTGGGGTGGTTGGCATTCTGCACCAGGCACAGGGAGGGACTGCTCCCAACTCTGGGATGCAGCAGGACCGGCACATCCCACTGGTGACACACACGGCATCTGAGCAGGGACCTCTCTGGGCTGGACATTTGGGTCTCCGGCACAGCCAGGAGGAAGGGGGTGCATAAAAGCGTTAAAAAAGATGGCAATCAGATGAATAATAAACAGGAAACTCCCAAAGCTTAATCAGGAGGTGAGACAAAGACTCACTTCTTTGGGATTCGAGGTCACGGCGCCCTTCAGCTCTGACCGCACTGTCATGGGAGAGGTGGGTTTCTTTTCCCACCCAAACTTGGGAGGCAGAGCAGACCTTAGGTGGGCTGAAACATCCTCTCTTGATTCCTTTCCTTTCAGACCTTGCTCCTCACTAAATATCTCAGCGATCTGGGATAAGGCTGGGCTTGCCGGCACCAAGACTATCAAGACATCTTTATGTTACNTTTTTTTTTTTTTTTTAAAGGTTGTTCTTTTAAGCCCTCAGATGTTATTTGCAGCCGTGGTTGGCTGGAAAGGCTGCAGCCAGGGGTAGCCAGAGGTGCTTTTGTGTTTGGGGGTTCAGAGGTCTTGGAGGCAATTTGCATGGCATTATCCATAGCTGTGCTATCGGGACAAACAGTCCTGCCAACCTAATTAGGCATTAGGAAGGAGAGAGCGTCTGAAGACCAGCACACAGGGGAAAAAGAGGGGATATGCAGCAAAGCTACCGATAACGTGGGGTTGAGACACTGGGAAGGGCTTCCCGAGCATGGAAAAGCCTTGTAGAGTTTTGATTTCCCTGGGATGCTGCTGCCCAAATGCCCTGGTATTGCCTCCCCACCAGCTCACCTTGCCACATCTCTTGCTCCACAGAAAGCCGCTTCCCTCCTCTGGGAATCCAGTTGGGCTGAAATCCCCCACTTTTTGTAAAAAGGGAATTTTAATAGGGAGCTTGTTGTCACCAGGAGAGCCTTGGCACAAAGTAAACACTGGTTCATTTCATTTTTTTCCCCTACTGCTGCTGATTTCCTCACCTGAGAGCTTTGGAGCACCAAAGGACGCTGCAGAAATTCCTGCTGACAGACCTGCTGCAAAGATGCTCTCACTGCCACGGAGAAGTCCTGGATGCTGCCTGAAAAGGACAGGGAATTTGCTTCTTTACACAACGCAGGGAGAGTCAGGGCAGAAAAAGGGTTGGAGGAGGACAGGGCAGGTTTTCCTGCAAAACAGATGGACCAGTATATTTTGACAGGTAGGTTGTTGCTGGGGGGCACCTGGATGGAGCCAGCATGTCCCCTTGGTTTGCCATGGGCCAGCTTCCCTGGGCAGGTAGTGATAGGACATGGCAGAACTGTTTGAAATTGAAAGAGGGGAGATTTAGAGAAGATGGAAGGAAGAAATTGTTCCCTGGGGGGGTGCTGAGGCCCTGGCACAGGCTGTCCAGAGAAGCTGTGGCTGCCCCATCCCTAGGAGTGTCCAAGGCCAGGTTGGACGGGGCTTGGAGCAACCTGGGATAGTGGAAGGAGTCCCTGCCCATGGCAGGGGGTTGGAGTTAAGAGTCCCTTCCAACTCAAACCATTCCATGACTCTGTGATTCCCTGCTAGTTTTCTCCCATGCTTTCTGAGGGTGAAGCATTCAGCACCCTCCCTTCCTTCCCCCACCCCACACTGGAACTCCCCAGTTTATCCCTTTAAGCTCAGAGCGGGGAGGTGAAGGCAAGAGACTGTCCTGCCCCTCACCTCCAAACAGGGATGCACATTCTATGCTTGGGCTGGTAGAGGCTCCTGAGGGAGCTGAGCAAGGCTCAGGAGAAGATGCAGCACCTTCATGGAAGCTGAGAATGGAGAAGACCCCCTTGTTTAGCAGGACATCATACATGCCCAGGGAGCTATCCCTGTCAGGGACATGACCAGAGAGGGCAGGACATCACCAAGATGAAGACCAAGACGACAGAAACACCATTTACATACCCCCAAATCCTCCAGCCTGTGGGATACCTGACATGCAGGGCCTGCACCAGATGTGGAGAACAAGGTGGAATCTCTGAGTCCTGGCTCCCTCCCAGACCAAGCTCATGGGCAAGAGATGGAGAAGAGAGGCAGGATCTCCACGGAGGCACTGGGGAGGGAGCAGGAGTTTGTGGTTCAGTGGCTCCCAAGTCCTTTCCACTTTGCAGAGCTTTACAAGTGACACTGGCGTGTGATTCGATTAGGGAGAGCGCTTCACTTTCTCCCGACTCCAGAGTCTCCTTGTCTTCAGCTCAAGATGCAATGGAAATCCTGCTGGGCATGGGGAGAGGCAGACACAAACGCCCCCCCCTCCGTGTCCTCCTTGGACCCTTGTGTCACCTCTGTCCTCCACCTTGGATGGTGCTTCACAGCATCTGTGTCCCACACGAGGATGGAGATGAAAGCTGCTCCCCCGGGGCCAGGAAAGCCTGGTTAGGAGATGGTGATTCCCAAGGTGACCATAACCCACATTAAGAACCCTTTCCCTTGTGAGGGGCTGGGCTGGGAGGCTGGGACCAGCTCCACGTGTGCACACAGGGAACAAATGGGAAGGAGCGAGCACCCCAAACCACCAGAAATTCTTTGGGGGTTTTCACTGAGACCATGGTTTGCTCCAGAGAGAGCTGTTGGCATCTGGACCGGAGTCAGTGGTGCCTCCTGAGCATCTCTCAAGCATCTGGAAAAGAAGAGAGTGGGGGAGAAGGGAGATCAACACAGCCATGAAGTAAAGCAGGGACCTTCTCATCTCCATCCTCTGCGTGAAGCAGGGCTGGCAGGGGAGTTGGAAATTGCCAGGAGGGATGAATAAGGGAGAGGGAAAGAAAAGCCACAGCAGGACAGTATAAAAGCCCCAGTGCCGTGGAGCAGGTGCAGAGGCAGCAATAATTTCCCATTTCTTCCAACAGAGGAACTAGGAGTGTCCAAATTGAGTTATCAGGCAGCAGATTTGGGGACAAACAAAAGACGGCGCTTTTTCCACGCCACCCGTGATTAAATTATGGAACTCATTGCCACAGGGTGCTATGGAGACCTACAGCCTAAGTGGCCCCCAGAAAGCATTTAGGCAAACTCACAGGGCACACGGGTCTGTCACGGTCTGTTATACATGATGGAACAGTCACCTCAGGAAGTCCCTAAAGCCCAAGACTGCCGGCAGCACGTGTTGGACAAGGGGCTCAGCAGACCTGCCATGCCTTGCCAGGAATGCTGGACAAGGACTGCCTGGGAGATAAATAGCATCTAATCACCTAAATAAACCATTCCCCAAATCCTCCTGAGGGCAAGGAGATGTTACTGGGTTCAGAAGTGCCCATGATGATGCTACAGGATAGGCAGAGAGGGGGCCTCACAGGTTCTGTCCATGTCCCAGTGCAGGGATCCCCCAGGATCCCTCACCAGGGGTTTTTGGCTGGGGCTGCCATCACAGCTGACTGGACGAGACAGGGTGAGCAGGGCTCTGCTGTTTGCACAGCCTCAGGCTGAGATGCTCTTGCTCAGGAGGGAAAGAGAGAAAAAACATCCCCTGCTCCCTGTGAAAACACCACGTTCCAGACCCACCTGCCATAAGCACGGCCCCTGCTCCTCGCTCTCCATCCAGCATGTCAGCTCAATAATTTATCATCCAGGAGGTGCAATAACCATCCATAATTCACGAGCAATAATGTTCTACAAGTTGGAACTGGTAATTTGGCTCCGCAGACCATGCGCCGCCTTCCCGGGGCTGCCTCATGCCACTTCCAAGGACTCGTTTCTTCTTGCTAAAAGGCACGATAGCAGCAGCCACCTCCAGGTGGATACAGCCCTGAGCGGCATCCTTGTAACAGCAGGTTTTGGAGTAGTGTGCATCTGTCCCTGCTCTTCAGGTTTCTAAGGCCTTCCTCATGTGCTGATCTGAAAATGATGAAGAAGTCTTGGATTTTGGTCTACAAGGCTGACAAAACCCACAGGTTGTGGGGCTCTGTGTTAGTGGAGCAATAATGGAGGTGCTTGGGAGGAGCAAGACAAGGTGTGTCAGCAGTGCAGAGAGCTGGCATTCAGCAGCAGCTCCTTGCAGCAGTGGTTGGTATTTTTGGTGGCCTTTCCAGCAGTGAAGGGAATCCTGTGCCATGGGAGTGCACAGGTCCCAGAGCAAGATGAACACTGGTATCTTAACATCTGAGGCTGATAAACGGCTCCAAAGCACGGGATCCAAGTAATAACTTGGGATTGGGGGTAGCAGAAAGTGCTGGGGGGGCTGCAGCAATCGGTTGCCCTCCAGGAGATAACAGAAGCATCATAGTATCAGCAGGTAAGCGCAGCAGCTCCAGGGAGAGGCGGGAAATGTGAGCCACCGAGTTTTCAGATTAGAAAAACACCTCTTGCTTGGCAAACTCTGTTAGCCAGACATAAAACATGGTGAAGCAGAGCATGCTGGAGCCCCCTCGCTCCTGGGGGAGATGTTTATTAACTCGTCAAAACACAACGGCTGTTGTTGCCAGCAAGAACCTGGAACAGCAGGAAAAAAAAAAAAAGAGAAATCAAAATAGAAAAAGGGGAGAAAAAATAAAAATCGCATGTGAAAATCATCATTTCCTTCCCTGTAGTTGGCTGGAGATGGTCTGTGGAGCGTGCCTGAGCCCAGAGCATGCAGGGATGCTGGAGCATCCTCCCAGAGAGGCTGGGGAAGGGGCCATTGCAGTGCCTTGGCTCTGACTCTCGCGCTTTTAGTGGGAGCTATTCCCTGACCTTGGTGTAATTGGGCCACTTGGCACACCTGGCCCGACATAAATTACAGCTCCTAAAATAAATAAGGTGAGAGCTGGCAATGAGACACCCAATTAATGCTGGAATATTAGCATATTCCAGCAGCCGTTACATCCCAGGGACACTGGAACAGGGAACGGGAGAGCAGCCACCCGGCTGCTGCAATTATTTTAATCGTATTTGTTTAAGTGCTACAGATAAGGGACTAAGTTTCTTCACCAGTTATTTGCTGTTGCTTTACTTGCCTTGAAAGAGAGACAGAGGATTAACGGGGGGGTGGTATCATTATCCTGGTTTTTGCCAAGAGTATCCCTCAAACAAAGCCTTGTTGCTCTGAATAACCCCGATCTTCCATAAGTCACAAGTCACAGGCAGCATTGTCAGTTAATTATTATAAGCCCAAGGGGGTTTGTTGGGGTGATGCTGGCCTTGATTTATAGAATCCTACAAGGTTTGGGTTGGAAGGGACTTTAAAGTGTCATTCCAACTTCACTGCCATGGGCAGGGACACCTTCCACTATACCAGGGTGCTCCAAGCCCTGTCCAGCCTGGCCTTGGACACTGCCAGGGATCCAGGGGCAGCCACAGCTTCTCTGGGCAACCTGTGCCAGGGCCTCCCTCACAGGGAAGAATTTCTTTTCAATATCCCATCTAACCCTAAAGTCCCCCCACAGTGAGGGTGGCCATTACAGACCAGGTACTTTATCTAGAGTTTTTCCAACCTCTCCAGCCTCCAGCACTGTCAATATGTACTTTAAAGAACAATTTACACCTAAAAATGCTCCCCTCCTGTGAAAGCGCCGCTGTGCAAAACAGCAGATGGTGTTTGAACACTGCAAAATGGAAAATATATCTTTAAAAGAGAGATAGCAGAGTTGTCTTGGTGCTATGCAGGTGCCTCAGGGTCTCGAGTTGCAGCTTTCTGCATAGGGAAAAAAAAGATGACAAGTGCTGTGAGATAATATTGGTGGCAGGAAAATGCTTTTCTTGAGGGGACCTTGGAAATTGTGGCATGAGAACAACCCAAAAGGGCTTTGCAGGAGCGGGTCTGACACCAACAGCCCTCACGGGCCACCATGTGTGCCCAGCTGTGGGTGAGACAGGGAGCAGAGCAGGCTTTTTCCTCCCTTTCTCCCCTCACTCATGCTCATCTTGCTTCTTTAGATGAAATGCTGTTTAAGGAGAGGCAAAGTGGGGTGGGAGAAGTATAAATCACCCTGCTCCCACTTGGGGCTGCTGGGAGGAGTCAGTCCTGTTGGGATGCCAACCCTTCCCAGGTCCCAGCCCCAGGCTGGCATTCCAGGATTGATGCAGCAGAAGGTCCTGCTCCCAGAACCACACACCCAATGCTACAATAACACTGCTTTTGTACATGAAACATCAAAACCAGTCCTTAAGAATCCCTTCTCTCTCTCTCCATCCTGGAAGCAAAAGCCCGCCGAACCTCCATCCTCCAGGCAATCCTTCTTCCATGCAAAAAAACCCTTTTTCTTAGAGGTTTTCTCAATAAAAAAGCTTGAACACTACTAATTTCCAAAATAAACAAGCAAATCTTGGAGCAGCAAATGCGAAGGGCCCCCAAGGCATCATCTAAATATCAGGGAAAAGCATCAGGCCTAACGTGTGCCTAACGTGTGTCACTGCCTGCGCAGCGCCAGCTTCGGGCACAGGGGACATCTTTGGGAAGTTTGGGTTTGGTGGGAGCAAAAAAAACCCCAAACTTGGGCCCCCTTACAGTTGCTTTTAAGCTCTTCAACAGGAAAAAATACCATAAATTTGGCTTGGCTTCACTTCTAGCAACGACATTTTGACAGCTTCTATTTCGGGGATGGCTTTATTGTTTTCCCCCTGGTCCTCAATTAATGCCTTACCTCAAAATAGCTACAAGCCAGCAGGACTTTTCCACTCAGCAGGCTGTGAGGTGCTCCAAGCTTCCCCTGTGGTGCAAATGCTCGTGGATTGGGCTGGCTGCTCCCAGCTTGGCCCCAAACCTCTCTTTAGGATCCCTTGAACAAGGACAACTTCCCTGCTGAAGCCAGCTGTTGATGTTTAAAAGTCTACCTGGAGGAGAAAAACCAGCTTTGCAAACCTGTTCTCCGTTGTTCTGAGAGTGCTGTGCCGAAGTATGTGAGGCTTGGGAAGTGCATATAGCCAGTGCCCAGGAGAAACACAGGCTGGGAATGCTGTAGGGGATGTAGAGAGGAAGATGGAGCCAGGGCTGATCTTTACATTCTGCACTTGATTTTGGAGGCAGGAAAAGTTCGCCATATGGAGGGCCTTAAGGATATTTGGGTTGGAAGTAGGTGGTCTGTAAGGTCCCTTCCAAGCCAAACCAATTATATGATTCTATGACATTCCTTGTGGTGCTGGCTGAGCTGGACAGCCCCATCCAAAGGGATATGCTGAGCCTCAACAAGGATATCACACCCCAGACCTCCGTGGGCTCTCTGCTCGCATTGCCACTGAATAAACTCCTGAACACCCCTCTCAAGGCTATCCAACAGTGGTTAAAGATTTAAGAAAAGCCTTGTACTATGTATATGGCTTCTCCTGAAATATCCATCCCCTGGCATCAATGTTTCATCAATTTTCTATCATAGATCACCCCTGACACTGGCTTCAATCATATTGGTGCAGCTGGGGAAAAATAGGTACGTTCACACAACCAACCGCCTCCAGTTGCCTCTTTTCCCACACAATTTAGTAGCTATCAATTAGCCCATGCAGACATCCCCTTCCCTCTGGGTAAGCCAGCCGTGCTTCCAGCTTCCCTCTGGGAGCGAGTGACTGTGGAGGGCAACCCAGATGGAGCATGGGAGGCCTCTTTGCAGCGAGATGCTGGGCACTCAGCCGGAGCCATCCCAGAACCCATTCCAAAGGCTCCAGTTTATAATTTACCTACAAGGGTACCTGTGCTCCCACTGCAGGATGCCAGCTGCCCTGTCCCCCTGACCCAGGACTCCCAGGAACACCATTTTCCACTCAGTAGCCACATTCCTGGGCACACACCAAACACCATCTCCCACAGCACACTGGCCTGAGGTACCTTGTTTAAAATTCTTTTCCTTTTTAATTCCTGTAAACTGTTTCACCTGTGTTAAGCACTTGCCTGTGCATCTCCTGGCCCCACTAAATGACCAATAGGTTGCCCCAACCTGCCCATCTGTTGTCACTCAGCTGCCGTGAAATGAGGGAGGGAAAGAGCTCCTGCTGCAGTCATCTTTTGATTTCAGCATGGCTAACAAAGTTAAAGGAGACCTTTCCTCTCCCCCCAGCCTGAGCTGGAGAAGCCAGAACATTTTAGCTTTTATCTGATTTGATGTGCAAAAAAACAGGGAGAGGGAAAAAGAAAAACCCCCACAACTCACCGCTGGCTTCTTCTTGCCTTTAAGTGAGGATACAAATGCCAGGCTGATTTTTGCTCTCCTTGAAATTCCCTCTGTCAGTACAGGGCTCCCTCTGGTTCGGGACAAAAATTGACTTTGTGTCATGAATGAGGTAATTATTTCCCTTTCGGGGAGGGGAGGGATGTGTGTGAGGTTTGAGCTGCTGAGCAGAGCTGAGGTCTCTTCCCAGAGTAGGGATGAGCTTGGGCTTTGCTCACCAGTATTTGCCCCCTTCTCGATCTACCGCACAGCCACCTCTTCCCTTTCCCAACGTCATGCTCAGGCTCAGCTGGATCCCCACCAGACACAGGCACTTTTCTGGATCAAGGGCTGTGCTGAGAGGGGCAATTACTCTCTCCTTCAGATCAGCCCTTACAGCTTGAGCTGAAATCAACTTTCATCCCTCTGTGCTGTTTTCCCCCTGCCTCAGGAATAAAGGACATTCCTTAATGTGCCCATCCCGTATCCCTTCAGTGAGGAAGAGCGAGGATAAAATACCAGCTGGTATGTGCACAGGGGGATTATTAGAGACATATAGAATCTAAGACTGGTTTGGACTGGAAGGGACATTAAAGATCACCTATTCCATCATCCCTGCTGTGTACTGGGATGCCATTCAGGAGGTCCTTCTCCAGCAGCAGGGCTGTATTTGGAGACAGAGGTGTCACACATTCACCTTGCAATGTCCTGCCTCCTTTTCCTCCTGGATATTCACTCCGTGCATGTCCATTTCCCAACTCTGGCAAGGAATGGCTCACCAGCTCATAAAGTGTTTCTACACCAGCTCTTGAGCACGCTGCACCTTCTGCAGGTGTTAAAAGCCGCTGTAAAGAGTGACACAAAGAAAGTTATTTGCAGCACATGCTGAGATCTCTGAACCCCGCAAAAACAGTGACAATGCAGCAGTATGTCCTGAAGAGCGATGAACCAGCACTGAACCATTAACTATTTCCAGGAACACACACTTTCCCTGCCAGAGCAGATGGGGCACTTGTGCCAGCACTCAGAAACCTTGTCCTTGCATGAAATGTTGGAAGGAGGGATTTCAAGCATCTTCTCCAGAAAATCAGGTCCCTGCAACCATGGCCACACCAATTCCAACAGCACAAGAACAAGAAGGACTGTAAGAGGAAGAAAAGGGGTAACAAATATATTTTTCAAATGTATTTATTGTATATAAAGCTGTCACCTTACATACAGTTAAGAACATTTTTACAGTAAGGGTGGTGAAATACAGGTACAGAGGGGTGAAAAATGAACCATCCCTGGAAGTGTCCAAGACCAGGTGGGGCTTGGAGCCACCTGGTCTAGTGGAAGGTGTCCCTGCCTATGGCAGGGTGTTGGAATTAGATGATCTTTAAGGTCCCTTCCAATCCAAACCATTCTGTGATTCTATGATTTACAAGCAGGCAAAAATCCTGTATCAGTTATTTACCTGCACAGAATTACATGTTTGTTTTACTGCTGACATTTCACAACCCATCATCATGTGAGCCAGCATCAAGCCTCAGCTCCAGCACTCCCAGCGAGACCCCATCTCTTCAGGAGTTAAAACCACAGGACACAAGCACCGCTCCCAAGCCAGCTGGAAAGTCACTTGAAGGTTGTGAGTGACCTTGAAGGGAGCTGGACATTGCCTTGTTGGCTGCGGCAGCAGGAGCGTGAAAATGTATTGCAGCCCTTGGGCAGCCTTCAGTTCTCATTTAAGCTGTTAATCAGAGTGGGAGAGGGAGGAGAGCAGCAGCAGCCATAGCTTATCCCCGCGAGCCTGACTGGAAAAGTGTGAGTGGCACTGGAAGGGCCTGCAGGACACAGGCGCGGGGGCCGGGGGGGGAGCAGCTCTGCCTTCTGCAGGAAGGAATGGCTCTAGGAGCTGAATATGCCCTTATTCTTTTTAGTCCTTTCATGGGTGGAGTTATCCTGGTTTTTTATTCCGTGGTTTCTTTGGCTGCTCAGGTGTGCACAGCAGCTCTGTGGGTCTCTGCCGACGGTGGTATCACCCCATTGCTCTGCCCAGCAGTTTGGGGCAGCTTTGTGACCAGGAGGATTTGTGACCCAGTGGACCAACACTAAGGTGCAGCTGCCCCAGAGCATCCTGCCCTGTCTGTGTCATGGCAGTGGGACCTTTCTGCTTTCAGACCTCAGGTCACTATGTCACAGAAGGCATCCACTGTCCCCAGCATCCCTGAGGAACAGTGCAGCTCCTGTGGGGACCTGGCACAGGTTGCCCAGAGAAGCTGTGGCTGCCCCATCCCTGGAAGTGTTCAAGGCCAGGTTGGACAGGGCTTGGAGCAATCTGGTCTAGTGGGAGGTATCCCTGCCCATGGCAGGGGGGTGGAACAAGATGATCCTTAAAATCTCTTCCAAGCCAAACCAGTCTGGGCTTGTATGACCTTGGACCAAGAAGCTGTTGGAATAGGACAGAGAGGGACACAGGCACAGACTCTTTGTTGGAAGAATGGAGCTGGTGACCTGCCCAACCAAGAGGACTCATTCAAATACAGGTGGGATGCTCTAGGAGCATGCAGACAGAATTTGAGCAGAGAAGCCACCGCCCCACTCACCTGCACCACTTCCCCTCCTCCAGCAGCGCAAAGGTTAAGATGAGTCTATTACTGTTTGCTTGTCACTTTGTCGCTGATCTAATGACCATTGATAATAGCTGAATAAGAATTGATGGAGAGATGGATTTAATTAACCCCGGTGTCAGCAGCTCGCATTGCTGTCTGTTTGTGTTAATGGACCAGCTCTGGAAAAAAACTCTCCTGAGCTTTGCGCGGCTCAGCCTGCGGCAAGTAAAACACTCCTATTCATCAGCTGCACCCTCCAGGTAAACCCAGGCAGTGCCACATGGCAATTGCTTCCTCCTGTCCCCAAAAGAATGAAATAGTCACCTGCTCCGGTGCACTCTGAGTCCCAGCTCTGTTCACCACCCCATCTTCACTCCCTATCCCTGCTGCTACTGCCTTGGACAGTGCAGCCGAGGTCTTGGCAGGGTGGGTGGGAGGCTGGAGGTCTTTATTTAGCAGGGAGATGGTGCTGGGGGCTTGATAAAAGACCAGCACAAAGGCAGCAACTGCTCTGTGTTTCCTGACAGCACAGATGCTGGGGCAGCAATGCAGGCAGAGAGGTTTTCCCAACCAGCCAGACATCCTCTGGCATCTTCCTCATCCCAAAATCCAGATGTTGAATGCATTCCGCTGGAATTTGTCCTCTTCTTCTGGGTTTCAAGCCAGTTTGGGAGCCAGCTCCAGGTGAACAGGCACAGAAGCACAGCCCAGACTGGGGCTGGAAGCTCAGACCAGGCCGTCCCAGTCCCACTAATGAGGCTGGTCCTGCCCACTCCTCGATTGCAGCTGGTAATTAGTGTCTGCCAGCTCCTGAGCTCTCTTCGGCTGACCTTCAGGTGCAGCAGATAAAAGTTCATGTTGCTCCTCATCCTCCTGCCCCTCGCTTATCAGGAGAATCACAGAGGAAATGCCAGCCTGGAGGAAGGGTGGGTGCATAGCCCTCCTCGCCTGTGGATACCCAATCCCAGTGAGGAATTTCCTGGCAGCTCAGGGAGTAGTGGCAGCATCATCCAGCACACCCAGCTTCAGCACCCATTTTCCAGGGCAGTAATCCAAGGGTGCACCCCAGAGCAGCCTCCTCCCTGGGTTTTATCCATTTGGGAGACCTCTCAGGGCAGGCTCGGGGGGGCTTGTCTGACACCCACTGCATTTTCTTCACACTTCTCTTTCCTCTCATTTTCAGCTGTGATTGATTTTCGTGTTCTAACATGTGTCCAGCCTTGACCCAGGCTGGCAGGCAGGCAGGTCTGGATCCATCTGTATCCCTGTCTGGCGATGCACTGGGATGGTGCTGGTGCCACCCCTGGCTCGCAGGGCTGCTCCTTGGGGCGCTGCAGCTGGAGATTCCCTGTGCTTCTCTGACAGACCAAGGTATGACTGCCTGAAGGAATAAGCTTCCCAGCGAAACGCCTAGCCAGGCTAAAAATATTCCTTCCAGTAAAAACTCCGGCTCCTGCTGCCAGCGCTGTCTCGTGGCTGGCATTTCCAGGTGGGACAGGATGCAGATCTTCCACGATATGAGGGCACTGAAAACACCAGTTGCTGGCAAACTTATTTCCTGCTGGGAAACAATGAGGTCAACTCTTGGCCCTGGCACCTCGTTCAGCAGTTGTAGGCAGCTCTGAGGGAGCAAACGTCTCCGCCAGGATTCTCACGGAAAAGACAAGCGTGGAAAATGGGTGCGTGGACAAGTGAGGCAGAGAATATTGCTGGGGAGGTGAAAGCTGGTGTCAACAGAGATTAGGGCTCTGTTCCTGCCCTCCAGCTGCAGGATGGAGATAACATCACCTGTCCACTGAAAGGTGAGTGATTTAATTCAGCAGCAGCTAATCTGGAGTTTCCAAGACCTTCACACAGCTCTCCAAGCAGCCCTTGGAGTATTTTGGGTCTGGATCGGGAGAGCCAGTCCTAGCAATGTAATGGGACATACAGATCTCTCCCTTCCTATCCCAAGATCTTTCTCTTCTCCCAGCAAGGAAGAGAAATAGCTAAAATAAGCAGAGATGGCAGTGGAATGCAGAATTTATCCTGGCCTACTCAACACAGTCCCTGAAGCAGCGAAATTCATCCTGCCATGGCAGGAATTGGGGAACCTGGGAAGAAGCCCAAGACCAAGCATCATCCCAAGTCTTTCCTAGCCTGGCAGGGCTCCCAGGTGCTGAGCTGAAGGTGAGCTGGAGCTTTCCTCTCCTCAAAAAACCCTCAAAGTATCCCATATTTTCCTCTTTTAGCTTTGATTTCCCAACAGAACATCAGTGACTGCCCACAGTTCCACTTCATCCCCAGGAAAAGATGGGCAAGGCACAAGCAAGGTCTGTCCAGCTCTGGAATAGCCTGAGCCTTTGGAAAGATTCTGATTTAGAGAGAAACAGGCTTCCTGTTTTGCTCATCCCTGTCCCAGACAGAAAGTACCTTTGCCAAGTATGTCTTCAAATCCCTGCCAGTAACCTGCAGTCATGGAATACGTGAGGCTGAGGAAGAGAAAAAAAAAAAATCCAGCAGAATTTAATTTTGAAGACCCAGCCAGTCTTACAGCTTTTCAACTGCTGGAGCAGGTGAGCCAATAATAAAATCAACTGCCCAGAGAGGAAATGAATATTGGGTTTTGTTCTAAAAGGATGAGTTCAGCCAGCATCAGAAAGAAAGGAAAAAATAATAATCATAGAAAATAAAAGAAGACTAGGAATTGTTCGGTGACAAACGTATTTTGACAATCCAGCTGAAAGGCCTGACAGAGTTATGAGTGAGGGGGAGGAATTACTGATCTCTGAGTGTCATCTCACTTGTTTTTCTTGATTCAGCCTGGCCCTGCAAACAATGTGTGTCACTGCCCAGCGCTGTGAACATCTTTTGATGAGTGACACGTGGTGCTCCCCATGGCACAGCCCAGATTCCTCTTGCATTTTACCTGCCAACAGCACCAGGGGTGCCCAGGGGGACCCACCAGACAGGCTGGATTTGGGAAGGTCACAGGTGGAGGGGCCAGGGTCTCCAGCCACACATCCCAGTGCATTTCTATTTGTGATGAGCCTGGAGTCACATTTCCTGGTCTTCTTCCTGGCTGAAGCCATGGAATCACAGAATGGCTTGAGTTGGAAGGAGCTTGAAGATCAATTTGTTCCCATGGCAGGGACACCTTCCACTAGACAAGGTTGCTCCAAGTTCCATGCAGCCTGGCCTTGAACACTTCCAAGGATGGCGCAGCCACAGCTTCTCTGGGAATTCTATTCCAGTTCCTCACCACCCTCACAGGGAAGAGTTTCTTCCTAAAACCCCATCTAACCCTGCCCTCTGTTCATGTGAATCATCCCCCCTCATCCTGTCACTCCATGTCCTTTTCCAAAGTCCCTCTCCTGCTCTTTTTAATGCTGTTCTCATTGTTTTCATCCTCACACACTGAAATGGGGCTTGAGGTCTCTATTTGCACCCACAACCCAGTGCTGGGTAAAGGGGGAAAGTGTAGGAGGGTGACAGCTGCTGGAATTTGGACTCAGGAGATGAAAACAAGAGCCACTCAGGAGTTTCAGAGATCCTGACATCTCTCTGTGGGGGCTGGAGGTGCCTGGTTTGGAATGGAGTTTGTGTGTGTGGAGCAGGTGGGTGTTGCTGAGGGGTCTTTAGTGTCCATTACCACCCCTGCTCCTTGGCTAAGAACTGCATCTGGATTGGGGACCCCAGGGATTTTAAATGCTCCTTCTCAGTCGGAGCTGTGCAGCTCCTGGAGCAGCTCCTGCAGTGACCACTTCTCCTGTGGAATCTGAACCCTCGATGGAGCCAGGCTGTAAGAGCCCATTAATTTTAATTACCTTTAGAGCAGGGCTCAGCATCAAAGTGGGCAAACCTGATAGCATTTGATGGCATTCTGAGAGGTCCCCTCTGGTTAAAGGACACCTGTGAGAGGCTGCTTCAAGCCAAGCTGTGACCAGGCTGTGAGAGAGGGATGCTCCCTGTGACTCGTTCTGACTCAGCTTTAGTCACCTGCTTCCACTTGCTGCTGCTAATTTACTACCCACAGTAATTTTGAGAACTGGGGATTATCAGCTTCTTATTCAGATTTTCCCCCTCCAATGTGGAAAATATCCATCTTGGGGGCAGGTCCTATGGCAGAAGTGGGTCCTACAGCAGCTTTCTCCATGGCTCTCCACTGCTTTTAGGACCATTAGGGAGAACTGGAGATCTTCCTGCACCTTCCTGGGGGTTTGTTTCCTCAGCCTGCTTCTGCAGTTTTCCAGAAAAACACATTTCTGCTTCCCCACCAAGTGACATCTTTCAGGACATGTTTCAGGGTCAAAACAGAGGGCAGCCTCCCAGAGAACAGTGTGATGCACCTGAGATAAATAAAGCTCTTGGAATGAAACCTCCTCAGAGGGACAAGGGCAGCATGAATTTCTCTCAAGGCTTGGGGGATGGCTGAGTGTTTCCAGTAACAGCCACCTTGTGTTTGCACTGACAGCCATTAAAATTGGGGATGGAGTTCAACCAGTTGAAGGTTGTGTTGTCTGGGATGGGAAATGCTCCAGAAATTTCCAGTGATATATTTTATATTTTTAAGCCTGTTCCTGCGACTGTCTCATGCAGATCTTTCCCACTCAGCTTGATGTCTCTGCCCAACCTGGCCTTGGAGAAAGAAACCCATCCATTCTGGCTGTTTTGGATAGATAGGGAGTGCAAAATAAACATTTTCAGATGTCTGAAAATGTCCAGTCATTTTCAGTTGTTCCTCATTTCAAGACAGAGACGGAGGAGCTGGAGCGTGTCCAGGGAAGGGAATGGAGCTGGGGAAGGGGCTGGAGCACAGAGAGTGGCTGAAGGAGCTGGGGGGGCTCAGCCTGGAGAAAAGGAGTCTCAGGGGAGACATTCTGGCTCTCCACAACTCCCTGACAGGAGGGGGCAGCCAGGTGGGGGTCAGTCTCTGCTCCCAGGTAAAAAACAACAAGAGGAAACAAAGAAAGCCTCAAGCTGTACCAGGGGAGGTTTAGATCGGATACTAGGAAAAATTTCTTCATGGAAAGGGTCATCAAGCACTAGCACAGGCTGCCAAGGGAGTGTTGGACTCCCTATCCCTGGAGGGATGTGAAAGTCACATGGATGTGGCACTTCGGGACACAGTTCAGTGGTGGATTTGGTAGTGCTGGCAGAACGGTTGGACTTGAGGATCTTAAAGGTCCTTTTTTCAATCTAAATGATTATATGATTCTGCTCCCACTACCCTGCTTTGTGCTGTTATTGGTCAAACGCAGGAAAAAAGGCAAAATAAACTCCTGGTTGTTCACCCTAATGGCAGTTCCATGCCAACACCCCATCATTCCTCTCCCTGCTGGTGGATGGTGTCTGCTCCTGATGACACCAAAGCTGCCCAAGCTCCTCAACAGCTGCATTTTGCTCCAAGCCTGTGTGTGAGCATCCTAAGCAAGAGCCCAGCTGGGTACCCAGCTCCCCAAGGGCTGCTGGATGGGAGCACCAACATCCAGCTCCATCCTTTAGTCCCCTGAAGAATATATGGAAGTGGCGCTTCCAGGTTTAATCACCCCTCACACCTCACCAGCCACTTCCCAGGATCCAGACCTTTTTAACATGCAAAATAATGGAAAGATGCAGGTGAGGTTCTGGCTGGTTAACCAGGAGATGCTTCAGTGAGAGTTATCCAATTAAATCTCCATCTCTCCCTTGCTTCTCTGGCTTTACCCCCCTCCCACTGTAGTGGCATTATCACCCAAAGCAATAAACACAAGTCCTGATCGAGTGCTGGCTACATTAAGCTGTCACTGTGGGCACTGGGGACCCTGCAGGGCTGGCCTGGCTCTCTGGGGTGCCACTCTGGGCTGCTGGGAGGCACGGGAAATTAATACTAACCTAAATATATACACCGGCACACAAATAATCTCAGGAGGGGGCAACCAGTGGTTTTCTCCCCTTTTTGAGACCTCATCCTTTGTCCTTTGCCACCACCCCATAAACAAGCCCAAGTAGGTGCTGGTGCTTTCCTTAAGTGAGGGTGCCAAACCCTGCTCTTGCAAAAAACTAAACCAAACCAAAAACCCAAACAGACAGAAGAAAAGAAAGAAAAAACCAAAAAAGGCTAACACCTTTCCAGTCCTGTCACCGCCCGGTTGCTCCATGACTTCTGTGTCAGCTCCATATATTCCCAATAACTGCTCATCTTGCTACTTTTCTCCTGCTGTTTCCAGTGTATTTTTATGATGGGATTTCTGGTTAAATCAGAGCAAAAGAAACAAGAGAATAAGTAATAAAAGAAATCACTTAGACCCTGGAGGTAAAACCCAACAAACAAACAAAAAAAACCCACCCAAAAATAATAAGAAAACCCCAAAACCACAGAAACACCCCTACTTTGGATTAAAGATTTGAATTATTTTATTAGAGGTATTCCCTGTTTGCTGACAAAACACAGATCTCAGATGTGAAGGTGAAAAGTTTTAGTGAGTTAACTCTGTTCCCACCCTGCCGCTGATGGAGCAGTGCCTGGTGATGTGCCTGGGCAGCTCTGGGTGCAGGGGTGTCCCTCTGCATCCCTGCCCTGGCACTCGGTGGGGCAGATGCAGCCCATTGATGGTGCATCCAGAGAGGGGGCTGCAGGTGAAGCAAAGGTAGCACCCACCATCCCTCCTATCCTGTCTGGGTCCTCACCGGGATCTGGGATTGCTGCTGAAGCTTCGTCCATGGAGGAAAGCTGGTGGCCAGGTGAGAGAGTGGCTTCTGTAGCCCCCATCTCCCACAGGCAGGGACCCTGCTCTGCCTGGGCACCTTATGCAAGGGATTTCCTCCCCTCCGTGTCTGCACGTGTGATTAACACAAATCCCTCACTGCAGGAGCTGTGAGAGCGGCTAAAATTGAGCTCAGTGCTGGAGCACCCCCTCCACCATGCCCTCCCACCTCCTCCAGTGCCAGCACAGCCGTGCTGCTGGGGCCTGCTGGGCTCCAAGAACATCTGATAAGAGCAGCAGAAACTGAAATTGCATCAGCCTCCCTGCCAGGGTGATAATTCGTTTCGGGAAGGCCACCTGACAGCAAGAGCAACAGCAACAGCAAGAGCCCGTTTAGAGTGCCCAGGAGGGCCTGCAGAGGTGGAGATTGCCATCGTGCTGGGGGCTCTGCCCTTCCTGCCCCCTCCTGAGCCCCCTCGTCAGGCTGGCACCCCTTTGCCCTGTCAGGAAGGCCTGAGCCATGTGGGATGCTATTATTTCATGATAAACCATCCCAGCTGATCACCCCAGTCTCTGCATGGCTTCTTGCCTCCTCTCCGTGATCTTTTGCTCCATGGTACTGGCAGTGGATAGGAAGCATCTCCCTTGCCCAGCAGTCAGAGCACCCCAAGACCCTTTCCCATCCCTCGTTGCTGCAGGCTGAACACCCCAGGATCCCATGGTGCCATGAAATATAGGAAATGGAGCATGCACACTCAGCCAGCCCTGGCAAAAACCTGTGCTTCCAGCACTACTCTGCTCCCAGCAAGCAGCCCCGGACGTCCCTCAGCTGCACAGGTAAAAGGGAGGTGACCAGCAGAAATGCTGCTTCCCAGCCAAGTTTAGCCCTGGTGTGACTTTTCATCCCATGCAGAAACCTAAAAATGGGCTTTTTTCCCTTTGTCATGAGGATGAGGCACTTAGAGAGGTAATGAGCTTACCCAGGCAGGTAACAAAGCTTTGTTGAAATAGCATTCTCCCCAACAGCTGGACAGGAGGGAAAAATGGGACTTTCGGGGCAGACAGCTCCTTCTGAGTGATCCGGAGCTCGGTTGGTCACGAGGGATTCCCAGCACCACTGGGCACAGAGTTTCCTCCAGGAAAATAGAATTAAAGACAGCAAACCCAATCCAAGGGCTGGGGAACTGGAAGGAGAAAGCAGGATTTTTAAGTACAGCAGACACTTTCAGTGTATGGTTTTCCCCTCTTCCTGGATTTGGAATGAGAGGAAGGCTGCTCCCCTCCCCTCAGACAGCAAAGTTCTGTTTTCTCCACTGCTGTCTTTGGAATCGCCCTTCCAGAGGAACTTTGGCATATTTTTGAACAGGAAATGGGATGATATTTGCTAGATGGACCTCAAAGTGGGGCTCTGCCATACAGCTTTCCCATTATACACAGGTGTTTACCTTCCTTCAGGCTCCTCATTTCCTCTCCAGGTAAGCACTGGAAATGTCACCTCCCCATGCCTGTAATTAAACCCTGTGACTTTTGTCCCAGCATGCACACACACCTAGTCATAGCTCCTTTCTCTCCTCTTCAAAAACTACCCAAAACTATGGTTTTGCTCCGAATCAGCCATGCAGATGTGCAGCTGGATATTGCCATGGCAACAGTTTGCCCTCCTGCTCCCCTCTCCGACCCGTTCCCCCAGATGAAGAAAAGGGGAAAACAAAATTAAAAATAAGTAATTTTAATAATGTCACAAAATGCAGACAGGGATATAAAAATCCATTAAGAGCTGGAGTGGCCCTCGCAATGGGAAGTGCTCCAACTCCTTCCCTTTCTGTCGCTCGCTCTCTCTCCAACCCCCTGAAAGGTAACCTTTAAAACACACTCAGCAGCATGGTACTTAAACCTCTGGCATTTACCTTCATTTCACTCTGGCTTTTATTTCTTTCCAGGGGAGGAGGGCTTTTATGTTATAAGAGGACAAGTTCAGTTGGTTTTTTCCTTCCCCTCAGATTGATTACTTTCCCCTTCTGTGCAGGTGGTTTCTTTTTTCCCCTCTTGTTTTGCTGTCACCATCATCCAGGCATGCAGCCCCCATGGGTGAAGCAGGAGGGGGAGCCAGCCTAACACCCAAATCCCCCCAGACACCCCAAACTAACACTTTAAAAGCAGGATAAAGGTGAGATGGGTGATGCTGGAGAGGTGTACTAGTTTGAAAAACAAACTAGTGAGACACTCCAAGTCAGAAATACAATTTAATAGGAAAAAATAAAATAAATGCAATAGTTCAAACAAACAACCCACTGACAGAGTCAGAATACAACCTGACCCCCTGACGGTCAGGGGGGTTGTTAGCAGTCCGATTAAATGGTGGCTGCAGTCCTCCTGGAGTGATGGTCCTGTTGAAGCAGTGATTCTGTAGAAAAGATCTGGTCTTCGCCTGAAGGTCCAGTTGTGGTGTAGAAGGGTCTGGTCTTCCTCTGAGAATCCAGTGGAAAAGGCTGCTTGTGCTGTTCCAAACCCCAGACTATATCCAGATGGGAATGCGTGGCTCCTTCCCCCTGGGCAGAGCATCTCCCAATGGGATGGTGAGTCACAGGGCAAGGCACTGATGGGCCCATTAACAGGAGATAGTCCGGAGGGAGGAGGCAGGGAACATTGCTGCACCTGGTTTCAACAGCTTATGAGGATGGTAATAGAATACACTGTAACCCAGGACAAGAGGGAACAATGGCCTGAGGTTCCCGGTGGGTGGCAAGAAAATTGTGATGCTCAAGCCACAGCAGCTTTTGTGGGGCTTTTCATTTTTACATGCACACATCCCTCAAAGTCCCCTTGAGGAGAAAAACCTCCAAACTCCTCTCCAGCATCTCTGCCCACAAAGTAATCCTTCCTGCCAAATACCCTTCTTCTATGTGGTCTCACGGAAATGCCCCTTCTCCTGCTCCTCTCACCCATTTGTAACACGAAAGTCAGAGCTTGGATGGGGTTCCGAGCCACTTATACCACTCTGCCTCACAATCAGGGTCTTCCTTCAGCCTCCCTGTGATAGCCTCCCATTTTTTGGCCCTTTAAGACCAGTTAAGAGCTAGACCTAGGCAGGCATTAGGCAGCAAATGCATTGGGATGACTTCATTACATCCCTGTGAATCCTGGTGTGGAGTTTTATGCTTCTTACTGATGGATATCCACGTGCCAGTCACACCAGAGCATGGTGTTATCACAGGTTGCTCACTACATTTGCTTTCCCCCGTGCATTGAAGACCCCGCTTCAGGAGCCTTCAACCCAGGAGTTGTGGGATGAGCAGAGCATCTCATTACAAAATAAGATCTTGTATTTTCCAGGCTGGAAGAGAGCTTGAAAGCATGACCTAATTGTTCTTGGACACCCATGGGCAAAGAAGGAGTCCAAACCATATTAATAAAAGGAAAGTGGCCAACTTTTGCAAAGCCATTCATTAATTTCAAGTGTGACCCAGGAACAGAGACATGAATTATTACTTCTTTCCAATCCAGCAGCACCGTGATCCCAGGCTGACTCCATGCCATGTCTGACACAGCAGGAGTCCTGAGCAGTCGAAGTTCCCAGATGGACACCCCAAATACCTGGGAGCAATGAGGGAAAGTCATCCCCTGCCATAGCTGCACCTGGAGGAGGCAGGAGCATCCTGAAGTTGACAGGGAGACCCAAAAGCTGCTCACGCTTCCCAGCATCCCTTCTTCATCCCAGTTTTTTGGAGGGTTTTTGTTGGGGTTTTTTTTTGCCTCCCAATTTTTCTGAGAGCAAGTTTTTACACCACAAGTCTTTTCTGAGCTGGCACCAGTCAGGTCATGTAAGCAGGAGTTATCAGTGATGCTTCCTCCTGTCCCAGTGTCCTGCCAACATCCCCATGGAACAACCCCAAAATCTCCATCTCCTGTGGACCACCATCGAGTATAAAGTCTCAACTCATGTTGAACACTTATTCACTACTTTTTCAGTGTGAACTGGACCTGAAGAAGGAGCCAAACATTTGGCTCAATGAGTAGAGCCTGGGTTTTTTGGTGGACTTTGTGGTTTTGGTGTTTTGAGGTTTTTTTTAAGGGGAGTGATACTCCAGTCTGGTAAAGACCAAACCTTCACCTCTTCATGGCTCTGGATCAAAATAAGTCATCACAAAATGATCTGTGCATCAGCCCAGTGCTCTGACCAGCTCCAGGTACCAGCTGGTTTACAGGCTGCCTCTCTCCCTGGCTCAGGCCCAACTTTTTTATGGCAAACAATCAGCACAACAAACGGTCAGAAAGGGAGCAAGGCCTGCGAGCTGATCACAACAGAATAAAGCACCCAGAAACAAGTAAAAAACCCGCAAAATTGTGCAGATCAGCCACTGCTGCTGCTGCTACATGGTGGACTCCTTGCAGCTCTGCAGATTGGAGAGGGCAGAGAAGCCTCCTGGAGAATGAGATTTCCTTTCACAGTGCTGGATCTAAGGACTGGGCCATGTCTGGGCTTAACCAAACAAGATGCCATGGGCAGGGACACCTTCCACGATCCCAGGGTGCTCCAAGCCCTGACCAGCCTGGCCTTGGACACTTCCAGGGATGGAGCAGCGACAGCTCCTCTGGGCAGCCTATGACAGATCATCCCCCTTGCTCATTTTTGCCAATCCCTCAACCAGAGAACAGGGTTTCAATTGGATTCAATTGGTACATCTGACCCTCTGGATGAGGAGGGGGTTTTATTTAAAGAAAGGAAATAACAAGTGCAAAGGTAGGAAATTACCTGAGGATTTTGTCAAATCGTGATGGGATGGGGCTCTGATGGCACTGTAAAAAGAGATAACAAGAGAAACTTTGACTCTTCAGAGATTAATCTTTGCAGAGATTAAATTGAAGCCTTCAGGTCTGAGCCATCGATTGCATTTCACTTCCCTGACAGTTTTGTGGAAGTACAAATTAAAGAGGACGTGGAAAGGTACATTTTTTAGCCATCCAGCAATTGGCTTATTTATTGGCAAAGGATCTCCTTAGAGCCAGCCATGAGAGCCAGGCAGAAGGCTGGGATCTATTGGAATCCCAATGAAACTAGAGGATCTTCCATCCCAAACTGTTTGGTGATCCTATGAATTCCATCCAAGCAAAAAGCCAGTAGAAGTAGTACCTATCCCACCCTTTCGCCCTCAAGGGGATGGATTTGAGGGCTAGAGTGCTCCTCCTCTCACAGGAGTCTGTTAGTGTTATTTCTAGTATATCAGCAGCAATGACCCTTTTAAGCCTTCCCTCAGAGAAGGAGACAGTATCAAATGGGATCAACTAAGATTTAATAAACAAAAAAAATCATTTCTAACAGCTTAAACCACCTATTAGGCACAATCCATCCACTTCTGCCTATTCCCTGGAGGCCAAAAATTAGTACAAGGCAGTGGAGAAACACGAGCTCCACAAGAACTCTGTAACTGGTGGCACCAAAGCTGAAGGTACATTTGGGATGAGCAGATTGGAAGGGATGTCTTTCCCTGGCTTAGGACCATGGGGTGGGGGTTTCAGAGATCAGCTTTCTTTTTTCATTTCCATCATATTTGTCCAGAAGAGCTAGGCAAGCAGAGGAGATGGACAGGATAAGGGAGCCTTCAGTTAATTCCACTTTAAACCCAATTTCATTTCCTTTCTAATTAGAGCAGCAGGCACGTTTTAACACCTGATTATCTCTCCTGGGCAGTTGTGTGTATTCTTCGTGGCTACTTTCTCAATTTTTCCAAGCAAAGCTCTGCTGTGATTGTAACATAAATAAAATAGGAGCAAGGCAGAGCACAAGCACTTTGGAGAATGCTCTGCCAAGAATTAGGAGCAAGGTTTCCTTCTGCATTCCTAAGGGTGAAAAATAGAAGGTGCTCACCGTGGGAAAATATAAACTCTTGGAATCAGAGCAGAGACCTCAGCAAATTATTTTTATTATTAAGGACTAGCTGTAAAAAAACCTCTCTGTAACAGACACTCTACCCTCACAGGTATTCCAAAACTGCTGAATCTCCTACCGTACCCAGAAGAGCCTCCAAGCACCTACATCCACCACCTCCTCCTACCCACCAGCTCCCGGAGCTGCCAGCAGCCTCCACAAGCCTCCTTTAGAGCTGAGAGCAGGGCTAGGACACAGGTGAAGGAATCACAGCCCTGGTGTGGCTGAAGCCTCTGCAGGTGGATGTGGTTATCCCCCCCGAAAGGTGGGGATGGAGCACCACAGGTGCCTCTCTTTGGCACCTGGCACTTTTCCCAAAATTCACCTGCCTTGCTGCACCTGTTCATTCCCATGCACCGTCCCCAAGAGCAGTGAATGCCAACAGAGCTAAAAGTTGTCATTCTTTGCCTCCAAATCCCACCACTTCTTTCTTGTTTTTGTGGGATGTGACATATATATCTCCTTGGCCTGCTCCTCCAGCCAGGTGCCAGTGCTTTCCTGCTGGAAAGCCCTGCTCCAGGGAAGGAGCAACAATGCTGCAAAATGGGTGCCCAGACCCCCATCCTGACATCCCTGCCTTGGATGAGGGGGAGCAGGGCTTGGCAAGGGGCTGGGATCCTCTGGGAAAACTCAGTTGCTTCCCAGAGTCTCATTACAAGACATGACTTTTCCCAAAGCCTGTTATTGTTCTTACATTATTATTATAATTACTATTATTATTATTACTATTATCATCATCTGAAATAAACTTGTTTGGGGAAAAAAAACATTGCAGAGCTGAGTTTCCAATCCCCTCCCCATCCTCGGGCTGCCTCCACCACCGGCAATAGGCTGGGAAGCCCAAAGTCCCTTTTTCCACTCTTCTTCCACGCTGGCAGCCAACTCCCAGATGCGAGACTGAGTTGGTTTTCCCTTTTCCATGACCTCACCCCCGTTTCTCTTGGCACTGCTTCTCCACTCGCCCAAGGGCACACTCCCAGCAGGTGTATTTTTTCAGGAAAAGGATTTTTGGCGAAAAAAAGGGGATGTGCTGCTATTGCAGACACTATTGCCAGGATGATGCTTTAAATATTTCCATCCTCTTCATCATGTTACAGTCACTGGATTCCAGATGAAATTCATGGACTCCCACGCACCTATCCCGCAGTAAACACAAGGTCACGCAGAGGGAAGAGCAGGAAAACGAAAAGCAGTGTAAATACCAGCACTCCTGATCCATATTTTTTGACTCCCTGAAGTCCTGGGCTGGCGCTTAAATTTCCTGCACCCCATAAAAGCTCATTAAACAGTTTCAAGGGTCATCTCGATGGCATTTTCCTCGCTCCAAATGGGATGAGACGGCTTAGAGTTAATAAGTCCGAAAGGACCGCTTGTAAAATAAGATGTTGTCACGACGTGTTATTAAAATAGCAGGTGAGCTGGCCCATTTGGAGAGCTTAATGGCCCAACATTTTAAAAATATCTGTGCTCCATTTCCTCCAACAATCTGAGGAAGATATGGATTTTCCTGCCTGGGTGCTGTGCTGAGTTCCAGCTCCGACTCTGCATCCTGGGGGGATCTCCCTGTCTGCTCAAACCCCTTCCGCTTCCCCTCCCACTGCCTTTGCTGCTGTGTTTTTGGGGATGGTGGCTGCAGGGATAGGGTTGTGCTAGGGTCATTTTGCTGGAATCATCCCCAGCCCCATCCAGGAGGCATTGCCCTGCTGGTGGATGCTCCTTCTTCCCAAGCCACTCTTCCTTCTCTAGGCTAAAACTCCTGGGGGCTTAGCAAAGCTGCTCCCACCCAGGTCAGTATTTTTTTTTTTTAACTTACGCTATTAGCAAGAACTTCATGCCCTGCACAAAATTTTCCAACTGACAAGTGAAATTTAGTCAGCAGAGCTTCTATTATTCCCAATTTATTCCTCCACCAGAGAGTCGTGCGGGATGAGGGGCTGGAGAAAGGAAAACAGGGGCATGCATGCACAGCCCGACAGCAGCCAGCAAACCAAACCCAAGCTGAATTATGATCCACAATTTATAAACCATTACGTGCAGGGGATTTCAAGTGTATTTATTGCAATCTGACTGCGAGCAGCTCAAAAATCAATCTGGTAAATGTGGAGGGAAAGGGCAGAATTACGAGTATGTTTTTTGTCAGTGCTGTGGCTTATCCTTTCTCTGGTAAATAACTGCAAATCCTCTGCTTCTGAAGGGTTTGCCATCAGGGATGGGATTCACCCCAGGGTGGCTAAAACAATGGGATGAACAAGAGGGGAGGGATGCACGGGGCATAATAAATGCAAGGTGACACACAGAAGAGGATGGAAAAGCCTTGGGACAGGCGTGGGGACACGAGGAGGTGACTTGTTGAGGCAGAGATGGATCACTGGGAATGAAGCAGAACGTATGTGTGGACACTTCTATGAAAGTGGAGGGGTTTGAGTTTAAGGATGTGGCAGAAATGCTGCAGAAATCCCAGCTCCAAGCTCATGCCTCACACATTGTCCACCTGTGCTGGGCACTGCTGAGGCACCTCAAACCCTCAGTTCAGTTCTGGGCCCTTCCATTCAGGAAGGACACTGAGGGGCTGGGGCATATCCAGAGAAGGGAATTGAGTTGGGGAAGGGTCTGGAACACCAGGAGCATCTGAGGGGGGCTCAGCATGGACAAAAGGAGGCTCAGGTGGGACCTTCTGGCTCTCTACAACAACTCTCTGACAGGAGGGTGCAGCCAGGTAAGAGTCAGGCTCTGCTCTTTCCCAACCTAAACAATTCTGTAATTCCATGACCCTAAGCCAGTGGATAAAGAAAAATGTGGTGGGCTGACCCCCTGCACACTGGACCTGCTGTACCAAACCTGAACTGCTTTAACGCCTGAGTGGCTTTAATCCTATGTTAGTCCCTGTCTGAGACTGATTTGGAAAAAGCTTGGCTTTCTCCTGCCTGACCAAGAGCAGCTCAGTGCCAGACTGCTGGGTGGGAAGGGGGAAAATTCCATTTATATACAGGGAAGCAATGGGAGGAGACATCCTCCCCAGTCCTCACACCTCGCTTACTGGTTTTGGAACCATGAGCCAAACTTTGCCAGGAAAGCTCTTGAACGACACCGGAAAGGTGGTGGCTGCCATGCCTGTGTGGAAAATCGGGGCATCTGCTCCCAAAGGTTGGATGATACCAGCTTTTCCATTTTGGTGATGTGCAACCATCTGGTGCACTTCAAGCGAGAGGGTTTCTTCTCCAATTTAAGAAATGGAATGAAAAAGGATGAGATTAGATGAGAAGCAGAGGGGAGTTTTACATCTCTTTAATAATGACCTTTTTCCAGGTTTTTTTTCTGTAGTGCCAGGAAGAAAACTTAACTTCTATTTTAAAAGAGAAACTGGGTTTCTCATATGTTCCCATGATTCCTGATGCTGGCACTTTAAATTAATCACTGCAAAGAAGCCACCACAAAAATAGCGATACTAGAACTGAATATCCTCTGGGAAAATGCTGCAAATGCTGCCTGATGCGTTCAGGCAAAAAAAAAAAATCATTATTTTCCTTGGCACCTCTCCTCTGGCTTATGCAAATCACCTCACTAAGGAGAATTTCCCAGGCCGTGACCAAGGTTGGTCAGTGGGGCAGATCGAAGCAGCAAGTTCCCAGGTAACTATTTATGTGTGAACTCAATACATGGAGATTAAATCTGAGCCACATTCTCTGCCTGGGTCCATTCTCCCTCAGAGTGATGTGTTACACAAAGTTTAATTGCTTCAGGAGGCTCCAAAATCTGGTAATCCCATTTGTCCACTGCTTCCAGGACTCATCCCACCCCACTGACTGCTGGCATGTTTGGGAAGGAGAAGGAAACACCCCCGTCGTCTTTGTGACCCGGTGCTGCCAATCTGCACAGTTCACCTACTGAGCAGAGTAAGTCCAAGAACAAATTCTGAAGCGGGGAATGATTTCCAATATCTGGTTTACCCAAGGACATCGTGGGTCACACCAGGTTCAGCAGCGGTTTTCCAGAGGTGAGAGGAGCTCAATTCACTTAGCAAGTTATTTGCATGGAATTATGTGCCACGCTGCGTTCCTAGCAGAGTTTGGTGGTGGAGTTTTATCTGCATGACCCAAAGCCATCCTGGATTCAGCAGGATTTTCCCTTTTCTCCCTGAGGTGAATTGAGAGCAGAAATACCAGGATGGGCCTTGCCCATGCGGAGGTGTTTTGGCAGAGCCCATGGCTTGGGGATGCTGTTGGAAGGGGATAAGTGATTCTTCACTGAGTAGTTCAGGTTGGAAAAGCCCTCCAAGTTCATCAAGTCCAACCATTCCCCCAGCACTGCCAAATCCAGCACTAACCCATGTCTTCAAGGGCCACATCTACACAGTTTTTAAATTCTTCCAGGGATGGTGACTCTACCATTTGCCACGGAACAGAGGACTCTGGAGTGAGAGATCACTTCCTACAGGATGTCACGGATGCCAAGAGGTTGCCTGAGCTCCAGGAGAGACTGGACAAGATCATGGCTAAGGCTCCCCTCAGACTGTTAAATACACAGAAGAGGTTTTGTGCCAGGTATCCCCAAGAAAATGTCTGAATCGAGCAGAGAATCACCTTCTCTTGCCTTGCCAAGGGACACTGAGCAGCAACAACCAGGATTTCAGGGAAGAGGAGACCCACAATTCTATCTCCCACCGAAACTCAGGGCAGGGGAAGCTCACTCAAATCAGAATTTGGCTCTCAGGAAACACACCTGTCTCTTGAGATGAATATCCCCATCCCTTGCCTGCTCCTGCCCAGCTGTGCAGGCCAGCGCTGCCTGCTGCCCTGAAACAATTTCCTTGGCTTTGGGGACTGCAGTTAAGTGATTTGCAGGACATGTTACTCACCATTAGCTTTAAACTACCTGGAAGCTGGGTGAGAAGCTGGCCTTCCTAGCTCCATATCCCCTCCCCTCACTCTAACCTTTTCCAGCACACTGCTTCCTCCCCACCTTGTTTGGGAACAGCTGGGATAACTTTTGGAGGGTTTTTTTTTGCACCCACACACCCATTTATCTCCCTGCTTTGGCTGCCTCAGGTGGTCACCCGAGCCTTGGTTCCCCCAGCTTTACTCACATTTTTCTATCGGCACTGACAGAGCCACCCAAGGGACCGGAGAAGTTTAGGATTCACAGCTCCGCTTCGCCCTCCTCGTGCTTTCCCTTCTCCCTCCAGAGCGGTTTCAGCTCAGCACCAGGGGGAGAAAAATGCGCCTTGTATAAGCTGTGATGGCTGATGACTGATGACATTTATCTTCCCTCCTGAGGAGGACGGGAGAAGTCACTTCTAGCTGGTTTCACCTGGGCTGTCAGGTTTCTCAGGGCTGGATTTAGCCCGAGGATGACACATTTCCACAGGCCAGTGCAGTGATGTGCTGCCAAGGCTTTAACCAGAGGCTCCCCAAAATTTGGCCCCACACCTTTTCCTCCCCCCCTAAACGTACAAACATTACCTCTAAGTGCTTGGTGAGGGATACAGGCTGTTGTTTTTCCACTAAAACAGTTTCCATTTAACAAAGAAACCCTGTCCAGACCAATTTTTTTAATCTGCCCCTTCCTGGAAAATGTGACAGCACATAGTTGGGAAGATGGATGGCACACACGGTGTGTAGCACAGGATCCATGGCACAGGACTGGAAAGAGAGGAAAGGAAAGCAAGGCTCAGAGAGAGCATTTACTGGGAGGTGCTGGGCTTCCCAAGCAGAGATGTCTGCCAGGTGCTATGGAGGTGCTGCGTCTCCCTTTGGCTGCCCAAAACCAGCCACAGGAGTGAAGTGGGTCTTTTCTCAAGTACCTTTAGAGCTGCAAGGTCAGGATGCTCTGCTGGAGCAGAAAGTCCCCGGGGAGGGTTTTGACAGCGGAGTATCCCTTGAACAGAGCAGCACAAGGTCTGCAGCGTGGTGTGCCCTGCTTTGGTCCCAGTGGGAGAGCAGCACTTTTCCCATGTCCCATGAGACTGTGGAAGGCAGTGTGAGTGCTCCCTGCATCACTTGGCATCTGATAATGGTGGAGGGGGTGGTTTAACAGCCTGCAAGCATCAGGAATATACTCCATTCTCAAGGACAAGAGGGAAAAGGCAGAGAGGGTCCTTCTGCTCCTTCCAAGCTGTGCTGGAGAAGGAGACAGCAGCACATTCCAAGGTAAAAGTCACATCCCTGGAAGTGTCCCAAGGCTGGGTTGGACAAGGCTCGGAGCAACCTGAAATAGTGGAAGGTGTCCCTGCCCCTGGCAGTGGATTGAACAAGATGGTCTTTAAGGTCCCTTCCAACCCAAACCATTCTGTGATTCTATAAAAGGATACAAGGAAATTTGACCCTTTAAGGAGGTTTTAACTCCCCCCACCCCACCCTTGTGCCTATCTGCAAATTTCAACAGCATTGCTCTGCACATTTTCCATCTTGGGGAAGAAGAGATTTGTGTGGGCTCACAGAAGGATGCAGGGAGGAAAATCTGCTGTGTGTTACTAGGCAGAGAAATCACATCAAACTCCAGGATTCCCTGGAGAGGAAAACAGCTGGAGGTCAGGACAGCCTTTGTGTTAAGTACAGACGTGCTCTTCAGCTGAACCAGAAAAGCCTTTCTTATGTCCTTACAGGCTTTTCCCTACTACCAAGTGCAGAGGCATTGGAAATATGCTATATTAGGGGGGTTGCTGGTAATGTGCTTTGTCACTATAAACTCCCTCCACTGAGTATTTAGATACCTCTGGCTTTCTCCGAAACCTGTTTTCTGGCTGTTTCCCCTCCCCATTTCTGAAAACACTGAAGATTTAAGCCAAGCAAAGTCACCAACCTTCTCTGACCGATTTTTCTCAGAGGCTTTCACCAGAATAATTTTCCTCCACCTTCCCATCAGTGGCTGCACCAACAGCCACCAGCAGTATTGATCAAGTACTGAGTCACTTTTGAGCCAGCACAGGCACTTAAAAAGAGAAAAAAAATAAAGTCCTCTACAGAACTATCAATCTAAGTCCAAGAAAATCAGGGAAGAAAGGGCTAAAAGCATATGTATTAAATGCAGTACAGTCTGGCTTTATAGAGAATCCTTTGGAGGCAATTCAAAGCTGCCTTACCCAAATTTAAAAATTATCAAAGCTGATACCTCCTCACAAGAGCTAGACCACTCAGAGATGGTTATTTTTATTTGTGGTATTAATGCAGTGTCAAAAGGCCCCGTTTTAGAGGTGAAGTTGGTATAAGAAGCTTCCAGAACTGCCCTTTACCTCTTGCATCTTCCCATCCTCCCTCAGTTGCATGAGTTTCTCTAGATCTGCAGTTGTGCTAGTAAAAAATTCGGGGTGTGAATGGTAAAACACACCCCTGATTAAAAGGCTCCAAAAAAATTTCCCTTATTACACTCTCAGCACAGCCCCAGGAAGCAGTGGGGTGACTGACCCCTGGGCAGAGGCATTGGGAAGGGGCTGCCAGGGGCTGCTAAACAAGAACTGAGCCAGGCTGCCTAAAAGCAGGGGGATGCACTCGTTCAGGTGTGAGAAATAGGAGGGGCAGCAGCCAACATTTAAATTTTTGGTGGTGGGAGATGCTTGGGTTTGTGCCTTTTTTTTTTTAAACAAACAAACAAAAAAAGATCAATATTTAATTCAGTTCTACGGGTAACATGCCTTGGAAACGCGATTGGTGAACTACTAAATATTGCTTTTCCATAATTCTGCGTGGCTTTATCTCTGGTGCCTGCAGTTTTTCTCCTCTCTGTTCCCTTCCTGAAAGCATAATAGTGGTTTTCATGTTTTTATTACACAGTGCACCTGTTGTCACTTCTGTTCAAACTTCCCAAACAAACGCATTTCCCCTGGATCACTGGCGCTCTGAAAAACAAGGAGGTGTCAGCTGAGCAACTGTCACTTCCCCATGCCCTTTGCTTGGAGTGGGGCTGGTACCTCCAACCCTTTCCCTGGCATCTCCAGGGCTGATGTTCAGACACATTCCAGGCAAGGAAAGGGACATGGAGGTGATGCCCAGCCGCCAGTGGTCCAAGAGGTGGAGGTGAATGCCACTGCTGGGGCAAGAAAGATCAAATTATTTGGCTTTGTTCCTCTTTTATGCCTGAGCCAGCATTAATTTCTGTGATTAGTGAAGGGAAATATTACTTGATTGCCTGTGCAATGCCATGGGTTGGTGTTTCCCATGCAGGCAAAAGTGGGTGGCTAACATAGGGAAAACCAGGATGCTGGAAAATGGGCAGGGTGAGCTGCTCCCCTGGCTCCATTACAAAAAAAAAAAAAAAAAAAAAAGCCAATAATGGGATTTTGGATTGATGCAGCACTTCCAATTTTCAGTGCAAAATATTCAGGGGAAGGCAGTGGTGTTGTTCACTTGCTGAGGTGGCATCAAGCAGCTCAACACAATGTCTTCACCAGCCTCTTTAAATCTCACATCGCTTCAGCTCTGACAGCAACAGGAGCAGCACTTCGTTAGACAGGAACTGGGGTGGTGCTCACTATGGATTCAGATGGATTCTCTTTACAGGTATTGAGGTCCTTCTCCTTCTTCCTTCAGTTGCCCTTGAATCCACAGCAAACCCTCACTTCCTTCTCTTCACCGTGTTTTCCCACAAGGAATAGCAGCCTAGAGCTCTCTGTCCTGGCTGGAGTTTGAAGGTGGTTTTCATAAGCTGACTTTCCAAAGTTAGGTGAGCCCCAGAACTGGGGCTCCCTTTCTTCTGTGCAATAACTGACCCACAGCATCCTCCTCTGCATTATCCAGAGCTACACTGTAGAAATGGAACCTCTACAGCCCACACTCCCCCTTTTGTAACATCTCAAGGCAAGTTTAGTCAGCTCTTTAGGTGGCAGAAGTGTCAGACCTCGGTGTGTTCTCCAACCCAAGATCCTCTGTGGGTGCTGGAGTCCCATCACTCATAGCACAAAAGAAAGGATGTTTGCAGGCAGTTATCAGATCTGGGCTCCTCATTCATTTCTCAGAGCAGGAAGCACTATTTATTACATCTTTTTTGCTGCTTCTAAACACAATCAACCATTTCTTGGCATTTCATCAAAGATAAATAGCCTGATCCTGCTTCCATCCATATAGAAGGAAAAATTCCCCTCAGCTTCTTCTGCTGAAAGCGTGAAAGCTCAAAGAATATCAGCTGATGGTTTCAGAGTTCTTCCCACCTTTTTCCCACCTGTTCTTTCTCTGCCAGGAGACCAGGCTTCAAGTACAGGCTCCCTTCTGGGGTTAGCCCTCCCTCCCATCTTACAGAGGATCATCTTTCCCAAACCATTGTGTTCCACTGCCTTTGCTGCAAAGGAGGAAGAAGCTGCTATGTCTTGCAGCACAGCCCTGAAATATTTAGAGCTTTGTGTGCTAAATCCATAGCCATGGAGTAATGGGAGACAGCCTAACAGCATTAATGATCGGGGGAAAGTCATGGCATGAAGGTGCCATGGATGGCTCTGCCACCAGAGTGAGGATCACCACACACAGTGTCTTCCATCACCCTTATATAAAAGGTTTCAATTTCGAGATCCATTCATCCAGCACTTTTCAACAACTTCAAAATGACACACACAAAAAAAACCCCCAACAAACTAAACCAGGAGAGAGCGGTGGTGGGGTTTCTTTTCCTTTTTAAAATTTGTAAGCATGTGTGTTTAGTGCTCATGGAAATGTCAAATCTGAAGCAGAGGGAACTGGTACATCATCTGTCAAAACTGCAGCTGGCTTTAGCAGCTCAGCATGACATTATCACAGAGCAACACGGGAAGGGGGAAAAACAAACCCGGGAGTGCACAGCCCAGCATGAATGGGAGAAGATGAAGGCCTGCCTGCTGTATCAGAGGTCATTAGGAATAAAACGGACACTAAACCAGAGAGTTAAATGCACTTTAAGTTTCCAGCAAGGGCCATGTTGTCTTAAAGGCTATTTCTGTCCTTGCCTTCTGCTACAAACACCCGTCTGCCTGAGGACACGGAGCTGTGCACACCCTTCTGCATCTCTCGCAGGTCTGGGGCTCCTCTTACCTGTCTTCCTTTAGCCTTCCTTCAGATAACCAAAGTTAGCCTCACTGTGGTTCCACCCATGGATCTCAAAGAGCCCCCAGAGCCCTGTTTTCCCCATCTTCAAGGAAGGGGGAGCAGAGAAAAGTAAATGATGTGTCTCAAAGTCATGTGGTGAACCCCAAAATCATGATGCTCCTTCAGCACAGGCAGTGAGCTTCCAACAGACCCACGTTTCTCTCTCTTTTCTCCTCCAAGTCCCCCACAAGCCTTGCTTGGTCCTGTCCCTGGCAGCCTTCTCGGTTGGCTGTACCCCTGGGAACTCCACATCTCTCCATGACCTTACCACTTCCCCAAATTTGCTTTCCCTCAATGTTTCCAGGCACTCTGGGGAGCAGGACCTTGTATTTTTAGCACTGGTGCCGTGAAGTGCTGAGCAAATTCCCAGTGACAGATTATCAATAGTCAGTGCTACTAAAAATTTCCCCAAACTGCAGAGAAAACCAACCAAGTAGTGAGCAAAAAGGAATTTTGAGTCACTCCAGTCCCTGTTTCTCTGGTGTTTGAAGAGACGCTTCCATGCAGAGGCAAACAGGGGTCAGGGATGGGTATCTCTCCTGCTGGGTTTCATGGAAGATTTTGCCCAGGCAGTGAGCAAAGATTTGGGCTGGAGTGTTTGGAAGAGCAGCAAAGCTTGTGGTCAAGAGCAGGTTGGCAAGACTTGCTTTAGGCGGAGAGGAAGCAAAGATCCCTCTGCCCCGCAGGGATGGAGGAGCTATTTGCCGTAAATCTGCTCTAATTATAGGCAGGTGCCTTCGGGGACACCCACGCTCCCACAGGCAATGCTGGGTGCCAGAGGTGGATCTTCCCTCACCCTCAGACCGGCATCCAGAGGTCTGGCTTGGCCAAGAAAGGGGCAGTGTGTCTCTGCTGCTGGCTCAGCGCTGTCATTTAGACAGATTTAAGGAGTGTAATCATATCTTCTGGAGCAGGTAATGCTGCCTGATTATGAGGAGGGGAGGGGAGAATTAGGAGCCAAGGCAAAGACAGAGCTGTTTAATGGACCCATTAGAGGGCATTAGCTGACAACGACAGGACACTGCTGGAATTTAAAAGAGAGCACAGGCATAGCCAGAGCTTGGGGCTTGGGGTGTGCTGTGCTCTCCATCTGCCACTCTGGCCAGTGCTCCCCTGAGATCCCAGCAGCTTGTGCATGGGCTCTCCAGCCTTCCTGGGTGCTGGAGGAGGTGGGAAGCCAGAGGGTGGAAAGGGGATTGTCCCCAGGGTGCATTCCTGGCTCACAGAGATGTGCAGGAGTGGGGGCATTTGGCAACCCCAAAACTTGCCTGCCACATTATCACTGCCTTCTCCTCGCTGATCCCTCGATTACCCCAGGACCCTGCTCCTGACCCCTTGCTGCAATGCCAAGAAGTGTCAGTGACTCTGGGAAAGTCACTTGAACTGCTCCAGTTTTCCCAGTTAATTCATCACCTGCCAGCTCTGACACCCAGGATCCCTCCTCACTCACTGGTGTTGGAGCAAGGGGAAGGGATAGGGCCAGCAGCACCACTGGGAGCACTGGAATTGCGCTTCCCTCCTCTTCAGCCCAGTCAAAGATCATTAGCTCCTGCAAGCAATGAGGCAGACACACTTAAAAACAAAGAAATAAATATAATCCAGACCACAGCTCTACAAATAGGACCTGGCTGGTGGGGAGATTGATATTTAACGACTGCAGAAAAATGGGGACATGACTGATCAGGACACATATGGGACGGGGAGGGTGATAAAAGACAACCCCCCCCCTTCCCCCCCCCAAAAAACCAAACTTCTCATGGATCCAGGAGTTCTGTGTATTTCAGTCCTGGTTCCTGACAAGAGGAAATTCCCTCTTCCTCTTTGTGTTTTCCACAGGCCACGGCTGATGGAAGACCAGCCAAGGACACCACAGAGCTCCACGCTGCCTGAAAAAGAGCCTGCCTTGGCCCTGGGGCAAGGGTAGGCAAACCCAGCCAGCCGTGCTTGCTGGGAAATGCAGGAATGGGGTGGATGAATAATTTGGGGCAGATGAATAATTCAGGACAGAAGCCCTTCTTCTGCACCCCAAGGAAGTCACAGGTCCAGACTCCCTGCTGTGGGATCCCTCATAGGGACCACAGGCAACAACCTGGATGCTGGATACAATGCACCCTGCAATGCATTTCTTCGTTGCTTTCTCCCTTTCCTCTTTTCCTTCTCTGTCCTCCCTTCTACATCCTCCAGCCCTCCTGTTCCCCACCAGTTCTTTTCAGCTGGTAATTACAGCTGAAGTGGACAATCTGTCTTTTTATTTTCAGGCTGAAAGCACTTCCAGGCCAGCTGAAATGAGGCAGCAGCAATGCAGTGGGGATGATGCTGTGGGGTTCCTGTCTCCCCGCTCGGCAGGGACACCCCTCAGGCAGTGATGTGAGGGCAGATTCAGCAGGGGATGCCCATGCAGAGATTTTTAGAGCATCCTTCACCCACAGCCTGCACATTGTGGAGCAGTGGCAAAGTTGTCCCAAGGCTGGCATTAACTCCAAAGTGTCTGGGACACCCAGCAGCCCCCTAGGTGCCACTTGGACAGCAGGAGAGCAACCCAAATTCCCTTTTCCCAGCTCAGAGGGCCCAGATTTGAGGTGAACATCTTTCTCATTTCAGACCTAAAGTGACCTTGCCCCTTGCTTTTTCCTTCCCCTCCCTTTGCTGATGATTTCATTGACACAAAGCAGCCCAAATAGACCCAAAAAAGGAGGGAGGAGCCCCAACACAGGGCAGGTGCAGAGTGAGAGCAAAGAACTTGTGAAGTACTAGCCCAGCTATTCCATACACTCATTAGTAAAAGATATTGTTGCCTGCCGGGAGACAGTTTATGGGTGATTGAATGTAGAACTGTTTGGAACAAATTCAATAAACCCCAGCGTGCCTTTTGCTTTTAAATATGCTGTTTTCTCTAAGCTGGCATTCCTCATGGAAGAGCATTGATTGAGGCCAGGAGTTTGCCAGGAAGATTTCCAAGATGAGATATGGGGCACGGTGGTCATCCTGAGCCAAGAGAGGTGGTGACCCCCAGCCTGACCTGCCTCACCTGGAAGCAGACATTTCAACACAGCCTTCTTCAGCAAACCTCTAGAGGGCTTTGGTGGTGCTCCAACATCAAATGGAGCCTTGGAACCTGATGTCAGAACCTCCAAAAGTCGCTGCATAGCCTATTTTGGGAGGGTTTTAGTGGTCCAAAGCTCAGGGCAAGCCTGGTCTTAATTACCTTGATTCTCAGTGCCTTTCACTGGGTTGTCACACATGCCATAGCACTAAGGCTGTCAGGCAGAGGATTCTACATGGAATCTGTCTTTATTTTCATTTGTAAGAGCCTTCAGGACAGGTTTAATTGCTGGGGTATGGACCAGCCATTTCTAGTTATGACTACAAGTGAATCAAAGTGCTGAAGCCCTCCCTTTAATTAAAAGACATGATACCTATTCCTACCTAGAGTGCAATGGCAACAATAGCAGGTCATTAGGATAAGTAATACCCACCTAATCCAATCTGATCTGTGTAGTTATTATGCCTAGATAAGTATTGGTATTGATTTTATTACTAATATCACTGCCACAGTAGGAAACTAACCACAGCTCAGAGTTTTGCATCAGTCATCATTTTGCTCATTTGTTGGCCTCAGAACAGATGATTTTTTTCTCCATTGCTCAAAATCCACATACAGGTTTTCTTTTTGGGGTTTTACCTCTTGTTCCTTCATCTTTACCTCTTTCTCACGACATCTTCTGCTTTTTCCCTCTTGGTTTGCCCCTTGCCCTCTGCAAAACAACTTCATGCAGGATCAAACCCAATGCTTACATTTTTCTTACTCTGAATTCAGCCCAAGAAGCTTCCAGCAGTTTATGAGTCAGAAACACAAGATACACCTGCTGGTCACTGAAAGAAATTGCCAGGAATTTGGGAAGAGTGAATCACTCTCAAAGACAGCAGAGAAGAGAAAAAGAGAGAGAACCTTTTGTCCTTTTTCTCTTCAACATTCAGCTCATTTTTTTAACCAGGTTTGAGTAAGGAGCACAACATGGGAATTTTCTTGAATGCCCCCATAGGAAGGAGCTTGGTTCTTGCATTTTCCCATAAGGATGACCCGGGGAGATGAACAAACATGGTGCTGGACAAGCTCCCTCTGTGAAGCCACACGCAGTGAACTGGGAAGTGCTTCTCCCCATGTGCTGCAACACACAGAACTTGTCTTTGGCTCCCAATGTTCCCAGGGAGTTCAATTTAACTCCAGGTTAACTGCAATTCCCTTGCAAAGCTGTCTATCACCTCTCATACCTCTCAGCCTCTTCCTTGCTCACTCAAAAAAATAACAGCTCCCACACTCTGAAAAATCCCACATAATTGGTACAGTCTCCACAAAGTGCCTCTTAACCAACAGCGGAGCTCTTTGGAGCTCAAAAGGTGGCCCCATCTTTTCAGAAGGGTCATGGGTTGACAATCTGGTTTATTTTCCCCAGTGTCTGTCCAAGAAAAAAAAATTTAAAAAAACAAAAAAAACCCCACCAAAAAAATACCATCCCAGCTCCTCGAAGTCAAGTCTGGCAGCACCAGTTTGGGACACAGCTGGAGGCAGAAGACAGGTTTCCATCCCACAGCTGTGCCAGAGCCTCAGAATTGGCCTTGACCTTCTGGTGATCAACCAGTCCTCAGCTTTCTTTTTTTTGTCCCACATCTTGGTAGGATGAAGGATTCTGACACTGAACCACAGAGATCTGGAAAATGTGGAGACTGTTCCACTCATCCTGCACATCCTTGGCCCTCTCTCCAGTCACATTTGAGCAGAAAATTGCCACATCATTAATTTGGTGTAGATTTAGGTATCCTGAGGACCAAACCCCATTGGTTTTGCTGTTTTACCTCTTGACTCGGCAGCCTCGGCTGGGTCCTCATTAGCATCTCTCCCTCACACAACAGATAAACAGCAATACCCAGTGTCACACACACTTATAAATAAATAGAAAAGGAGCATCAATTCAGCCATGAATACAAAGCTTAAGGATAATGCATCTCATTCCTGTTTGCTGCCTCGGGCACCGCGAGCTGACAATCAAAATTCACAAAGTGCCAAAACTATGAGTTTAATATTTGTGTTTGCTCAGCTCCTTCTCGTGCTGGGATGACAAACAGCCCTGCGAAGGCATTGCCAGAGGCACTCACATTTCCATTCTCTCTCGCACTGATTCTGGCACACAGAGGGATCTTTTCAAACCAATAAACACTTCCACTTTTGTCTTTGCTGAAAGGACTTCCTCTATGGGGTGATGTTTTGCTAGAGGAAATGATTTAAGAGCAGAGATACGGTTGTGACTCAATATGGTTGTGATTCAATATTGTGCTCAGGAATTCCTTGTAAAGTCAAGCGAGAGACAAATTCTGACATTACCTGAGCCTCGCTGAACTTATCAGAGTATTTTTGGAGTGAGAATCTGGCAACGAAGACAGTGACACTTTTTCATGTGGCATCTGGTAGCGCCTGTTCTCAGGTGGAACAGCAGCAACACCATCTCTCTCATGTAAGTTACATCTTGACATGTGTGAGAACATGCAGAAGGAAGAGGAGAAAAAAAGGAAAGAGAGCTTTTCCAAGCCCTCTGTTAGGGTTGGATAAAGAGGTTGGACTTCAGACCAGCAGCAGTGTCAGAGCTGGTCTCTCACACCCTTCCCTGCTTGGGATGCGTCAACCCTTGACTCAGAATTGGCAAGCTAATCCAGCAGGAAGAAAGTCAGACCAACAATGAGGAACAGATTTTCTCTTTGCTTTCCCTCCTCACAACCTTCTCATTGCTGAAAGGATGCTCTGAGGTCATCAGAGAATCATGGAATGGTCTGGGTTGGAAAGGACCTTTAAGATCACCTAGATCCAACCCCCTGCTATAGGCAGGGAACACCTTCTACTATCCCAGGTTTCTCCAATCCCCCTCCAGCTTGGCTTTGATGTACACCAGAAACTCGGACAAAGAAGCAGCCCTCTACAGAAACCGATCTGTGAGCTCAAGCACAGCAGTTTGACTGAGTTACCTTGAGGCATTGCAAGGCTATGGGCTCACACCCCACTCCTGCTGCCCTGGGGGCCTCCCAGTTTCCCCCAGGTATCACAGATCAGCCCGAAGTCGAGTCTCAGGGAGCAGCTCCCTCCTACTGATTGATAACATCCTTCTTTCTGGCCTCAGGAGATGTTTTGGACACATTTGTTAAGGAGCTGTAAAGAAGAATAATGCTGGCTGTCTCCTCACCAAGGTGGGCTGTGGCAAGGCAAAGTCTTGCTTTCACTCCAGCACTACCCTGAAACATAAAGCTTTGTATTTGACTGGCAATATCCCAGCTGGATTCTGTTTCTCTATATTTAATTCAAGATGAGTACTGCAGGACCTCTTTTGTTAGCTGGACACCTCATACACATTGTTATTATTTCTTTCATAAAAATCAATAAAGACTTAGGAACAACAACCACCAATAATAACAGTACATCTCTCTTTGTGTCTTTGTGTTGCAGCTTGCTGAATAACTCAGAAAAGCAGCAGACAACAGTCCAAAGAGAAGATTAAAAAATATGTTGTTTCCAAGCTGGACCTGCTCTTCCTTTGGAAGAAGATTCCAGACACTTAAAACTGCAGCACCATCTCAGCACACAAGAATTCAGTAGCAGAGGCTCAGGGTAAGAAGAAATGTGCAGAGGATGAGGCACCAGACAGAGCTCCTCTAATTTGGTATCCTGGTTGTCTTGCCTGTGAAACACAAGCAAAAACAGTGATGGAAATTTAATGGCACCACGTTGAAAGCCACAGATGAATCATTCCTGTCAGTGATTGAAATTCAGACTTAATCTGAATCTGGATCTGGTTCCTGGATCTGAATCGATCTGAATAGTTTGTTCAAAGGAAACTAGCTGCTTTTATACACTTCTTTAAGGCACAGTATTTCCTTACATGGCAATTCTTACTACACAACCTATCCCGTGTTCCCACGTCAGCAATGCACCTTCTAAATGTCCTTCTATGGGGTGATCGTGTGCTGTTCACCCGCCTGTCAGCTTCCGTCAGGCTCCTCTCCGTAGGGGTCTGCCGCATGACACCTCCTTCCCCCAGGGTCTGTGCTGCCATGTGCTTATCTTTCCCCATACATTCCTACTGAAGTTGCTCCCTGGACACTAACAGAAGTCAAGGAGACACATTCCTTGCTGGTTTCCATGCTGCTGTGAAATGAGGAGAGAGGAAGAAAGGTAACATAAGGATGTGGAGCTGCTGGAGTGAGTCTAGAGGAGGCCACAGAGATGCTGAGAGGGCTGGAGCCCCTCTGCTCTGGAGCCAGGCTGGGAGAGTTGGGGGTGTTCACCTGGAGAAGAGAAGGGTCTTAGAGAGACCTTAGAGCCCCTTCTAGTGCCTAAAGGGGCTCCAGGAAAGCTGGAGAGGGACTTGGGACAAGGGATGGAGTGATGGGACAAGGGGAAATGGCTTCAAGCTGACAGAGGGCAGAGTTAAATGGGATATTTGGAAGAAATTCTTCCATGTGGGGGTGGGGAGGCCCTGGCACAGGTTGCCCAGAGAAGCTGTGACTGCCCCTGGATCCCTGGAGTGTTCAAGGTCAGGTTGGACAAGGCTTGGAACAACCTGGGATAGTGGAAGGTGTCCCTGCCCATGGCAGGGGGGTGGAATGAGATGAGCCTCAAGGTCCTTTCCAAGCCAAACCATTCCATGATTTCCCTGCCACCCAACTCCAGGAAACAGCCACAGAAACAGGAGCGGAAATCACACAGGAGCTCTACAGCTCCCAAGTACCATTTAATTACTCTACATAAGAGGTTAAAAAAACTACCACATGCCTTGAGGCAATACTTTCTCCACTCCCTGTACTATCATGAGCCGTTCCTACAGCTCCAGCTGGAATTCCCATGGACAGACCAGACAGCCAAACCAGTGCTGTCACAGGGACCCCATTGGCTTTGCCTGGGCTTCACTGGTGGCCACAAAGTCCTGGAAGGACAGAGCCCAGTGCTCCAGGTGAGGGCCTGCCCAGTCATGTCAGCACCACCTCCAAGGGAATCCTAACAGGCTGAGTGCTCCTTCATGAATAAACCCCGCTAAATCCAATTTCCTGGGGTACCACTCACTCAACACAACCTGCCCTTCACATTTACCAAGTTTCCAGCATTTTGGTTAAAGAAAATATATAAAATTCTAATACTGTTGTTTTAAAGGTTAATGTATTCCCAGCCACAACTCAGAGCACAGATTTAAGTCCAGGAACAATCATCTGGTGGCAGGCAAGTATTGAGTAGATGACCTAGGTCTTATCTGTCTCTATTTTTTTATGCATGTACAGCTCTTTTTTCATTTCTTTCCTTTTCCAGTTCAGCCATCCAAAGAAATACAAAACTAAAGCTAAACACAGCTGGGGTTTTATCCACAGCATCAGCACATATCACAGCACCAGGGCTATTTTTTCCTTTTCATATGAAGGATTGCTGCCCTTCCTGTGCTCAGGCCAAGATGCTTTTCAGCAGGCATCTTTCCTGGCTTCCCATCAGGCACCTTTTGTGGCTTCCCAGCCATCCCCACATGCAGCTTTCATAAACCAAAAGGCTGCTCCACAAGATAAGGGAATTCAAGCACCAAAGAGAAGGAAAAGCTGGTGCTTTTGACTCTCTTAACAACTGATGAAAAGATGAGCTCTACTTTCCCAAAATCTTCTCCTATGCATTGAAAGAAAAGCAGCAGAAAGCCAGAGAGTCCTTTAGCTCTTAAAATAAAGGAAAAGGATGGGGGGGATAGTAAATACTAGCCTTAAATACAGCAGACCTAGAGCTCTATCTGCAGAGACCCAACAAAGAGAAGCTCATGCTATCCCAGCAGCTCCCAAATAACCCAGAACTGCTCAGGTGGTCCCTTTTTATCCCCCAGCAGCTGGGTCCACTCAACAAAACAGCCTTAGCAGGGAATGTGCCTCACTTGTTATCCCATCCCATCTCTCTGCCGCTGAGCAGCAAAGGAAGGTCAGAGACCCTCGAAGACAACCAGAGTTTAGAGCAGGGATGGAGTTATTAAGGAGAGTGCTTTGGGGAAACAGTCAGCTTCCCTCTGTTTGAGGGAAAGCACCTGGAATAGCTGAGACCTGGAATAGCACTCCTGGGTGTGTGGAATTATGCTGTACCAGTTTAACCCAGCAGTTTTTTGATTGGCATGTACCAGGAATGGTATTGGTGTAAATTTTTAATTTGAAGCCCAGGTTTTAGATTTCCTACAACCCTGCTAATACTGAGAAGAAAAGTAAAAGCTCCTAATTCTTACACCCTGGCAAATCCAGGGTGGATCCTCCCCTCCAGAGGAGCACAGGGAGGGGTAGGGAATGCTGGCAGAGGGCACAGACCACCCTAGAGAAGAAGGTCTATCAAGAAGGTCTATCCTTGGAGAGGGTGTGAGCCACTCTGAGGAGCTTCACATCACGAGATAACAAATTTTAGCAAAACATCACCCTCCTTTTCCTGCTCTGCTTTGCTTGACCTCATCACAGCCCACAGGAGTCAGAGCGGGTGTGAGCAGTGTGAGCATCCAACCTGGGCACAGCTCCATCACTCCCTAGCTGGAGAGATCTCCTAGCCTTTTAAATTCCCGGTCAGCACGATCCAGGGATAAAACTCACCCTTCCGCCAGGCCCAACAAGCTCCTTTGGAGCCTTAATGTTGGTCTCAACCGAAGGCTGAGTGACAAGGGGAAACACAGAAAACAGGCAACACAACAAACTCAGAGCAAATTAAAGAGAAGAAAGGCACTGCTAAGGTGACTGAGAAGAAATTTAGGCCATCAAAACACTGCCCTGCTGGGCCAGTAACTCTGAAAGCTCAAAGTCTGCCAGTGGGAAGTAGGAGAGGTAAAGGATGTAGGATGTGTCACTGTGGCCTTAATCCTACAGCCCAATTGTGCCTCCTGGCATGCACTGGGATGTGGTGCTTTCCTGCTGGAGAAGGAAACACAGGCACCAGCAGAAGCAGAACTAGTCAATATATATTTTTTTTAAATTTTTTTTGATTAATACTAACATTCTAGGGAGAAAAATTTTTTCATTCAAATGCAATTTTCCATGGGAATTACACGATCTGGATGTTTTCTGCTCTTGCTTGTTTTTGGTGTTGAAGAACTGACATGCACAAATTTTTTTAAAAAAAGGAAAGGGGTATTTTTCTGTTGCAGAGCTGAGAGCTGAACAGTTTTGATTGACTGGATGAAAGCACTGAGGAATGTTCCAGATTAAACATCGTAAATTGTCCAAGTGAAATGGTGCTTTTTGGCATCAGGGCTCTTCTCTAAAGAAAAATGTTGATGCCAGGAGGAAAGGCAGAAGGGAAGAAAAGCTGTCCTAGCAAACTTCACCTCTAATTCCCCTTAAAACCGCAAAAGAAATAATTTTCCTTTTCTTTTTGTTGGCAAAAGTGGTTTCACCAGATTATGACAACCAATGGTGGGAGAAAAACTCTTGTAATAATACCTAATTATTGAAGTATAGATATTAGAAATACAGATAATCAGAGGGGAAAAAACCTCTCTGGTGCCATGTTGGACAGGCAGTTTTCCTGGTCTGGGTCTGACACCTCTGTGCACTCAGTGGGCAGCTCAGTCTCTCACATCTCCCCGGGATTAAGGGATTACCATTAATTAACAGAGCGCTGCCTGCCTTGCCTGTGATATACTATCTTTCCATCAGAAAGAACCAGATGGAGCCAAATTTCCAAAATCTCCGAGATGGAAAGAGTAGGTATGAGATAAGAGCTGGGGGTACTGGGCGAGGCAGGAGGCAGTGGATCATCAGAGAGGAAACCTAAATCTCAGTAATATACGTTTTTTCTCATTTCCTAAGGAGAAAAGGCACGTGGGATCCCCCTCCTGTCTGCCTGACCCCTGCTATTGGCTTTTCACTCTGTTTTCTTCTAAAGGAAATCTGTGGAGAGGCCACTGCACTCAAAGTAGCAAATCCCCATAACAGGTGGAATAGACTGCCTAGAGAAACTGTGGATGCCTCATCCCTGGAAGTGCTCAAGGCCAGGCTGGATGAAGCCCTAAGCAGCCTGGTCTAGTGGAAGGTGTCCCTGCCCTTTCCAGGGGGTTGGAACAAGATGATTTTTTATGTCACGTCCAACCCAGACCATTCCATGGTTCTGATTCTCTGAATTTGGCACAAATGCAGTGAGAGGCTGTTCCTGTGAGTGTCCCTGCTAAAGGCAAAACAAAGGTAGTACCATGGGAAAAATCCTCTTCTGGAAAGAGGATTGAAATGGCTCAGCTAAATGAGGAGCAGAAGATATCTCCCCATCTCCTTGGATCCTCCAGGGATATAGTTCCTCCACTCTCCACTTCCCATTGGATACTGAGCCTGCACCATCTCCTGCTGCCACACTGTGAAAAGAGCAAATCCTCAGCCTCTCCTGGCCTTTATGAGATCCAGGGACCGAGATCTTAGCAGTGATTAATGAAAGCGAGCCATCCCTGTCCCTCAGCTCTTCGGATCACCTGCATTTCCTAAGAACAGCTTGGCACTATCCAAACCTCCCCTCTCCTCAGCCAGATACACTGTCCTCGCCACAGCGAGTCACTGCCCAATGCCTAATGCTTGGATAACTGGGTCCTAACAGGGAAACAAGCTGGGAAAAGAGGGTTTTTTACCTGGAATTAGGGGTTTGCTGTCAGTACTAGCCACAGTGGGGGTGTCCCAGTGAGTCTGTCACCTCAGGGGTGGCTCCCTGTGCTTAGCAGGAGACCATCATCAGTTATCCCTGCCCATCTAGAGAAGGAAACATCAAACATGTTCCCTAGACAGCCTGGCCAAGAGCTTCCCCAGGAGGGACGGATGAAGGTGTCAGACATGGCAGAAGTCCAGCTGATGTTGTGTTCTCACTCTTTTTTTTCTCTGTATTAATTAAAACCCCACACTTTCTTCAGGACAAACTGGTTAAATTCCCTTTGGAATCATAGTGCCAGCAGCATCAGGCAAATGGTATCCAAATCCAAGTACCTTAATGGAGCTATAGGTTGGTCTTTGAGAAGAGCCTGCCCATCGAGGTGGCACTGAATCAGGTGCCAGGAGAACAGGACTGTTCTGGCCCCACCATGGCAGGAAAAGTTCTCTGGGATAGTCCTTCTCCAGAGTTTTTCTGGTTGGGAGAGGTTTCTCACACACAACCTTCATGTCTAAATGAACTTTGCATTGCCCAACCTCTCTGCCCTTTTGAACCTTTCCCAGTGACACTTCAGGTGTCACAGCCCACCCCATCAGTAGGATCCACTGGCTGTACATCCCCACATCCCTGCCTTGGCATGTGTGGGCACAAATACTAGGACTCTACAACAAAATTTGGAAGCACGGATGGTTTGAGAGCAGGGAGAGCTCCTGTCCCTCCCCAGTCCCACATCCCACTACCTTGTGAAGACAGCTGGAGCAGGGACTGTAGCAGTTCACTCAGCTCCCAGTCCCTTCTCAGGTTTGGCTCTTTGCCTTGCTGCTTTTTTTCCTAAAAAATAGAGTAGGTGAGGAGTGCCTGGTTAAAAGCTAATTCCCCTGCCCTCTTAAATCGCCAAGATTAAAAGCTTTCTTCCCGATGGCTGCTTCATAAAAGACCCAAAGGTTTCTACTCCTTTATTCCTTTAAAAAGGAATGCCTTATCTATTTTAAACCATTTGGGTGTATGGGTAAAATACGCAGCGAAGCTCCGTCTCCGGAACCTGCGCTCCGTTGATTTTCCAGAAAAAAACGAGCTCCAAAAAGCACACCTGAGCAAAATGAGAACTTTTGGCCAATTCCAGCCTCACTGTTCAGGCCTCTGAGATGTGTAAAACCCCCCTGAAAACATGGGATTTCTGCTGGTTGGATGCTTTCAGCCAGGTGAAATGGTCTTTTCCTCCCTGGAAGGGTTACAGCTGCTCAGAAACCAGCACTTTTTGGAGCTTTAAGCCCAAGGATTCTGGGGTAGGAAAGGAAATACGACACGCACAGCCCTTTTAATATTTGTTAGCCAAGTAAACGTTCCTATTTCAAGGCAGGTGGAGCAATAATAAATATCAGGTAGGAGAAGTGAGCCCTGCCGCCCCTTCTCATTTGTATGCATGCCATTATTTCTTTTATTAAACAAAAATTCCCTCTCCAGAAATTCAGCCCAGCCCTGCTGGCTCAGGCCAGCTCTTGTTAAAATGATTATTAATGGTGCTGCACCTCTCCCTAATGGGAATGAATGGTCCAGCCACCTTTCAGGTCCACACATATTCCTGACTTATTCCTTCCGCTTCTTCTTGGCCACAGTATTCCCCGCATCCTCCTTCCCCTGCAGCCCTGGAAGATCTGCATGTGGGTGATCCATCTTGGAACTTCTAACGCTTATTTTTCTAGAGAGATAAAAATAAACCGTTCCATTTGGATGAAAAATAGGGGATGTAGGCCCAAGCCCACCATGGGAGATGGAGGAATGGGGGGAAGAAGGAAGAAGAGTATTTTCTCCCTTTTCCCTGTATTTAAACCACAAATGCATAATCCATCTCCCTTAACAGCCCCTCTCTTCATAAATAAATAATTTCCTCACCATGAGGAGCAGGGGGATGACAAGAGGAGGATCATAAGTCATGGAAAGGAGGTAAAGGCAGAGATCTCTCAGGGAGTTTCTCACGGAGCACCACGCAAATTCAAGTATCTTCTCTAGCAAGGGCGCTTTGGCCATAGAGAATTCTTGCAAAACCAGTTTTTAAAGCAAAGACAACTTCCAAGCCCTTTGCATGACTATTTCCATTTGAGTCTGCAGGACCAGCAGGAAACGCATCTCTGTGGATGACCAGGAGAGCAGGGGGAAAGATGGGAAGAAGGGTGAGGGGATTACTCACCTTTGCTCCTGCCTCTGCCTGCCAAGTGAGGGTGGCTGTGTTTCCACACCTGCTTAATCACTTGTAGTCCCAGGGAAGGAGGTTGCCAGGAATGGATGAGTGGGATACAAGTGCTGCCTGCTAGCATAGGATCTTCCCCCACCAGCTGCTCCAGTGTGGATCTGGACATTTCCAAAATGCCACAAGCTCTTTCAGACCTTCCAAACTGGAATGCACAAATATCACAAATCCCATCCAAATTCCCTGAGTACCACAAGTCTGCCCTCCATATCCCACAAACATCCCAAATCTCACAAACTGCTCACCCCATACCCCACAAATATCATCACCATCACTATACATCTTCAAAATACCTCATCAACCCCACCAGTACCCTGACATGTTCCCCCAGAGGCTGTCACCAAAATATCACCAAAGAGTCCCCAAACAGGCTCTAAAGACCGGCTACAGGCGACCATCCTGCTTTTGGGGTTGGCACCATCTCCAGCACATCCCCCTCATTAATGAGCAGATACAAAAGAGCCTCTTGGCTGTTGTGTCTTGGTTCTGATACACCAAAATATATGGGTTAAAACCATTAGAATTAGGGATTTTAGCAGAAGACCACTCATGGAAAAAGTGCATTTAAGGAACGTAGTCCCAGGCAATGCTTGCAGGGACCGAGCACTGGAGCAGCTCCATGGCACTGCTGGATGGGGCTAAAATAGCCACGAGAGGTACAGGATAACCTCTCTGCTCTCCCCCAGACTGATACCTGCTGAGAATGTCTGCTGAATTTTTAAAAGCTGGTTGCTTTACACTTGCTGTTTAGTTGCTTTTCTTAAAAAACCCCCAAACTCAGCGAACCAAGAAGAAAGCCAACAAACCCTATGTCTGCTGGTTTTCAGGGAAATCAAACCTGATTTGAAATTTGACCAGTGGTCAAAGTTGACCAGTTGGTCAGTACTGGTGGTTTCCATCCACTGTCCAAGGTGTTGTGGCCGCATCCCTTCTCTCATTTATCACGTGGCTCCAGCTTCGCCCCCACCTAGGGGCACGGATGGAGGGATATTTGCCTGCACGTATGTAAATGTGATTACAGGCAGAAGCCTGGGGGATTTGTTTACGAACAATGTTGTAATGAGCCCAAGGATAATCTGCTGCCCAGAGACAGGGATTTTTCCCAGAGGGATGGCAGCCACAAATTAGACAGTCACATCTGGTTATTTCCAGCAAGTTAACTCCCAACACTGCACCTCCGGCCCGGTGAGGAGGGGCACGGCACAAATCCAATCACCCCAGCAGATGTGCACCAAATCCAACACATTTCAGATAGGGAAAGGGGCCAGTGTGAGGATTTTTAACGGCCCAAAGTGGTGGAAATTCATTACTCTGATACAGCTCTGGGAGTTGGTGGTTTGAGCTTCAAACATGGCCAGTCCCCGGAGAAATTACACCATGTTTAAGCTAATCTTCTTATAAACATTGTTGTGGGTTTTTTTTTTATTTTATCTGACATGTGTCAAGCAGGACCAGTAAGCCTATTATATCTCCAAGGAGGTTGGTGCTTTCTCTTCTTCCTATCCCCCCCATCTGAATGCTGCTTTTCTCCTTTTTGGCTCCTTTGGACATTTCTCCAGAACTACAAACCAATTTTTTATAATTAGCACTGAGGAAAAAAAATCTCAGTGGGTTTGGAGGCTCAGGTGAGATAAGCAGCCAGGTTCCAGCTAGACATCCAAAGTTTTTGGAGGTTGTAGGCTTCTGAAATGAACAAAAAACTTGCTGGACCATCTCTTCTTCCTGTGTTCATTTATTTTTCTTTCCAACAAACTCTCAAAATAAATACATAAAGAGTCAACTGGATATTCTTGTGTTCTCCAGGACAAAATAGTTCAAGTTATTGGGAAATCCCCAGTTGGGTACTGCCTTTGTTTTATTCCCTCTTCCTGAGCTTGCAGGCAGAAACAGGCAGGGATTAGACCACTGGAACAGATGGTTTTAAAGGACAGAGTGAATATGAAGCTGCTTTGAGCTTCAGGTTGAGGGACACATGTTGGTGAAGGGACATTTTTACTGAGACCTCTCTCCCCACTCTGATGGGAAGTTCATAGGAAGCCAATAGAAAGGGTGAAAAGGAGGTGAAAAAAAACCCCAAACCCTAAAAGATTTGTGCTGCAAATGGTCATTTTCTGGAGGAAGCATCAAGCTCTCTCCATGAGAAACAGGAAATGGAGAATTAGGAATACCTAAGGAGTGAGAAACTTTCATGCACTCACATGCACAAACCCACGTTCACTCTGGAGACTTGGCTACAGAAAATCAATGGGAGCTTATCAGCCTGCAGCAGAGTCAGGACAATTAAACCTTTCCCTCTCTGCCTTTCTGTATTGGATTTAAGTTTTGAAGTTATTCTCACCTGTGGATGGAGAGAAAGAAACACCCGAGCCAGCATCTCTTATGGAGAGTTATCTCTAGCACAGGCAGTAGCTCAAATTATTTCCATGCCTAATCATTGCCTTCTTTGTTATTAAAAAAATTTTTTTAAAAAATGCTATCGCAGACAAAAAAAGGGATATTGCGCATTTGACTACAATTTCTTTGCTCTCCTTGCACACAAACTTCTACACTCATTGGAAAACTCCTTCTCCAAAAGCTGAGTCATCGGGTTTTTCTCTGGCACAGAGCAAAACTTTGCAGAAGGAGACCAGCAGAAACCCAAAATGGGGCTTTAAGGGGTAAAACTGAGGCTGGATTTGGAGCTGTCCCCCAGATCCATGGTGGGCTGGAGACCAAGTGAGGGATCTGCTACAAACTCAATCAGTTGGAGCACTGGCGCTCAATTCCGCAGGAGCCAAAGGGCGTTTGAAGCCCCAAAGCACCATCCAAACATATCCCTGTTCAGTTGCCTGGTTTTTACTGAAAACCAGCTGCTCCAGCCCCAAGTCCTTGGAGGAATGGAAAAACACCGAGATAAACCAAATAATTAACAAGCTCAATAACTAAAAAGGCAGTGATTGTTTTTCCTAGTACCTGCTCTGACCACTTCCATATGCCGGTTTGGGTGGATCACAAAGATTTCTGGAAGGACATCAGTACCCCCAAGCCCCTGGCTGGTCCTACAATCATTTTCCATCTTCTGGGGACTCAGGCTGGAAGCAGCAGCTTCCTTTTTATTTATTTAATTCTTTATCTCCCCCAGTCAAAATGGACAGTGCAGATAATCTGGGCTTATATCCCTTTGAAGTCAATCAGAACAGACTTTTAACTTGAGCAAGCAGGGCCCGAGGCCTCCAACTACCTGATCCACAGGCATTGCCAGGGATCTGGGCAACCCAGGCTCCATCCACATGGACCTGGCTTTAAAGCCATCAGGTCCAAGCCCTGCCTTGGCGAGAGATCAAGCACAGCAGATTGATTTCCTACAACCCTCCCATCTTATCACACATTAGTCCCACCTGGATGTCAGGCACTCTCCCTCTGCTCACAATCCCCCTTTTCTATCTTCTTTTATCTCCCCATTAAATTGCTGACAAGACCTTCCTGGTGGCCTTTTCAAAAGTAGAGGGGATTGAAAAATCAACAGAATATTTCAAAAGTCCTTAGGGAAAATAAGAAGGGGGAAAAAAATCAAATAGGAGGGAAAAGGAGCCTGCAATGCTGTTACCGTGCACAGAGCCCAGAGCAAGACACTGGGGTTTGCAAGTGCTTTAACTCCCTCCTCGTAGGAAAAGGGCTGGGAATGGTTTGGGTTGCCAGGGAGCTGCCTCACAAGCATCACTGGTACCTCCAGCATTGCCCTTGCAAATGCTCAGCATGCAGAACAGCCTTAAAAAAAGGCAAACCTGGTTGCAGCCACCCCAAAACTCCAGTGTGGCATCCCGTCCCTAGCACAGCAAGCTGGCATCGTGGAGACCAGATTTTTTCTTGATGGGAAGGAAAACGTAATTTATCTCCCTTATCCTTCCTGCCACTTTCCCCCAGTGTTCCAGCAAGGCTGTAGAAGAGTTTCAGCTTTACACTTGCTTCTGAAAAGGTAACACCACCAGCTTTCAAAGGACATCAGAGCGGGGTGACGCAGGAGATTACTCCATCCCAGCAGCTGGAAGCAGCAGGCAGAGAGCACCAGAGGAAAAAACAACCCAACACATTCCCAGCCTTTGCTGACACGGCCAGAGCTATGTCAGCAGTGGCATTCTGCGTGCACAGGGAGAAAAACCCAGCCAAAAAAGCAGCAATGTTAAGCAAACCCTGTCTTAATTTCATTTTGTTACCTGGCTAATCATATTTGGTTCTTTATTTAACTGGTAGAACAAAAAGTTTTAGGGTTGGGTTCCTCCCCTCCCCTAAGCTTTATTATATATTGTTTTCTTTCTTCTAAAGGCTTTCAGTGGATTCTGAGTTGGCTGAATCCCAGAATGGTTTGGGTTGGAAGGGATCTTTAAGCTCATCTTGTTCCACTCCCTGCAATGGGCAGGTACACCTTTACTGCTGAAAGCTCCACCCTTGAACACTTCAAGGGACGGATCACCCACAACTTCTCTGGGCAACCTGTCCAAAACGCTGCCAGCTCTCCTGGCTAATGCACATCCAAACAGCTCTTTGCTTCCAGTTCCAGTGGGACAACACCCTCAAAGCCATCACACCAATAAAAAGTTGCAGGCAGAGAAGAGCAAGAGCAGATAAATCCTCGTTTCGGCATGCAGAGAAGGACCTCTTGGCACAGAGGCACTTGTTATTCTCTCCTCAGGATTTGTTATTTATTATCCCACTTCTCCCAAAATTGCAGGAATCTAATCAGAGCGCAGAAGCCAGAGCGGGTAATGCCAGTGATCAGTCACACGCTCCCAATAAGGAATAACAAACACCTGGAGTGACCACTCCAGATGATCCATGGGCTAATGCCGGCTCAGTGCCCACTGAGCAGGCTCTCAGGCCGAACATCCCCTCAAGGCCATCCTTAATGCCAAGCCATCCCATCAGTGCTTGGATTATTTACACACTCAGGATGAGAGCACGAGCCTCTGGATCGGGGCCGAATTCCCTCCTCTGCCTGCCAGCACCTCACTTAGGAGATGAGAAGAAAATTGATAAATATAAAAGAAGCCTCCTGCACCCTAGAATAATATAAAAAGTTATTATGAAGATAAAGTTTCCTGGTCTAAGAATGAACTAAAGAACTACATGACAAGACAATGATATTATAATTTTACTGCAGAGTTTTGGATCTAGCTGTCTGGAGCAACCTGGTCTAGTGGAAAGCGTCCCTGCCCATTTCAGGGCTGAAACTGGGTGGTTTTTATGATCCCTTCCAACCCAAACCATTTGAGGATTCCATTCTGTAAATGCCTGTCTGGTCCTCATCTTTGGGAACATATTCCAGGCTGCAGCTCCAGCTTAACTCTTCATGACAGTAATGCTTCCCCCCACTAAAAATGCAGCATTGCATTTGCCTTACTTTACCTCTCAGGTATGCTGTGGGCCATCTTGCCCTTTGAAAAACAAGGGGACCACAGTTTTGGCAGAGCTGCTGAATTATGTCTAAATACATAAATATGTATTTCCTCCTTTCAGTAGGAATTTTGCCAAATGCTTCCACATGCTGCTTTTTTAGAAGATCCTTTCTAAAGTCTACCTGAGCTCTTGTCTCTGGTACCCCACCTGATATTCCCAGCTGCCTTGGGAAGCTCTCCCACGGTGCTGCCTCTGCCCTGCGTTATGTCCTGGTGCCTTCCAGAGCTGCAGGGATTATTGCTGCCTCAGGATTTGGCTATTGCCCCCTTCTAGTTCCCCCTGGACCATCTCTAACACCCTCAAGGACCCTTGTCTTATACATCTACACACGCTGCTTCAAAACCTAAACCTTTCTCTCAGAATAGGAAAACTCTGGCTTTGCCCCACTTGGAAAACTGGAAAAAGCCTGCAAGGAAGCCCTGCCTAAGTCAGGGTTTGTATCACAAGCCTTGGAGAAATACACATTTCTCCTTTTGGTTTTCCAAGGTTATCGTCCCACCACTTGCATCCTGGGACATGTTTCTGGAAAGCCTTCCTTGAAAAAGTTGTGACGACACAAGGCAGAAACTCCTGTGCTTGTATCAATAACCCAGGATCAAAGAAACTTGGGACTTGCAATTGGCACCAACTCAAAGAAATCCTTGTAACAGCCTTCCTGTGGGACCAGCAGGGCTCTCTTGGCTCCACAGGGGCCACCTTGCTGCAAATTTCTTGTGGGAGCATCTCCTCCATGTGGGAGTCAGCTTTTTGTATGTCCGCAGAGCATCTCAAAAGCAGAAATTTTGGGGAAAGAAGGCTAGGATCCCTGAGAGCTCCTTCTTGCTACTGTGCCAGCTCAGGGCAAGCAGCAAACCAGCAGGAAATGCGTATCATCTGCAAATGAGAGGCTGTTTCCACCTCTAATTAACTTGAGGTCCATCCAAGCAATGGAGTCAGGCTCTCATTAGCCAAGCCACAGCAGAAATTCCCTCTCCAGCTGCCTTGCAGTGGGATCTCCTCCTCTGAGTGGCCTCCAGGAGTTCTCCTCTCCTGGATGCCCACACTGATATAACTTTGGCTGTCTCCTGGGGTACCATTGTCTCCTGTTAGATCTTTTGAGACACTCCAGACTAAAAAGATGCAGAAAATTTAGGGACCAAACTAGTAATTAAGAAAATCCATAACCATTGCAAGGGAAAGCAGGTCAGCTATCCTGACATAAGATACAGAATACAGCACATCATCCCAAGGTCTTGGATAAAATCCTAAAACACTGGAGGCAATATTGTCATCCCCATCTAGATTTGGGGATGTTTCTCACAGATTTTCAAACAGAAACGGTTAAAACCAGCAAGTATTTTGCTTCAGTAGGACCAAAACACCCAGCTTTCCCCACCATGGGCTAAAGGGAAGAAATGCAGAAGGAAAGTTAATCAAGTTGAGATCTAAGTGAAAAACCCAAACAAACCAGCAAACAAATCTCATCCAAACCCACACAAGCAAAGAGTTTGCCGCGACTCCTTCCTCACACTGCTGTTCACTTTCATCCTCCTGACCTTCTCTGTTCCAGACAGGAGGGAATAGGAATGTTCGAAGAAAGCTATTCCTGTGTTATTTTTAGCAGAGCCAGAAGAAAAGTGACTGGAAATAATCCATGAAAGCAAGCTTTCACCTTGATTTTCAGCCTCTGGAGATTTCGATAGCCTTGATAGCAATCACAACTTAACCATAGGCATAGAAAATGCTGAGTGATACCAAGAGCATAAATGGAGCTCTTTCTTTCTCTCCTTCTTCCTGTTCCACATTAAAAACCCGGTGAACCATTGAAGGGAGACTGAGGGAAACACTTTCCCCCACAAACCAGTGAATTGTTTGCCACACCATGGCAGGAGAACGAAGGGCCAGGTTTGGCTGTATTTCAGCCCAATTATGCGGACAGCAAGAGAATTCTACATTACAATCAAATGCATTCAAAATAGATGCTGATTTTGGAATGTTCCACAAGTGTCTTGGGGAAAAAGCCACTCTTTCCCAACCACGATTAAGAAGAACTCTTCTAAACAATCTGGTCTAGTGGGAGGTGACCCTGCCCATGGCAGGGGGTTGGAATGAGATGAGCTTTAAGGTCCCTTCCAACCCAAACCATTCTGGGATTGTGGCAGTGACTGCACAGGGACCTCCATGCTTCCCTGCCTGCCCTGACCCACAGGCACCAGCCCAAGCAGCCACTGATGGGACACAGACCTCACCTGCATGTGTGAGAGACCAAAGGAACTAATTAAGAGAAGCTGCACTCCCAAGGCGCTGATAATAAGAACAAGATGAGGGCTGATCCCATTAAGTCAATCTTCTCTGCTGGTTGCTGCCATCTGATGTCTCCTGCTTCCCATTGCTCCTTGCTGCATGTTCCCACTGTAGATCTAAACCCACTTTATTTCTGCTGATCCCTTTTAAAGTGACCACAGCCATAAGACTGATTCACCAGCTGGGTTTGAAAAAACTATCACTTCCCCACACTTTTCCCACCATCAGCTTTTCTTCTGCTATCAAACACCTTTTTTTCCCTCTGTGGCCACGGCTGCTAAGAGCATTTCTTCCCTAGGGTTGCTGTGCCTAGGTTCTCATCCAGATCAGAAGTGGCAAAAGCCCCCCCAGCCTGGTGCTGCCACATCCCCATCTCCTCTTGGTTTCAGCCTGTGCGTGAGGCCTCAGGTTTAGCCACCATGTCTGGGCTCCAGGCTGGTTTTCCTCAGAGCAGGAGAGGCAGGATGAGTCCCTGGCATGGAGCATTCTCCTGGCTGTGGCAATTCTGTTTTTGTAGAGTAAGGGAAGCCCAGCCCTTTGAGGAAACCAGCAAAGACTGGTTTGCATCCAGTATAGTCAGACCTGCTGCTGCATAAAGAGGACTCGACCACATCTGGTTGGGCCCAGACACCCTCAGAGAGAATTTTTGTCCCAGCTGATGGCTTTTCTTTGCAATCTGCATCAGCCCAACAACCAAGAGGCCATGCTGAGTACCCCCACTGCTGGAAAACTGTCCTGGGGAAAAGGAGCCAAGCTGGCTGTGTCGAGAACACACCATATTTCCAGTAGGAGAAATAGTAGGAGGTGTCATCACCTCCTCATGGTGGGAAAGAGCTTCTCTGGACCAGAACAAACCTCTCCCTTTCCATCAGTCTGGGGAGAAGGAGTTTTCCTCAGTCATCCTCTGCCTTACAGGGCCACTTGGGCCAGTGTTGGAGCTCCCCAGGGAGCCACACACCCCATCCGTGCTCCCTCACCCTGACTGGGAACAGCCAGGGCAGCTGCAACCACCAAGTAAAGAGACATTAAAAAAAAAAAAATCCCACTTTGCTGAGTTTTAAAGCATTTCCCTGGATCGAAGAGGCTCTGGTGAGTGTTGTCATGGCAGGGGATATTTATTGCCATCTCAGGAAATGTTTCATTATTCTTTGGTAAGTGGTGGCCGTGAATTTCAGCCTGTCTACCCGGCCATAATGGGGACCATTGGGCAGATTATTTCCAGCAGCCAGGCTCTGCTGAGGAATGAAGCATCACCTCCCAGCTCCAAGGATACTGTGCCTGCAAAACCCTGGCTGGTTCCCTCTCTGATAGGGAACAAGACCCAGATCCCACAAATCCCCTGGGGAGAGGGCAGCTGGGCAGCCAAGCAGGCTGAGGGGTTGCTCCCAATGGATTTGCAAATCCAGTTTGAAAACACCACGGGTGCCTTCAGCACATGGTTTAAATACTAACAGTAAAAATAATGAGTTGAATTCTGTGCTCGGCTAACAAAGCTGTTCCAGAGGCTGTTTCAGTCCACTCAGAATCCTCAGGAAGCAGTTCAGCAGGTTTGGATGGAGGTGGAAAAGGCAGAGAGTCCAAGCCACCAACTGGATGGGACACAAAGCAGGTCCTAGTGAGCCTCTGGCAAAGCTCCCTTTGTCTTCTCACACCAACTGCTCTGGAACAGGATGGGGAGAAACAACTTTCATCCCTTTTTTTTTTTCCCTGTGAAAATTTCTAATCACTTTCCAAGTCCATGTAAGCTTCCAGTACCTAAAATTTTCTGTGGCGAGTCCTACTTCTTAAGAGGTAAAGAGTTTGCCTTCACTTTTGGAACTTCTCTTGATCTTCCCAGTATCTAGAACAGAAGGGATGGCATCCAGAGGGACAGGTGGAGAGGTAGGACTGCGTGAACTTTATGAAGTTCAACAAGTGAAGTGTCCCAGGCCAGGCTGGATGGGGCTTGGAGCAAAATACTCTAGTGGAAGGTGTCCCTGCCCACGGCAAGGGGTTGAAATTGGATGATATCTAAGATCCCTTCCACCCCAAACCATTCTGGGATTCTCTGATACTCCAAGTGTTTCTTGAACTAAGCCATCATTGCTGATTAATTCTTCAGCTTTACAACACAAACGATTTCATGTCTGGCCCTGCCTTTATCAATCCTTGCCTTCTGTGGATAATTTTCTAGCCTTCTTCCCATCCATTTTTTGTGGGCTACTCACAAATTACTCAAGGCAGGAGATACCAGATATTCATTAAGCAGCACAATAACATTCCCCATTTTGGCCTCTCTTACCTCCCTGGTTTTTTTTTGGACTACCATGGACCAGCAGTGTCATTTTGATAGATATTTCCAGCATAACTGTCAGATCTCCTTCCTGAGCAGTAACAGCCAGTTCAGAGCCCAATGATTTCCCCCCTGTGCATTGTTTTTCATTTAGCAGCCTTGAATTTCATCTGCCGTTTTATTATCTGCTCACTAAATATCATAAGGTCCTTTTCCCATTCTTGGAGGTTGGTTGTGTTTTAATCTTTTTGGTATTAACTAAGCATTGCCATCAAATGGTCTTTTTTTTAAATTTTCTCCCAGACCCACCTGGACTCCCCAAATTCAGAGGACTGATGCGCAATAAAAGGCCTGTCAATATTAAATTGTCACTAAGTGCAAAAGCATCTTTTCAAGGCTCCACAGGGCAGGGGATTCAGGTGACAAAGTCACATCTACCACCATGCACAGTGGCTTTATAGATAATAATTCAATAACCACTGAATTTTAGCATGGCTAACACAAGCTGAAATGAGAAAAAGCCTCTCTAAAACAAGTAGTCTTTTCAAATTCCTTTTAAATTCTCCTCTGGAGTTATAACTGTGATTTTTACCAGCAACTCTGTGAAAATGGGTGATTTCAGAGCCTGTGGAAAACAAGAGGTTTTAGTTTCCTACCCCAGGGGAGGGAGTTACTAGGGTAAATCGAGCGCAGCTGGGAGCAAACAGAGACTCAGGATTTAAAGAGTTGCCCAGCATGGAGGTTCTGGGGCTTTAGAGCTGCTGGGGTCTCATCATCTAAAATCAGGTTTGGTTGAGGTTTTTTTGTTTTGAAAAATATATCCAGTGGCAATGAATTCTTTAATGTGTCAGACCTCAGCAAGAAAAGGCTGTCCTTGATGAAGGCTCCTGTTCTCTCACTGAAGAGATGAACAGAGAAAAACCCTTTTTTCCCAGTGACGGAATGTGCCACCAGCATGTCCAGCATAATGGAGCACAGAAGCACTGGAGATGGAAACGGCAAATGGAAAATGCTCCACAAAAGGCTCTGCCTTTGTTTACAGCCCTGCCAAGTTCTCTGGTTCCCTGATTTTCAGAAACTGCTGTTTTCTAAACCCTTTTAGCCAATGGGCCATGGACACCTTGGAAAAGTGCCCATTAAAATGAGCTATGGGCCCTCCAGTAGCCATCCCTCAAAGCCAGGTGGGAGAAAATAGTTTATTAACTGCTAAAGGATGGGTATCCTCTATAATGAACCTTTCTGCAGCATTGAAGAAAAGCCATGTCTTACTTCCCCTTCCTAATAAATGGCTTCTTCAGAGTTTAATTAACTTCTCCCTGCTCTTCTTTTGTGGCAAAGTGTCACCCTGACCATGAAGACAAACTCTGTTTGTTCTTTTATCTGGGAGAGCGCTGGCCTGTCAGATAAACTGCTCTGCCTAATTTTCTGGAGCTTTTTCTCTTCCCACTTTGCATATTCCAGGGAGGGAGGCAGTAATAACAGAAAGTGATGCTTTTCAGCAGCTGGATACCTTTGGAATTGGGAAGGAGCACCTCCTTAAAATACAACCTGGACCATGCTCCCGCAGTGCTGGCAGGGGCTAGGAATGGGGACCCGTCTCATAGACCCATCAGAAACTGGGTCAGGCTCTCTGCCTGGTCCTTTTTTTCCTTAGGCTTGAAAACAAACCTGGAGGAAACAATTTTTTGCCCTTCCAGGAGTACAGGATTTTGTATTTTCAGCAGCGCTTGTCTGTCCCTGTGTGCCTATAAATATAGCTCAAAATCAATAGGAGTGAGATTAGGTCACTGTATTTCTGAGAAATGTGCTCCTGATAGCTCATAAACCCAACCAGCTCCTGCTCCTTCACGCTTCCTGTGGTGCTCCAGGACCAGCTACGTGTGCCAAGACAGTGGCATAGCCTGGAGAAGGCAAGGGCTGTTCTCTTTTAAAATGGATGAATTTGGGCCAAGTCAAGAGGCACCATCACAAACTTCCGCTTTCGCTTTTCAGCTCAGCTCTTAGCCCATCCCACAGCAGAAGGCAGGAGCAGGAGCTCGAGCTCCCACTTTGGGGTGGGAGGGAGGTAGGAACTCCTGACTACCATCTGGAGAAATAGGTGGCCTTTTCCATGCAAAGCCTGGGCTCCTTCTTGGGAAAAGATCCCAGGGCCAGCCTCGTCATATACAGGCCTGAGTGGCGCCACTTGATTAATTGTGCCAGGCCAGGAGCAGCCAGGGACTTTTGTGACACCAATGCAGTAACAGTCTCCAGCACACAGACAGTCCCAGAGGATGTGTCCTTCCTACCCAAACGGAATTAATTAATGCTGGCAATAAATAAACCACTCCAGATGAATGAGAGCATCCAGGCAGCTGCCAGCACAATACAAGAAAAATATAGGGAAAGGAGAGTGTTTTGCAGTACATTTCTGGGGAAGGAATAAATGGGGAAGGCTAATACCTGCTTTTTTTGGATACACTGGGTGAAATGGGGCTGCAAGAGGAGAATGGGCCAGCACATAGCATCCCAAGGGAACAACAGCAGCTGTGGCTGACCATTTACCCCTTTTCTGTGCTCAGCATAAGCTCTGCCACCATGTGCAGCTGAACTCCACAGACTCTCCTCCACAGCCATGATCCTGTTTGGTCTGCCCGAACTGTGCCTTGTGTATCCAACTGTTTTATCTCACCTCCCACACCCCTGGTGGCATAACTAAAAACACTGTGTGTGGTTGATACGATCACATTAATCCATCACAAGCAAGCCCTGAATGATTACAAGGCTGATTATCAGGGCCTGACACACCCCTGTGCTCACTCCACCTCTGCTAGGTCCTGCCTGAGCATTTCCTTGGATGCCCACTCGGAGATCTAATCACCAGGCTCTGGAGCACCTCTTAGGCACTCCTAATTGGCACGTGATGAAGTGCCTGCCACACATTGGTCAATACCAATTAGCATACTCATTAAATGAACTTGTGTGTTGGCAGCAGTTCTCTAATTACCTTAACAAGTGCATCAGGGAGAGGTATCAAACCCTGTGGAGCAACAGAAAAATGAGCTGCCCTGGGATAAGAGACAGGACGGGAGTTTTGGAGCAAGTCTAGGGGAGAGCCATGAAGACGATTAGAGAGAAGGAACATCTATCCTATAGGGAAAGACTGAGAGAATTGGGATTGTTCAGCCTGGAGAAGAGAAGCTTTAGGGAGAACTTGGAGCCCCTTTGGGCACTAGAAGGGGCTCTAAGAGAGGTTGAGAGGGACTTTGGACAAGAGCATGGAGTGATAGGACAAGGGGGAATGGCTTCCCACTGCCAGAAGGTAGGGTTAGATGGGATATTGGGAAGGAATTCTTCCCTGTGAGGGTGGGGAGGCCCTGGCACAGGTTGTTCAGAAGAAGCTCTGACTGCCTCATCCCTGGAAGTGTCCAGGCAGGGGGTTTGGAACATGATGAGCTTTAAAGACTCCACCCAGACCACTCCATGACTCTCTGAAATCCCTGCTCCCTGTGCAGGACCCACTGTCTAACACAGGTGGGTTTGCTGAGCAGCTCCCAGCTCCCACCACTTCCAGGGTAATGGGACTCGGACATTTGGGGTTTTCCTTCCGCAGCATTAATTTCCTGGAAGCCAAGGAACACGAGTAACAAGAGACACCAAGACCTGAAATTACATTTACCAGGCTACACAAGGCTGGTGCTTTTTAGTTATTTCTCTTCTTTTTGCATATCACCCCCAGGCTGAGCTTAGCCCATGGGTACCACCATTATCAGAGAGCAGGCAGAGGGAGAGTTGAGGCGATGTTTGTGCCCGGGAACCAAAACAGACCCTGTGCACTGTTTTAATTTAATGCTCATGAAAGTCTGCAATGCTGATTTCTTCTTTTTCTTTTTCTCCTTGGAATTGGTACGACAGAGCATGGCTGGTGGAAGTTTCTCTGCCTTTTATGTCAGGGCTGGCATGGAATCATAGAATCACAGAACAGTTTGGGTGGGAAGGGACTTTTAAGACCATCTCGTTCCACCCCCTGCCATGGGCAGGGACACCTTCCTCTATCCCAGGTTGCTCCAAGCCCCATCCAACCTGGCCTTGGACACTTCCAGGGATCCAGGGGCAGCCACAGCTTCTCTGAGCAACCTGTGCCAGGGCCAACGACTCCTCCCTCTGCAAGGGAGAGGGCAACTCTTATGTGTGGAGAAGATGCCAGTTTTGCATTTTCAGATTTGAAAATGAGCAAGACCACAGGGTTCTGGCTGCTACAACAGACCCAGAGCAGAGTAAGGGCCTGGGAGAAGAGTGAGGAAAATCCGTGATACTACTGAAGCAGCACCCAGCTCTATTCACCATTTTGCCTCTTCTGTCCAGCCTTGGCTTTTTTCCCCCCTCCATTTTCCTTAAGTTTCTCCATCCCCTGACAAGCTGAGAAGCACCATCAGTCCGTCCAGCATGCTCCTTGCTCCCAGAGGTTGATCCAGGATGGATGGAGGACATCAGTCTTCCCTACTGCTGAGTCTACCACACATCAAATGCAAGCAGCATGCTGAGTAACTCAACCTTCCTGCGTGCCTATTAAGCAAAAATTAAAAGAAAATTACATGGGGAAGTCAGCAGTAAGTAGGAGGGGACAAGTTATAATTATCTGGCTATTAATTGGTGTAAAGTTCCAGTTTAATGCTCTCAGGCCCGTGTCGCTATTTCCTAGGGAAATTTTCTCTCTATTAGTTTTGTATGAGAACTGGGATTCTCTCTGGAAGCTCTGAGTCCACCCAAAAAAGTGACTTTCAGCTTCAGTCCCCCAGCAGGTTTTTGTTTTCATATACTGAGGGACAAAATTAAGGGGTCATTTCTAACACGGCTTCATCTGACCAAGGTGAAGGTGGGACGAGCCAAGTTTTACCTTTTTACCATTGGGTGATGATAACCAAGGATGACCCTTTTAAAATTCAGCCCACATGCAAATGTTTGCTCCAAATACAAAATTCAGAAATAAAAGAATTCAAGGGATTGTTCCCCATGGAATAATCTTCTGCCAGCCCTGGAAATTCCCTAGGGAGAGCTGAGAACCTCCTGCCCAAGCGGCTGCTCGTCAAAATCTGCCAATTAAACAGAACCAAAATGTTCTGAGCAGTGAACACTCATCAAACCCCACAGAGAATTTCAAGGAGTGATGTGCAGGTTCCTGCCAACTCACCTGGCAAGGGACCAGGCAGCCTATCTGCCTGCTCCGTGCTGCTCCTGCCATGCAGGATACAGCTCTGCTGTGGGAGAAGGGGAAGCTGCAGATGTTTGCTGTTGAAACAACACACACAGGTATTCACAGCTCTACGAAAGAGGTGGGAAGCGTGGCCTTTCCTCCTCAGGAATCCCACAGGCAGCTGGAAGAAGCTGGAGCAGCAGGCAAATCTGCTGTGCTAATACAAACTGGGGAAGGGCTGGGGGG
>VZTD01000108.1:1378185-1451186 GCA_013397725.1 Rhagologus leucostigma | reverse complement strand
AAGAAGCAGTACAGAATAAAACTGCAAAAGGGCCATAACAGCTTTGCAACATGCAGTGACACATCCATCATCAGCCAGTGGTTTGTCAAGTGCCCTGAGTTTCACTGGCTTGCTTCTTTCTGATCTCAGTCTTTCAGATACTGTGATAACATCTGAAGAATTTGTTGAAGCACGTCAGAGTCTCATCTCCATTTCACACCTTCCTAAAATTCCTTGGATCAAATTAAAATAGAATCTGGGAGAACATTAGAGGCTTGGGAAGAAATCTGTTGGATCATTTAAGCCTATTGATTTCTCCTGCTTTAAAAGGAGTTTTGGTTTGGGATTTTGGAGGTTGTTTTGGGCTTTTTGTTTGTTTGCTTGTTTGTGTTTTTTTTTCAGTCCTTGCTATTTTTATTTTCTTTAATAGTACAAATTCAGAGCTGAGGAGCTCAAAGAACCCCCCCAGAAGCCTGTTTGTCACTTTTGGGACCAGATGTTCATATGAGTTTCAAAGCATTTAATACATTGCTTGCAAAGGTTAGTTAAGACAGAGGATTGCTTTGATTAAACAGTTTTTCAGACTGCTGCTGTTTGTAGCCCTGCTGGTGATAAATGATGGGAACAGTGTTTGATAAAAATATCAGAGAACTAATTTAGGATTTCTGCTAGATTCCACTGAGGTGGAGAGCTATTTAGACTTAGTGGGAATAATACAATCAGGCCTCTGTTTATTCATAAACAGTGACTTGAAGGTCAGTCCTTGAGGACCTGGTGATACCATTCCTCATATAGCTGTAGTTAAAAATATTGTGTATATTTGTAGTAATACAGTAATTATTATTGCTTCAGAAATTATTAAGATGCATAAAAATCCAGAATATTGTCAGGAAATGCAGATCTTGAACATTACAGGAACTGGAGTCTATTTTCCTACCTAGAGAAGAGGGAGGAAATAACTTTTTTGTTGTTGTTGATCCAAATAAATTTTCCTGGCTGGTTATTATGGCCCCCTCAGACCCACTGCATGTCCTCCAAAGGGCTGTCCTGTAGAGGCATAACACTGCGCAACCTTTAAGTCACTTTGACAGCGCAAAGGAATGACAAAATGTGCCAGAAAAGTCCCCAGGCCACTTTTATGGTAGATATGCCCTTACCTGGAAGGGCTGCACTGTTGCCTGTTCGCAGCTGCTGCGGCAGGACTGAGCTCTCCATCATCCTGCTCCACTCCCCAGGGGCCTGGTATTTGGTGCGGAACTGGGGGAAAGATTAAAGTAAATTAGAAAAGGGTTGAATATATGGGCACTTTAATCCAAAATGCCCCATCTTTATATCCTTGTTAAACACCTGTAATTATCCAATCCAAGTTTATGAGCAGTCACATGACTACACCAGGCAATCCAGATTAGGATTTTTAAGGCAGCTGCTCCATGAACGTTTATTTTGTTCCTTGTCTTGCATGGAACTGAAGCTACTTGATTTGGTGACCACTGCCAGGTTTTCTCTAGGAAATTCTCTTTATTTCAAATGGTCAATACTGAGATTTATAGATGAAGATTTGCGTTTGATCACTGATATCTTGGTGAAATTCCCAGCAGCTGTGGTGTGATAAATGTGGGATCTTGGGTCTCCATAGCTGTTGCCCTATAGTGACCAAAATACGTATCTCAAAATCTTAGTGTACTGAGCAGTTGTAGAGCATGCAGAGATTTACAAAGCGCAGCAACACCACCAAAGTAAATTAAAGATGGTTAATTTTAAGTAAGTTTTACATGGTTGCATTGATTAGTTTCAATCACCTAAATCACGGGGCAAAAAACCCAAACAAACTAAACCACCAGCCATTTTCTGCTTAAGTGCAATAAATAAATATTTATTTCACTTTTATTTAGAATGTCTGATGTTCAGTCTAGAAAAATTTCTACCAAAAGACCAGTCAAATGCAGACAGGACACCAAGAAAATAGATTGATATTGGAGAACAGGACAATAGGAGTTTTACTTTCTCTGGCTCTCTAGGTTTAGAGTTAATCTATGAAATTATAGCTTTCTGCATTAATTAGGCTGCTGTCTAGAGCTGTGCTGTGAAATTTGCAGAGCAATTGAAGTTAATGAGTTTTCTCACAAATGCAGCTGTGTCCTCCTTCACACTGCCATCGGCACAGTGCAGCCACGAGCAGGCACTGGAATCAGGGAATTACTTATTTTCTAGGAAAGGAGTAATGATAGGTGCTTACATATAAAATATATGATATATGTATGTATATATTTATATATACACTGAAATGAATGTTTTTTAATATATATAAAACAATTTATCTATGTTTTTAAGCATTTTACAGGACTAATCTATATATAACTATGAACACCTGCACAGTGAATCAGAGAAAAAGATGTTTCATTCATTCAGTAGCTGCACTCAAGTAATAAAGCAATTTTGAAGGTCAGTAATGGGATTAGGTAGATCCCGATTTTACCTGCTGGCCTCATCACTACTGTCCTCTTGTTAAAACTACAGAGCTTGTGCTAAAATACAAAAACTGCCTTAGCAAAATGTTTCAAAAGATACCACAATTTAATGTGTGAATTTAATTGTGACTTTTCCAGCCACTTTTGATAATAGTGTGTAAAATGAAAGATGTGACTATTTTTTTTCAGCACTGGATTCTACATTTTCAAGGAAAAGCACCTGTATGTCACATGGTTAGTATTAAAAATACAAGTTATTTCTATAATAAATGATGTAAAGAACAAGGATCTTACTTAAATATTATAAGAATTTTAAGAACCATGTGAATTCATTACAATTCTGTTATCTTGGCCTATTCACTGGGAAACAAGTAATAGGAAAAAAAATGAAATGAAATTTAATATGAAACAAAGGACAGGAAATTTCCTTTAAAAGCTCAGAAAAGGAGATCTGCTGAAATCAAGTATAATTCTAGAACCTGCAATTGAAAGTGAAGAACACAGGTTTAATTTGGGGATTAGTTGTGTCTGGTGATAGTGCACTTTAGAATATATCAGCATATTACAATACCTTGTAGTACTTGAAAAAGGGAAAGAATGGTAATTACACTGATTCTGGACTTTAAAAAGGAAAAAGGTTTTCTTTTTTTTTTGTGCTAGGGAGGCTACAAAACATAGTCAGTTTAGGAAAGCTCAGTTAAATTATGTGACATTTTAAATGTTATAGGTAATGTCTTTTCAAGTTAGTGTTTCCAGCCTAATGCAGATAATAGGATAATGAGGCATTTATGGAGATTATATTTTACAAATTACAAATGTACTGCTCTCTAGCCAGCAAGATTGCACACAAAACCAGAGGGGTCATTCAGGAAACCATTAGAGATGTTCATAGCGGAGAAAAGAATAAATTGAACTTTGCTGGGTTTAATGGCTTTTCCATGTGTCCTAAATTCTTCTTACCTCCTTTTAAAGATTCTCCCTTCTGTAGTGCAGTTGCACTGTGGGTTTAAAGTGCATTCATTTCCTCCAACCCAAGGAATTCAGTTTCATGATTTTAAATGCTCCTTAGGTCCTCGTGAAAAGTGGGGTTCCTTGCCTTGCCCAGTCAGCTGCAAAGAGGCAGGCACTTTGCCTGGTGAGATTTTTGCCATCAGCTGGTACCTCAGATGGGGTAACCTGGCTCAAAATCCTTCTTGTGGGAGAGACCCAGCTTGTGACACAGACTCACCTGTCCTTCTGGCTTGTTACTTGGCTCTGTAAACTCGTGATGCATTTTTAATTACCCATCAGAAAGTTACTGACAGAAAACTGAAAGAAAACCCAAGATGTCAGAGTTAGAAAAGTTTGTTAGTACTCTTCCTCAGTAGCCTGGAGAAATAAAGTAGATGTAGGGTGTAAAAAGAGATGAAAAATATCCTAATGTGTAACTCCTGGACTCTCCATTGACTTTGAATCTGGTCATATATGAAGGTTATGGAGATAAAGGAATATGGCACAGAAGGAAAAACAGAGAAGAGATGAGGAAATTAAGGAAGGAAAGCATCAGAGAAGAACAGCAAAACCATGTTCTGCAGTAAATAGGGATGCGTTTGAAGAGGATGTGGGGATCTCTTGTGAGATTGTCAGTGAAGGACTCAGAGCAGAATTGGAGCAGACCCAATGCAGTGTTCTTCTGATCATATATCAATGAATTAATCATTACTCTTGAGTTGTTTGATGTACCAACGAAATGCATCATTACATTGAGCCATCTGAATTTTTTACAGTGTAATACATCACTGGTGAGGTAGAACCCTAATGATAAATTAGCATGCAGCCAGGCTTCATTATGTTAAATTAACTAAAACAAGATTTTTTAGGCTGATAAATATATAATGTGAGCCGTCTCAGCTGGGAGACTGAGAGATAGAACACTGGTGGACTCGCACGTGTCAGAGTGCAACAGGAAAGCAGACAGCACAATTTGGGGTGGTTTGGATATGAAATATATGCCTAACATGGCTGTGGAAGTAATTGGATGAACCAGCACTTCAATCATGAAACTTGTCACTCTGTAATTACCTCTTGAGTTCAGCATTATCATGTTGGTCTGTCAAACAAGAAGTGTGGAATGGTAACTGAGAATGCATATCTGAAAATGTCAGTATTTCTCATTTTACAGACACAATCATTAAGAAGGGAGAAGGCTCTGAAGGGGCAGCCTCCTGTATTTGCGAGAAAACAGATGACAATTTAGTCACAGAGGAAAGAGAAATTTAGTAAATTGCATTCAACCAGAATATAATATATTTACTTCCCTCCCATATCACCTCTGCTGAAAGTGGCTCCGTACACATTCAGACATGATCTGATTGATATGAAAAATAAATCGTGTCCTGTAAGTTTGCTACATTTTAAAATAATAACAGGAATTCTGACATTTCTAGCATTAAAGCCATAACTCCATCTGTCACTGAGTTAAGAAAATCTCAGGTGGTATTTTTAAAAAGTAACAAATTGAAATTGTTGCTGATGGAAGAAAATTCAGAACGTGACAAACAAGTACTTTTAGTCACCTATTTATAGAGAAGTGATTGCTTATCTAAATATATAAAGCAAAAGTTTTCCCATTAAAACAAGTTTTAGTAAAATATGTAGTTATTCACAGGAAAGGTGGTTTTAACTTTTCTGGGAAATAATGATTTTGTTTTTCACGTCAATTTTTGATGTGACAAAACAGAAGGTGCTTGATTACAATCAGAACAAAATGCAAACAGTCACTTGTGTCTACTTCAAAAATACAAAGAATTGAAATCTGGAATAAAAAAGAAGAACATTTTCCCTTTTAATAATTTTTTGGAATAAGGAAGCATTTTGATCAACCCTAAACAAAAGTAACAATAAAATTTTATTTACATAACCTGTTGGAGAACCATTTAGAAAATCAGCAGTCAACGTACTACTCACTATGTGAAGAGGTGGAAAGTGTGGCCTTTTAGCATTTCCTGAATTGCAGGTGACAAACTTTACAAAATAACTGATGCAGTGGTGTTTTGTGTGGAACAATCATAGAAGGATTCACTTCTCAGTTCATTTTTGTTAGGTGGGTTGGACAATTAATCTTCTTATTTAAAATTATCTCAAATAGTCTTTTGTGGCATTTAGAGATTTAAAACTTGGTCTGTATTGCTCATAAAATACTGGACAGCAAGGTAGTAGCATCAAACACAATGCATCACTTTGAGGCAGTATCTTCACTCTTTTCCTAAATTTAAATTTGAATATTAATATGGTTTGCAGAAAGTAGTTAACTAAAAAAAATCAAATCTAATTTAAAAATTCATGGGCTGCATAAGTAAAAGGATTTGTGGAATATAGTTAAACATTCAAACCTAATTAAAAATACCATACTACATTAAAAATGAGGGAACTGTGTTCATGATAACTATACTCCTGCAAATAAATTAGCTTTTTCATTAACACTATTTGTTTAATGTTCTCCATTAAGCTAATGAAATGCTGAGAGATAATTTGGGATACACAGTTTTGTGAATTTTTCTTTTAGCCTAATCCTGTGTGTGTTTTAAGTCCTCCACTGATTATTTTTGAGTTGGCTGCGAGGCTTAAATCCACTAAAAAGCTGCACAAAAGATGACCTGAATCAACTACATAAATATATATTCGAAATTCAGTTCTGTTTAAAAAAATGGTACAGGTCTCACCAATGACTGTTGGTATTTATTTATTTATTTCTACATGTAAAAGCAAATGAAGTCGTCATCAGAACTAATGAACAAAGTGTGTGTGTGCATGTGTTTTGTGTGTACATAATACGTCTGTCTATTTAAAAAATGAATATTTGCCATGTACTGATGTTCCTCTTACTCCTCAATGAGAACAGAAAACTTACAGTTGATGGAAAGGATCACACTTGAAATCTGGTTCCATGGATACCTGGACAATTAAGCTCCTTTAAAATCTTTTCTATTCCTTCTACTCCCATTTGTTTTCACTAGGACCCAGAAGCCACAGGCAGAGATAAGTATTTCTCTTTGATTGGCATAGGTAGGATTTATGGTAAGGAAGTCCTGATGGCACATCCATCTCTTACCCTCATCATCTTCTCATGAAAAAAAACCGAAAAAATAAATTCCCTGTTTCAGCCCAGAAGAGCTGAATCCAGGATAAATCTTTGCTCAGTCATCATAATAGTCTTTTTTACTCGTGAGGCAGCAGATGCAAAAAGCCCAGTACAAACAAAAGGTCAGTAATGTTTTGGCTACCCTCATTAAATTAGGGTTGTTAGGCAACAGTTTAATTACAAATATGTAAGCTATTATTTGAACTACCAGGGAAATAAGCATTAGAAACATTAGATAAATTCTGTGTGATGATGAGCTATGCAAGCTGTTGCTTAGGTGGTCAATATTAAGCTGAAAAAGGCAGCCAGGGAATAGTTTTCACTCTTTTTTACCCTCTTCCCATCACATACTGATATTACAGTTTTCACAAGATAAAAATAGTTGGCACCCCCAAAGAACAGCCCGGGCACATTTTAAGTAGAACAAGCAACGGGAAATCTTATTAAAAAATCCACATTTCTGGTATCACAGAACATATCTAGCATGTTGAAAATGTATTCTTCACATGCAGTAGATTAGTAGCACTAAATAAGTCTGTCTAAATAAGAACAGTTTAAAAACGTATGTATCAAAAAATCCCCAGAACAGAACTTTATAGCATTTGGTGTTCTGTAGCATCGTCCCTCTTCATTTGCTTTGTATCTGAAGAATGAAATGTGAGAAGAGTGAAATGTGGAGGATGTGTGAGGAGCCACAAGGACTTTGTCTCTAGATGTGATGTGTACACACAGATACACATGGGGAAAGAGCCAGAGTGCGCTGTGGAGAAGAGCATTTGAGTTTAAATTGCAGCACTGGATTTTTCTTTTCAATGCCATTTTGCCCCTTCACTTAATTTCTTTCTCTTCTCTCTGGAATCTCATCAAGAAACTAATCGAGAGCGTAAAAGACCATGGGCTTAGAGTACCTTTCATAGAGCTATTTTAATCAGTCTTCAGTAGTGTATATGGATTCATATAAGACCTTCAATTAACTTGCACATTAACACTGGTTAAGCAATTTTAGATCCTTATCAGGAATGTTGTATGCAACGGATTTGAATAGCTGAGCAGAGTTTGTCATCAAACACATTTCATCACTGCTCTCTTATTATGCTGATCACCACACAGAGAAGGAAACAAATGAACTGAGAATGGCGCTTTTCTGAGATTTTCCATTCTTTAAGCATTAATGTTCCCTGCATATTGCTGTCTCACAAGTTTAAGCAGGTTTTCTGAAGGGAGAAGCACTTGCTGTTCCTGTTGACCTCATTCAGAATTGAGGGTATTCTCTGTGTAGAGATCCAACCTCATTTAGTTTTGTAGTGGTTTGTAACGTTTGAATCTCTCTTTATGTGGCACATTATCACGTCTCGTAGTAGCAGCAGTTTTGAGGAAACCTCATTTCTAAACTGGTGCTTAACTGGCCATTTGCCAGAGTTGCCAAAGCCAGTGGAACAGCTGGCACAGAACACCTCACTGCTGTCCCGGGAGCAGGAGCTGCTCCCTACACGTGCACATGGAGTGCCTGATGCAGCTCATCCCAGTTTTTCCAGCACTTAACTGACGAGATTAAATGAATTGATTCAGCTTTTAAGCATTTATTTTAAAATCATATCCATCTCGAAAATTCTACAAGAACAAAACTGAGTTGTTTATGTGCTTTCCTACTTCTTTTAATCACTTCACGGAAAATATTTTTGTGTCTTATGTTTGTTTCTAGGGCCTCTTATGTAACAGGAGCTTACTATGGCATAGATAGAAAAATTTATAGCACCCACTAGCCTTCACCATGAGGGACCTGCATTATTTTACAATGTTTTAGCCTATTGTTCCCATGTTCTGCTTTCAGAAACAGCAAGGTAAATCCAAATCCCCATGAATGCAAAGTACTTTACTGAACTAAACAGGAGCTAATGCTTCTTATTCAAAAGTGCCTACAGCATTTTAACCTGTAGTGCATTAATTTCTCAAAATTACTTTGTGTCCAGTCAAAAATGATTATAACAAGCTTTTTCCCTAATCAGAAAGATAACAATGAGTTTCAAATCCAATTATTCTGTTACCTGCTGAAAATTTCTGATGCCTGGCTGAAATTATTATCGTGCAGGTTTGCAGGGATACCTATTGGTGTTTCTGTCGTTGCAGCAATGGAAGAGAATTCTCTGTTGCTTTGGGGGCCTGGCAAGGACCTGCCTTTAATGCTCATTGGTGACCCTGCTGATTTTGGAACTACGCCATCTCGGAGTGGGTGTGATCAGGTCCACTCAAGTGAAGTGTGTTAGACATGGATGTTGACCCTGAGATTGAGACAAATCTTTGCATTTAATTTAACTGGAGGGATTGTGTGATGCAAACACTCCTAAAATGAAGACCAATACACTTTACTGGAATTTATAAATGTGTGAGAAAACTGCACAGCATCACAAAACACCGGTTGGTGGAACTGTGTATGGGATTTATTTCTCGACTATACTCTTTGTAGAACTCAGGAAATACAAGCTTGATAAAATCTTTGCGCTGCTTTACTGATGGTTTTCAGTCAGGCTTTGTCATATGATGAACTCTGCGTAAAACTGAACCCCGTTATCCCTGCCACACGTGTAACTCCAGGAAGTTTGAAAACTGGTTGCAATTACCAGATACAAGATGGCAGTTAATGGGGTGCATTCTTAACACAGACGTGCATAATGTGCTAGAGACTAATTAAAGATGTGAGCACACAGATCACTAGGAATTGCCCAGGAATAGAAGTTCACTTGAAATAAGGTAATTAAGTTAATCTTCTGATAGTGGGGTTTTGCAGTAAGTGCATGTACTAAATATGAAAGTAAGGAACTTAAGAGGTAATTAAAAGTAATTCAGGCATTAAATTAACCTTCTAGCTATATGAAGTGGTAGTAATTACGGACATCAAAATTAGAATCATATTGTAATCAGATTAACTACAGTGTAATTAATGTACCTACATCACAACCTATCTACAAAAGTCAAATACAAGGTGTTGGTTTCCCAGCAAACATTAATGCTTGAGCTGGAGAGCAAGCCTCTCAAAACTGGGAGCAGTCATCAGTACCCCAAATCTGAACACAGCTGCTTGTGCTGGGGATCTGTACCATTTTCAAGAGCTCCACCCTGGAGTTTCCAGGAAGGCTGCAAAATCCTTCCCTAGCTTTTCCTGTCCAGAGGTATCCCTGTGCTGGGGTTGAGCTTTGCAGGCTCTCTGGCAGAGCAGCAGTTACGGCTCTGTCGGAGGCAGGCAGAGCCTCCACTCTTGCTTTCTGCAATTAGGCTTCTCAACATCTCTCTCAGGAAAGTGCTACTGGCTCATTAAGGCTAATTGCTGGCAGACACCTGATTCCCTCAGAGGCCAAGGAGAGGAGCCAGGCTGAGGGGAGGGCTGTGGTGGCTGAGCAGGAGCACCTACCAGGCAGGTGGATGCACTTTTAATCATTTCTACAATTGACTTACAGCTACAGGAAACTTGACCTTTTCTTTGATTAGAATCTGAGCTGATGAAATTCCCCTTCTTCCCTACAATCAGTTGCCACATGAATTAGGCCATTAGATTTGTGTATCTACCTATCTGCCCTAGGCATGTTGTTAATGCAGCTGTGATTAAAGTAATTTATTACAAATTATTGGGTGTGAAAAGGGATCTGATACTATAAAGTAATATTTTAAAGGAGACATTCTAATAGGCACAGTCAGTGTCATGCTTTGTTTTCAATTATTTTATCTCTGGCACGAACAATAGATTACCCACTACAGGCTTTGTGTTATAGGGCAACTTGTACATGATCTGTGAAGCAAATGGAACTAAAAAAAATCTGATTGCATCTCAGTCTTAGCAGAGACTCTACCATTTTCCAAGGCTGCAGAAGCAGATTAAACACTATGCAGTTTGATTTCTATGTATTCCTTTATGCTAGAGTTAAGCATAAGCCATTTTTCTTGTCAGGAAAGGTTTTTTGCATGTTATTCCTCTCTTCTCCACTTTTTTCTGTGTCTTAATTTATTTCATGTATTCCCCTAGAAAATACTCAAGTTTTATTTTAATAAAACAGAATTTTAATATTGAGCATTAGCTACATCTATTGACATGTGAGCAAGAAGTCCAGCCCTTGTCCCACCATATCCATTCCAGGGACTTTTACTGTAAACTTGGCAAGTTTTTGGCTCGAGGCTGTTCTCATGCAGCCAGACACGCTGAAAGCACCAGGATAGTGCAGGTGTACATCACCTGCATATCATCAGTTATGCCTCTGAAGGCTGATTTTTTGGGCTTCAGACATTTCAAATGGTTTGGAGATTTCTACGGATGGGTGCAGGCACACCTTTGTTCTGCTCTGTGCAAAGGGTCGAGGATGCCGTGGCCACATTGATGCCTTTGTGTTTCCAGGACTTCCCTCCACGGTTTGTTGCTGACTCGAGCTGGAAAGATGAGAATTGCTTTGTGTAATTACACGATTGAACTGCAGAAATTGCCTGAAGGATAGATATCACACTCATGGCATTTATTACTTTTTCATCTGAATGAAAAAAAGCAGCAGAATGCTGTACAAGTCTGATCAAATCACACAGCTATTCATCAGCAGTCATGAGTTAACACATAACATATACAAGACTCACTGAAAAGTGTGAATTTTACCTTAAAACCTGTTTGATTACTACATTGTGGTCCATCAATGAAAAAGATACTGTCTTTTTTTGTAATTGTGGCTTAAAGTTAGGGCATAATGAACAAAAGAGCAAAGAATCAGAGAAGAACGAAAACATATCTTTGATTCAAAGCTTTAGTTAATTCAATAAAATGTGTCCCTTCAATATTTTCCAAAAGAAAGAAGTCTTTGTACTTGGGCTGAAACTAGCTTTTATGAATTGGAAATCTGTCCAACAAAGCTGGAAAGAAGTTATTAAGTCTTGTCCTGAGAGACTTTTTCATAATTCCTGTAAAATTCTTAGACATTTTTAAAACAACCTGTCTTATTATTTGTTGACAATTCAGGGCCATTTTTTTGTGAATGAAAATCACATAAGCATATAATTATTATTTTATATATTTTGATCATAAGGACTGATAATCTTCTTTGTTTCTCATCTGAAAAAAATATATATTCTTTATATAGGGTTTCCACTTTTCTTTCCAATCTTATTCATCAGAAGAATGAAGTTGTTTAAGACCTTGGAGAAAGCGTAATAACTTTTCATAGTCAAAGGCTCTATAATTTCTCACTATTTTAATCAAAAGTACAAGAAACTGACTCCTTTATTGGAGAGCTGTGAGGAAAAAAATTGGGTCACAGGATTGTTGCAAAACTGGGCATTGCCAGAATTCAATGTTCTTGCAGTGGTTGAGCAGCACTTGGCTCCTTATGGAGCCCTGGAGCTATAGGAAAGACATGTGTCACCAAGTCCAAAATATCCTCACTGTGCATCATGGTTGGACAAAATTGAACTGATCCTAGGAGTCAAATACACTATACAGAACACTTCAATCTGTTAAACAGAAGTAGGTAGCTTCATTTATTTCCAAATAAGCACGAGCAGTGAGTTAGTCTTTCTCCTTTATTTTCTAGATCATCTTATTGCAACACTAGAGAAAACCTTAGTGCAGCTGTGTGCTGTAATTTGGAGTGATGGATACTAAATTTTTGAGAAACCTGATTTTTACAAGGGAAGTAACACAAATGGACACGCCAGGCCGTGCTTTTCTAACAAATAGCTGCTCCCACTTGGAATTAGATTATGCCTGTTTGTCCTTTGTACCTGGTGGGTACCTGGAAAAACTGTAGAGCCAGGAATCAAATTGTCAAGGGCTTTCAGGAAGGACACCTGAACACCTCCACTGTTGTACCCTCTACTGTTAAAGAATTCATAGTTGAATGTTTTGAGTTGATTTCTGAATAGCAAGAAAACAACATTTGCGTTTTCTTAGTTTTAAGGACATTAAGGTCTGCAATTTAAACTTTTCCTCAAAATTATGATAGTGTATCGTGTGTAATGGATTTTATTTTTTTTTAATTATGGAAATTTCAACCAACTGATACTGTAAATCAGGTTTAAATTTTCAAAATTCAGAACATTGCCTAAGAGTTTTCACTACCATCTTAAATGTAGCTGATGCAGAAAGAGTGAAGTTGTGGGGACATGGGCTGCATGTAACTCATGGTGCAGGAATTGCTTTAAAGTCAGACTCAAAGTCAAAGTTGCAAATTGTCTACTCTGTGTCCTTACCAGTATCTTCACTGCTCCAGAGGAAACAAGCCAGTGCTTCAGGGCTTGCCTCTGAGCAGATTTGTCTGAGAGTGGGCAACCTCTCGTCAGCCCACCTCAGAGTTGTTGCATGTGATGACATGGCTAAGGGGCAGAGGATACTACAAGAACCCCAAAATCACCAGTCATGAGGAACGATGAAGTTTATGAACAGTCTGATGCTCAGACATGACACTGCCATTGTGGACCACGTGGAGAGATGGAACCATATGTTAAGGCTGCTCTGGGCTAGTGCCACTCCATAGCAGTTCAGCCTGGGTTATCCCTCTCTTGTGCCTGACTCAGACCCCTCAGACCAAGCTGGAACACTCTGCAATGGGGCAGCTGGGGGCACTCTTCGTGTGATGCGTGAAATTGAGTTGAATAACTTCCTTTCTTGCGGCAGTGAAGAGTAATCCTGTTCCTAAATATCATCACGTGTACGTTTGGTAGGTGAGCCCCACTGGTACAAATAAGGCAGCAACCACTGATCACCCCCAACCTCTTTCATTGTAACACTGTACCGTAGGAATTAAAGTCTCTCTTGACTAAGAGCTTGGATGCCACGTTAGACTGCTGTCAGGTTTCTTATCTGCTTCTCGTTCCAGCATAAATGGCTGACTCTTGTACGGCATGACCTGATCACCAGGACAGGTCAGCCAGAACAGAACTTCAAATTGGGTTGGATGTATCTTGAATTTAATTAACTCCTGCTGTTTAGGCCACTTAGGCCTCACTTTCTGAGCTGAATGGTTTACTCTTCTACTTTCATCTCTTCAGGATGAGAGGCTGGGTCCAAAGACAAGCGAATTGAAAGGACTTCAGGAAACTTTGTAGCCTGTTACAACAATAATGGAGGGAGGGACTCAGAAACTTCCTTTTGAGCAGCTACACGCCAGGTGAGAGCAAACTCGAAAGGGGAGGGCAAGACAACTGGGGTGCGCCATTCCTTAACTTCTCTTCCTTGAGCTGGAGATGAATAAGGCTGGCTTCTGCTCTCTGCTCCACGTGCAGCCCAGACTTTCCAGCAGGGAGCAGAGGAATGGACTGAAATGAATTAAAAGCTTCCAGGTTAGTTAAGGTTCTCTTGATGCATCTTTGTTTTGTTCCTTACTAGAGTCACGACTCAACAAACCTGTGTAACCAGTGGTGCCTTTAAAGTCTCAAGCAGGAGAAGGTGGCTCTCCTGCTCCCAAATAAAGAGCTGTGTTGGCTCTTTAGGAGGGGCATTCATATGTGTTTGCTCGCTGTTCATGTTCTTTGACCTGTCATTTCTAATGCTACCAGATGCATTTGGAGGGTGACCATGATGGCCCTTGCAACATGTAAGTGGCCACACTGATGTAAAGAGGTGTTTAGGATAAATGCAAGTATTTTTTTCCCCACACAGGGCTGTTATCTTGACATGCTATCTTTATTAATTAGCAGAGTTAAACCCACAGAACTGTTTCCCAGGTTCTAAGGAGCTGTTCTGTGGCTGAGGTGGCAGTTCAGTGGCTCTGCAGCATCTGAGGCTTCTGATTCCTGTAGAACCACATCAAATGGGTCAGAGCAGGAACAGCCTGTTTCTCTCCATAATCCAAGGCTGCTTCAGAGAGATCTTTCTGGCTTTTTCACTTTGAACCCAAATTTTCAATATTTGTATTCTCAGTCAAGAGTAGGTATAGGTTCTGATAGAGCCTGAATATCCTGCCTCTCCCAGAGGGATTAGTCCCATGATTGACTGAGCTCATATGAAGTTGATAATTCTTTGTAAGGGATGGTGTTTCTTTACAGTGAAAAAATAAATGTCCCCATTTTATCTTCACCATTACGTGAGGTATCTTCTTTTTCATAGATCTTTTTGCATATTTTGTGTGATTTTCTGGTGCCACACATTTTGTGCCACGTGTCTGTTTCTTCCTCAGTATAAATTTTTCATAGTCACTTAAAAAGTACAAAAAGAATTAGTGTCTGCAGCTGAGCTCTCAAGGGCAATAATCTAATAACAAATGTGTGGATGAGAGAGAAAAAGACTTGATTATGCATTTCTAAACCATTATGACAGAAAACAACAGAGAGGAAATGTTTTTAACCTACGAAGCTTAATTAAATTTTATCTTGCCCTGTAAAATGCTTTGGCCATGGTCCAAGAAGGACAGATGTCACCTTGCTCAATCCCTGGTTTCTCCAGCTGGTTGCACGACCCTGTGTTGAGCAGTTTGCCTTCCTAAACTCATCATGGGAAGGGCTTGGAAGAATCAAGCTGGAAGTTGAACACTGCTTTTAAATGTGGGGATTTAAGAAGTTCTCTCAGTACTGGTCACTCAGGCCTTTCTCTGTCACCTTTGATCTGCATCAGCTCCTGCCCAGGTCCCTGACGTGTCTGTGCTGTGCACTTGCATCTCAGTGCAGTGACAGGGACATGAACACAGAGTGGACAGAGAACAAAGGGCCACTGAAACCAGCTCTGCGTCTTGAAGGAAAGCCTGTGCAGGGCTTTCTCCTTGCTCTTAAATGGGACTGGAGGAAGAAGACAAAGTGCTTTTCCTCATGAAAAAGTCCTCCTAGACATTTTTTAAAATATATTTTACATAAATTATATAGTTTACTTTGAGTCATCTTTGAATCAAACACACGAATGTTCTCAAAGCAGGACCTGGATGCTCTTCCCAGCTGTCAGGGAGACCTTCCTCCCTCGGTGCTCCTGCTCAGGCACTGTGGCACATGGCATCCTTTCCACCATGTGGAACAGCTTAAGGGGGACACATAAGGAATGTTGTGGGATGCTCAGAGATAAATGTTTGCCACTTGCTGTGTGTTACATCCTAGTAGGGCAGTAGAACAACCTGAACAGTGTCCATCACTGAAAGGGGAAATGCACAGGCAATCTACTCGCAGCATACTAACCCTTCCTTGTCTTGATTTTGGGGATTGTAAGCTTTGTAAAAGTGTCTTCCTATACAAAATTCCATTTTTCACAAAATATTTCTACATTTTTTCCTTCTGTGTGGGATACCTGGACAGGAGTGAAAATGTAACTAAAATAATGTGGCAATTGTATTGCGGGATTTTTCAAGGACGTGTAAAGGGTGACTTCTGTCATCTGAATTTAAATCTGTCTGACTGCAAAATCCATGCCCAGTACTTTTTCTGGCAGAATTGTTAATGTGTTCTCTGGTTGGCGAGCAAATACTGTTGTCTGCAGTTTATACCTGTGGTCTAAGAAAAGGAGCTGAATTTGCTCTTAGACAGCGAGTCAGTAGCAGAACCAGATCCAGAACACAAGTTTTGTGTATTTATGTTCCTCATTTGATAGCAGCTGCTGAAGCTTCTCCAAAGCTCCAGGATGCTTCTACCATTAGTGCTGCTGCAATTGTACCACTGAGATGATCTCTACAATAGAGAATATTGTACTTTATAGGAAATTTAACTGCTGAGGGAACAGGAATGTTGCAGTAGAGAAGGAAAAGTTTACAGAAATTAATTGTAAATGCATCAAAAATCTGCTAAATGTGGCACTTTCTGTATATCTTGACCCCTATGGAAATACTGCCATGTATGTGTAGGGCACATCACACTTCATGGAAGTTAGTCTTAAAATAGTGTGAAGTCTGACAAAAGTAGGTTCTGAAGTACATTTCAAGACCAGTTAAGGCGGGGGGAGAATACCATGAAAACTCTGCTACAAAAAATTGAGGCAAATTCTCCTCTTCGTTAGAATGAGATATCCAACTGATGTTTGTAATGTAAGTGGAAATGTAAGCTACACAAGAATTTTTAACAGAACAAGCATGGAGAGATGCCACAACTTATGCCATTCTGCAAAAACAGGATTTAAAAAACAATTTACAAGGATTGTTGCTACAGCAATTGGAAATTGCAGCATAGAAAGTCTGGCAGAGCAAATGTTCTCACAGGTCTCTCTTCTTTGATTTACAAGATTAAATACACTTGAGAAAAGCCTAATTTCCCATGCAGGAGATGAGAAAGAGGAGGCTGTGTCTGATGCTGAGCATGTTTATTTAATGGCGAATATGTGTCTGTACCAGTAGTCACAAAAGAGCTCTTAGAAGAAAAGCCCCTGTGGTCTGTGCATTTCTGTTCCTTTGGGAAACTTCTCCAAGTCTCCACCTCCATTTGAACTCACAGATCAGGATGTTGTAACTGATTGTGGTACATAAGCACTTGTGTCTAGTTCTGGACCTGGGCAGTTTTGTTTTGCTTTACCCACTACATGCTCTTTCTAAAACTGCATCGAGAATTTCGTTAAACACTTACAGTTTTATATCTCAGATGAAACTATAGTACATGGAAACCTTAGTAAGCCTGGAATCATTAAAATCACATTTTGCTTTCTGGTGACACTTCCCGTGCTATGTCCAACCAAAGCAGCACTTTGGAGAAGTCAGCACTGGGCTCGGTGTGAAGTGGGACATTTTTCCTATTTGTCATTTTTGTTTCCTAAGCTATCTGTTTATTGCTTTTCCTGGCTGTATTGTTCTGGAAGAATACCAGGAGCATTTTTCTTTTCAGGTTACAGGGGTGCAGATTGTAACCCTGAAGGAAATTCAGAAGCAATTTGATGGCATACTTTAACTTCCACCAAGTTTTGTTTAGCGTTACATAGCCAGCTAAAGACAGAACAAGAGCATATTAGATTTAATTTTAATATCTTTGTTGACGAATTGAAAGATTCAGAAAAGGTTTTATATGAATCATAGTTGTCTATTTTGTAAGGTTTGCATTTGTTTCTTGTCAGAAAGTACAAAAGTTTATTGTTGTTTACTTTAGAGACAGAGTAGTTAGACATTTTTCTGTTCAGGCAAAAGCTTGTGTTTTGCACAAACTGCATAAAAAATGCAAATAATCTGCTTTTATAGGTTTGCTATCGAGGTGCTAAAGTTCAGTCTCTGAGTTAAGTTGTACTGCATAAGGCATGGCAAGAAGACAGAAAATAAATGCAACAAGCAATGGAGGAACAGCTGTTGCAGAAGATGGATGTTTTGCTGTAATGATGTTGCTAAGATTATTAATTTATTTAATAGAATTCAGAAAGGATTCATCTGTTAGCTGTCATGATTTTATCACTGGGAGCCTGCAGGTTGCCATAGGCTATGGGCATGCTGTGTGCCTGTTAACAACATCCAAGGGGGGTCAGCTGACAAATAGCTTTGTTTATTACCATTTGGTTTATAGTTCAGGATTCATTTGGAATGTCCTGGCTAACATTTGGTCCCTCAGTTTCCTAATATTGCTGACAGCAGCTGTAACAGCAGCTTTTTTCTCCTGTAAAATCCTTCTTCCTTTGATGAGCTTGTTCCTGTAATTGGTTAGGTTGTTTTTTCATGCCTAGACTTTATTAATGCTGGTATTGCAGGGGTACCTGCAGGCCAGTTATGACCTTGCTATTCTCGCTGCAGTCTGTACACATCACAAAACCATATTTTGTTAAATATTCTACAGTTTGTGTTTAAGATGGTTTCATCCAATAGGTGGATGAAAACAGCAGATGCAAGGGCTAAAAAATTATGAGAAATTCTCTTAATTAAGTGAATTTGTAGGATGCCATGGATTTGTTTGCTGCTCCTTTGCTGTTATTTTAGGGTTTGGTGTTTCTGTCAGTCTTTCAATGCCATGTAGTAAACAAGACTTTTACCACTGTAGCGTCTGCCTTTAAGTGTGCTGGTACTGTTTGGAGGCAGAGAGGTGAAGGTCATAGTGATTTATCCTGACACCTGTACTGATGGCACCCATATAACCTCAGTCACCAGCAGTTATTGGCTGTGATCTGGGGTTGTGATTCGACTGGTCTGAGATTGAATACGAGGGGTGATAATGCTTCTTCTCATTATTATTATTACACAGAAAAAATACCAGCAAGTGACCACATAGTCATGATTCACTCATCATCTGAAAGCTGTGTGAATCAACTCTCTCTGATTTGATTTCTGAGAAGCTAATGGAAGTATTTTTTTATTCTTTATTTCTCGATTTCTTCTCTCTATATTTTTTTTTAATAGAGGAGCCTTGCGTGTCCATCCTTTTCCTATCCTATCAGAAATTTGACATAATTTTAGAATCATTTTACCTTAATTTGAAGTGATTTTTTTTTTTTGTAAATTTTCTAAGAAGGAATGTAAATAATAATTCAAGCCAACTTCTTATTGCAACTCAGGCGGATAACCCCGTTGAGCTGAGTTCTCTCTGAGTGCTAGTTGAGAAGGGGCCCAATGATTCATGGAACTAAAGAAAAGCCACAAGTTACAGGAAATGCACATAATGGCAAATTAAGAAAGAGACTAGAACCGCAGTTTGGCAAATTGATGAAAAGAAAAAAAAGTGTAAGTGCTGGAAACAAACTAAACTTTACATCTTCACGTTTGGAAAAGGAATCATTTTAGGCAGTGTTTCAAGCATATCATAATCAGTCCCACTGCCAGGCTGAGCTCTGTACTTGAGCTTGCATGGTTGTGCTGCTCTGCTCATGTCCTTGTCATTGCCCACCTGCTCTTCCATCTTCCCGCCTTCCCTGCCAAGCAAACAGCACAAAGCCGTGAAAAAGGAATTTATTACGTCTCTGACTTACATATTGGAAACAACAGAAAGGGATGTTGCAGAATTTTAAAAGTGAGGTGACAGGTACTGTGTCAGCCTGAAAAACAGCTGTACACACAAAAATTAATCAGAACTCAAACGACCTCTTTGGGCCTTGAGCAGAGGAGCTGGACCTGCCAGTCCTTCTCTGAAACTCAGCTGAGGTGCTTGGCAAGTCAGTCCTGTCCCAGTGACTGAGATGGGACTCCGCAGCTTCATCTGGATAATTGTGAAAAGAAAGTGCAAAGTCGTTGTTATTGAAAAGTGCAAACTCTTGTGAGATGTAAGAGGCTTCAAGTCTTTGGTGCTTCTGCACCAGCAGCTCTGCTCAACCCTGGGAGCTGGGGAAGGATGGCCTTTGGTCATCTCTTGGTTCATTACCTGTCTGAGTAAATGGATTTTTCTTATAAATACTGTGTGGATACAAATTGCATGTCTAAAATACAACCTGCCTACTCTTTTGGGCACATATATTTTTTTTCTGGTGCTGACTTGGCCGCTCTAGAAAAGCTCAGTGAGGAAACATGACTATGCTGAAACTTTTTACCTCCTTTATCTCTTCTAAGGCTTTTTGCACTTACTGGGTTATGAAGTAACGTAAGATGCATAGGATTATTTTTATCTCTCCTTGAAAGATTAAAGTAAAAATGAAAACAAAAATTAAAATAGATCATTTGGAACTGTTGAAGGAAAAAACTGCATTGATTAACACAGTAAGAAACATACACATATTTGACCATAAATTGTATTTTAGAGGATTTTCCATAACATAGGCTGTTTAAGGGAACAGCCCTATCTTTTTATGTGTATTCACAAACACACAAAACTGTGGCCCCATATTTCACTAATAGATCATTTTCTGTGCCCAGTATTCTGAACAACAGAGGTGGATGCAGTCAGCTCCACACACAGATTTCTAGTGGTGGCCCTGAGGCCTGACCTGTGCCGTGTTTCTTATTGCAGTCTGAGTCAAGCCTTTCTGAACAAGAAATGTTTCTCATTTTGCGATATGTTAGGCTCAATAAATGAAATACATTAATTAAATCTTACTCTGGATTTGCCAAAACGTTGTTTTGTTCAAGTCTTGTGTTTCAGTCGGGGCTGGTTTCTGCTTGTGACACTATGAGGAGATCTGTATATTTTTCTGGAGAGAGGACAGAGTAGAAAGGATACGGTGATGCTTAATAAAAGATGAGGGATGGAGAGAGGAAAAATCCATATTATCAAACCAGGGCATCATTCATATTGGTCTGTTTTTCAGTTGTGTTGCCTTCAAAATTTGTACCCAGACTAATAAGATGATGATATCTGAAGAAAGTTCTTGTGAATGATGAGGGGAAAGGACACATCTGCATAAACTTAATCTGTAATGTACGACAGCAAGGCCTAATTTGTGTTAATCATGTTTTTGTATTATTTCTAAAATTTTGTCTGAGACAAAATAAAGAATTTTTTCTCATTAAGAAATCTGGCTGTATTACTGTGACAGTAATCACATTTCCATTCTATTTTCATAACCAAAGCTTCAAAGCAGCTTGAGAAATATTTGTTACTGATGCAGGCTTGAACATGCAAGTGAATAGCTGTATCAGTACTGTCATATATAATTTCATCATCTAACACTATCCAGCACAAGAGAAGTTTTTCTAACTGCAGGATAAAAACAATGGGCTGCTGGATAAGATTAATGAAAATATTTCTTTAGGAGAAAATAAGCATCTGAGAAACAATAAAACAAAACAAAAAAAGAAAGTAATTTTTTACTGAGGTAGTAAAGGCTGCTCTTTTATTGCTTGCTGTTGATACAATTATTTCCCAAAGGAATGTAGTCTGCTGGATTTTAAAGATTTCCTTTAAAATATATTTTTGCTCTTCTGGGAAACACTGTAAAGAAAACAGAACTTCAATAATTTGGTTACGTCTTTCATGTTTAAAATCAGGTTCCCAGGCAGGCTGAGATATGCTAATAGAAGTTGATGAGATGTGGTGAGGGTGAACACCTTGATTTGGTTCAGGTTGTGGGAAAGGTCAAGGGAGAATTTGTTTTTCTTCTCCAGTATTACCTGGGGGGGGACACCTTGCTGGTTTTCGTTCATTAACCTTAAGGGACAAATTAGTCTACTGAAGTTAGAAATATAATTGAAAAGTTTTCTGGTGCTATGGAGTTGCAAAAAGAAGGAAGGAAACTGGGAGATGAGTACTATAAATTACCCAATGGCAACAATGGGGTACACAAGAGGAAAGGCAAAATTAATCCCCACTACAGGGTCCTCCTCTACCCATTCAGGGCTGCACAGCTGTAGTTAGACAAATCTAGTACTAAAACTTGTGGTGATTTAAAACTTTGATTTAAATCATATTTGCCTTCTGAATCTATGGTGAGGAAGATGGGAAGTAACGTGAGAATGGAACCACCACAGGAGCTCATTTGCACATTCTAAAGTGTGCTGCCGCTTTGGCAAATTGTTCCATCTTTTCAGGGATAGTTTTTTTATCAAGTAAACTTTAACCTTAAATTATGGGGTTGGGATTCTCTAAATTGCTTGAAAGTGGGAAAACCAGTAAGTCTCTCCTATTTATTTTCTAATGGAATTACTAAATAAAGGAGCTGGAATTTGCAGTACTATATTTTTAAAACCTGAGCTGAAACATATCTTCTTAAAAGGTAGTTCAGAACATTTGCAGTGATTTTAAACCAAATCCTTTTCCTGATATTGTTCTAAGTAAAGCCTTGCTGTTATTACAGTTGTCTGCAGCAATGCAAACTTAGGTACAGCACTGGGAACATGAAAGAGAGGAGTAATATTTTCTGAATCAAATTCATTGCTGTCAAAGACCAACATAATTAGTGTAACTATACCTGTTTCTCTAAATCTGTGCATGCTAAAATGACAGCTCTGATTTATTAACTTTAGGGTCATCAATGTTTTGCTTTGGAATGTAGTAATTTTTAATTATTTTGGTTTTAAAACACAGCCGTGGTTATGTCCTGATTGCAGCCTTGTTCAGTAAAAAGCAACTGCAGCCCATTCTTGCTTTGTGGTTTGCACTTGTCACCACGGTGTGATGTGACGTTGTGTCATTGGCAGCTGACTGTGCAGCCCGGAGGCCTGGTGGTCTTCTAACATGCTCAAATGTCCTGCCACACTCCGTTTCTCTGCTGGTTTTCCTCTGGGATCTTACAGTTCTGTGGGCTGTAGTTTCAAGGTTTTCATCTCCTTAATATGAAATGATAGTCAAAGCAAATGGGAGAAGAAACTTGTGACATTTGTACTTGTTACTGAAGACATGGTTGCAGATTTATAACTCTATATTTAAGGATACCTAGTGAGGTGAAATTTAGAACTGCTAATAAAGATTTTGTCCTTTAAATCAATTCACGGTGACTGCAGTTCCATTTCTATTACAAATATTTAAGGGAGTCAAATTAAACAGGTGAAGTGGGAAGCAGACAGAGCGATGAGGGATTAACAAAACCCAGTCTTGACATTCTGGGGATTTCCTAAATCATATCATGTGCTTTCTGCTCAGCCATTCAGGATAGGAAAATTGTCCTGTGCCCTGGGCTGAAATAGATATTAAAGGGCTCAGTAAAGCAATGCAATATAAGAAGATGTTATAGCAGTTTTCTTAAGGAGTGACCCTGAATGGATTATCCTATATAGGGATTGTGTTTAGAAAGTTATGAAAGAAAGGGAGGAAGGCTTATGAGTTAAAATTCATTGGTGTGTTTTTCATATGAAAGGCTTCACTTTGAGTTAAAATATTTTACTTTAGTACGACCTTGTTTTTCAGATAGTTCTCCCTAAAGTAAATACCAGACTCTGTGAAGCAGCAGCTTTTATGTAACATTCTCCATGTATTAGATGTTGCTGGTGGTCTCACACAAACTGTCTTGACATGTTTTACATCCCTTCCCAGCTCATTACTATTAGATACAAACAGTGCTTTCCCAGGATTGAAGTTTTGTAGAAGTTCCTGCATCTGTTGCCCAGGAATGCTGCATCTCTGATAGTCAAGCTCTGTCCATGATCTTGGCTGGGAAGTATGAAATAAATGAGTCTATATTCAGTTGTGGATGTACTGCAGCTCTCAGGGATGGGTTGCTATGTAGGAAATAACTTCCCACTGCTGTAGGAGATAGTGGAAAATCTTATATTTTGGACCAGGACTTGGAGTGTGTGACTTCTGCTAAAAATAATAATTGAGACCTCATCTATTCTACAGCAGCTGGGCCGACTATTGCTGGATGTTTTTCTTAGGCTCTTCAGATATTTTTGCTTCTTTTTAAGTTCTGTCTTCAAGAGCTGCCAGCCCTGCTGAGCACCTCTGCAGTGCTCCTGGGCTCTCCTGCAGGCTCTGCAGGGCTCGTGCTGTGTGTGTGCAGGGCTGGGGGAGAAAAACAAACCTGGACGTGCTCGTCTGTGCTGTTGCCAAGGGCTCAGGGCTTTGCCCTGCTGGCAGTGGGCAGGGCACAGATTGCCCCAATAGGTGCTGTGTTTTAGGTATTAGCAAGCATTGCTTCCTGAACCAAGATGTTTCTCTCCTATTTTCTTAGTGTTGCCCTCCCTGGACCTAAAAATACAGCTAGCTCTGATCTCATGAACTTCATTCTATTTTTACTTTTCTCTCTGTCTTTCTAAATTTAGTTCACTCTTCTCAGTTCTGAGTCTGTGTTGTGCCATTTCTGAGCTCTGACTGCAGCAGTACTTCTCCATGTCTGCCATTTACTGAACACTTTTGTTTCTAAGCTGACCTCTATCAAGAAACAGATCCTACCTCACTCCTCAACAGCATTTAAATGTTTTAGGGATGAGTGATCATCACGTTTGATTTGAAAAGGAAAGGTTGGAACAGAAACATATCAAAACAAGCAAATTCTAATCTATGAGTCTGTTTTAACTGCACAGGACAGAGGAAGGGTTGGTGTGCATATGAATATGTATGACTTTCTAGTACATTTGTCACTAGTCCTGAAAATCAAACATTGCTCATAAGGAAGCAGACATTTAATATAGGAAGAAAGATGAGACTAAAGTGGTTGAAAATAGCTGTGTGAATAAATTACATTAAAAAAAAGAAGCATCAATGGAGTAATGATGAAACTTGGTGAGAAAACTGAGAAATGTGTATACTTGCATATAAACATAATAGCAGCAATGATGAAAACATATCGATGCTGCCCACTAGGAACTTAACAAGTTATGCCATAGATTTTTCTTGTTGTTGTTTTTTTGTTTTATGCAATTCTGTTTTTAAAATTGGGAGGCATTTAAGTGCCTATACATGCCATTAAATGAACAAAGAAACCGGTGGGACTACCTAGAAAAGAGTCAGTCTGCCACCTAATAACGTCCTAGGTTGAGTATCAAAATAGTGAAATGCGTGTCAGAAAATAAGGTGTGGAATAATGTAGGAAAAATATATAAATGTGGAACAAACAGTTTGAGTGCAGTGCTTTGGGCTCCCATGCCCCTTGAAGAATAACATAATGGTGGCCATCCTTAGCAACTCAATGTAAGCCAGTGAAATAAATGCTTGTGTTGCCTTTTTTCGTGTTCCCAACCTCCTTCTATCATTTAAAACTAATCAAAGGCACTTGTCACATGGTGTGGTTCAGTTCCAGGAGTGATGAAGGGTGGCCTGGGTGACCTAGATATGCCTATAGTATCTCAAACTTTTATAATTCCATTAAAAGTGTTTTTCTCTCTGCGACTGAGGAACATAGAGGTGTCTCTGATCAAGGTCTCTCTGTCTTGTTCTGAGTGAAGGATAGATACTGTCTGGGAAGTAACTGCCCCTGTGGTTTTGCTTCCTCACTTTAGTTCTATTTCTGGGACCTCCAGTTAGCTTTTCCCAATATCACTTGTTCAAATATGACATTTGGCTGCTATCTCCAGAGCCCAGCTTTCACATTTACACAGAGTTTAGCATTAAGGACTAAGCCCAGGCTCATATAAGTCCGATTTTGTGCTTATCAACAGTCTATCCCTTTTTCCTTGGGTGTAAACTGTTGTGGGTATCTGGTACACACTGGAACAATCTTGAAATATTACAGGGTAGAGGCACTTTTATTTGCTTGCTGTATACATTTTCTGATAAACACACAGGATTTGTCACTTTATTATTTTGGCTAATTATACTGCATTTATATTAGACAGCACAATCATGCATTAGAAAGTTAATGCTGTATTGCATGGGTGGGAATGTTTTCTCAGATTTACCAGTGAACTTATTCCCCTTCTGATTGTATCTGATTATTCTGTTATGACTAATGCTTTTATCAGGACTTTACTGTTAGTCAACTTTGTGGCATCCTGTTCTCTGGCATTTCTTTTTAAAGTCAGCAACCCTGCAGTTGTAGTTACAGAGATAAATTCAGCACAAAATTTACATTTGTTAAGTGTGCAAGTAGGTAAGGCAGAATTTTGGCCAAACTGGCCCGTTCTGCTTTCAAGTGTTATGGTTTTTAGACTTTATCATGACAAAGCTACAAAATTTTCCCAGTTGCTGTTGCCGCAATGATATTAATGTTCATTATTGATGTAATAATTATTGACTTCTCTGAGGTGCAGGTTAAATGCTGTAAACAGTGGAAATATGAGCCAATATTAGCAGTGACACATGTTTATAGCATTGATTTTACATCTCCTCAGCCCAGCTTGCAATATATTTGTTTGCAAAGTATTTAACCTGGCAAGACATAAGTATTTCTTTTGGGCCACAGTGCTGAGATAAAATATTAGAGGGAAACTCAGTAAGAAGCTTCTCTTTTTAGCTGACTTCCCTACATAATTTTCCTCCTTTCTAATCTGCAGTCTGTTTCTTTTACTGCCTTCTTCCCGGCTGGCTCTGTACAGGCACAGTGGAACAGACTAATGGTCCATCAAGTCTATTATCCATCTCCAGTGGTGACCTGTACCTGGGATCCTGTGTACTTTGTGATATTTTTGTTTTGGCTTTGGCCTTGATGTTTGCCTGAGAAGCATCCTGTTACACAAATGCATTAAGAAATCTTAGCTTTCATTTAAAAAAAAAAAATGTCTTGGAGCTTTCAGTTAGATAGAAGTAATTTTGAATCCAAGCAGAAGGTGGATTGTGGCAGCTCTGTGTGCGTGAGCCTGCTGGTATTGTAAAGCAACAGAAACATCTTTGCACTTCAGGGACATTTGACTTCAAAATGTAATTGTTACACTTTAAGTATCACCATGACCACATTATCCAGCTTTTTCTTTTGACTCTTAATACCTAATTTCTCCTATTCAGGAATCCCACCTAGTGTAGTGACAGTGGCCAAGAGACAGCAATCCCTGAGCTGTTTTGTTTCACCTGAAAATTAACTGTGTGCAGGCACCTTGCAAGCTCTTGCTGAGAAAACCTTTTTGCTCCCGTGTTTTATGTGCTTGTTGTGGTGCATCTCACAGATGAAAAGGGAGCTAAACTTGGAGAGTTGTGTAAAGTTTTTTGAGATTGCTTACTTTGTGACCTTCTGTCTATTGAGGGCAGATACCTCAGTCATCGCAGGGCTTTTCTAAAAGAAGATAAGATACGAAGTGAATAAATAAAAAATATGTCTCCTTCACTCCTTAAAATGTAATGCTTGTAAAGAACAATGTCTGTTGTTCCCCTGTAAGGAACCTCACATAGGTACTGGATTCCTCAATACAATTTGGCTCTTGAAAAGCTCTTCAAATACAGCCCTTAGATCTGTATGACACTGCTGTCTGCTTCAAAGCCTGTTCTCCCAAAAGGCATATCCCATTAAATACGATCTTGCAAGCCACAGTGTCCGGGAGAGCTGTCCTAGAGATTGCCTGATTTCACCCAAAAGTACAGAGAAGGAAGGTTGCTCTCCCCCACAGCTGATGTGAGCCACTGGGTGTGCTGGTGTTGGCTGTGAAAGAGTGATTTCAGAGTTGGTTCTCTTTTCTGAGGAATGAAAAAGGAACAGTTCCTCCTCCTCTCCAAAGAGAGTGAGTTCAGTGTGAATGTTTGAGAGATGTGCATATGCAAAGGGTAGAAAATAATGCACTTTATACTTTCCTGCTGCGTACTTTTGTGCCCAAGCAGGGCTCACTCTGCTTCTCACTTGGCTGCCATTTATTGCGAAGTATTTATTTCTGCTTAGGATGATGTATGCTGAGTCCAGAATGGATTGTCCCGTTTCTTGATGAAACAAATGGAGATTGTCAATAAGTGAAACAGAGATAAGATAGATAGTAGCTTGTTAGTGATTTGGGAGTGAGGTGATATGGCACAATAGATTAATGCTTTGCCTTCATTTGTTGACATTTAATCTCTAAACTTTGGTTTGTATTCAGTGCACAAAGTAACTTAAAGCCTCTCCCATTTGGTACTTGTGAAGTTGACATTAGACTTGCAAACAGTTTGCTTGCTCTTCAGTATTTCCTTTTTTTAATAACTCTTTTAAACTGTGTTTATGAAAATTGCCATAATTTCACCATTTTCTCCTCAGGAGACTCAGTAATTATGACTTTGTGGCATACCTTTTCTCTTTTGATCTCTTTCATCCTTTCACCTGTTGGCCTGGTTGGAGGTTTGCAGTTTTGCTGTATTACTCAAGCACTGACACTCATTACTCCAGTGCTCTGCCTGCATTGCCCTTGTAGCCCTTGTCCTTCTGGCACCAGTCCTCCTGTGAAGATGAGTCCTGTGAAATGGACAGAGCCTTTCTGTGCAGTATTCCCCCACCAGAGCTCTGAACGATATAGGAGCGTGCACAGGAGCAAAATCGTACCTGTGTATGCGAAACTCATGATGATATAGGGTTGGACTGTTTTTCTGAAATGCTGTTAATAACAGTGTCATGCCGAGTTGTTCCTGAATCCTGGCTGGGAGAAGCAGCACCTCTCCTTAAGATGGCTGCTGGAATTACACATGGCACTCGTGCCGTAAACGATGACCATTACGGGTGCAGTTGAGAGAGGACTCATCTTAAGATCAGTGGTTATGGAAATTGCATTTTACTCGAAGAGTCAGTGCAGTGTGGGCAGCAATAACTGAGTGAGTGCAGCCTCCTCATCCCTGCACCACCGAGCTTCATTAAGCTCCAGAGAGTTTGCATCAAACACTGAGCTGGGGAGAGCAATTAACTCTGCAGGTCTGGAGGAGGGTGCCAGCCCTGCTGGTGCATATGATGGTGACCCTCTTCTTCTGGGAACTGCCCCTGCCATTAAGAGATTTCCTGCTTGGCAGTGACTGGATGACGTGTTCCACCACAGGAGACCTGGATAGCTGGGAGCAGGGCTGGGAAGGGGCTCTGTGGAAGCTGAAAAATGCTTCCTCCTCCTGTCGTATCTTCCTCTAATCATGGTAGTCACAACTGTTCCTATTCAGCACACAATATTCTTTACCATTTCCAAGGTTTTACAGGCACAACAGATCCGTAAGGAAAGCAATGGAGTGGCAAAACGAAGCAACCGATTTTCTGTGCTGGCGCAGAAGAGCACACAGAGACCCTGGTGCAATGTGCTGCTGCAGTGTGTGTTGCTTAGAGCTAATGTTCTTATTCATTCAGGAAATATCAGTTGAGGCAAAAAGCCAGTTCATTCATATATTTGCTGGTGATGGAAACGGGCCTCCAGATAATATCTTGTCTTAATACAAAATAAATGAGTAAAGATCACATGCTCTGTAGCAACATAAAAACAACATTTTTCAAGGATGTTTGTTCCCTTTCCTAGGGACAACTAGTACTTGAGCGGTTTTATTTTAACCACACTTCGGCAAGCATGTCTGTGCTTTCTAGAGCAGATTTTTCTGTAGTTAATATGCATCACCATATTTGATTATTAATTCATCTAGTCTCTCCTAAATCAGCCTTTTGTGTGCAGAAGAATGCTAATAGACTTTTGCTTCTAAATCTTCTAATGAACTGTGAAAAAGTCTACTACACGGCTGACTCCTGCCTCTTAAATATTTAAATTAGTGTTCTTCTGTCTGCACAACTGATTTGCATGACCATTGTTTGGATATGGAGCTACCTGGCTGTTGTAAGTACTTCACAGTCCCATGATCACCAGAATGATCCTAAAAAAACTCTTAAGAGACTAGTTAAAATAAAACTTTATGAGATTTTCTTCAGATCTGTTTGACTTGCTTTTAAAATCTGGTGCTAAGTGCTGCTCTTTTCCTCTGCACGTCGCACTCCAGCACCAAGATTTAATGTCATCTGACAGAATGAGTTACCTGTATCTAGTCTCAAAAAAGCCCTTTTTGCCTTTGACCCTACCAGTTTACTCACTGTGGCTGATAGACAGTTTGTTAAGTAACCGCATTACAGGGCTTGTGTCTTACTGCTCAAAATCCCCGATAACGAAATCACCAGCTCAGCCTTAGATGTAGAGACCTGGGGTTGTTCTGTGCTTTGGTGCTGTTCCAAAAGGAGATATGAAACCTAAGCGACATGATTTTAACAGTATGTGTTTAGCACCCTGAAGAGGATTTTTCCTTTGAGGACTTCCTTCCTTGGTTAGCCACAGTACAGCCTGGGAAGCAGGATAAGCAGAGATATGGTGCTTTTAATGTGTTTTGCATCGTCATTTTTATTTCTTTCTTAGTTTTTTTTTTAAATTTTGTTTTTAAAACACTACCTGCCAAACTTCTACATGAAATTACTTTTATATAGAACTTCTTTAATTGTCTTTTTGGGTTTTGGTTTCTGAGTTCTGCTGGGTTTCTACCAGTATTTTAACAGTATTCCTTAAAATATTTTTTTTTTTTTTCTGCAATCCTTGCTCACCTGATCAGGTGAACTAACCTGGGTTATATATGGCCATACACAGTTTGAATTAGAGCACACAGCTGTTGAGCCTAGACATCTGTAACACTATTTTGTTTCCTGTAGAAGAACAAAAATTGGAAGAAAACAGCATAGAAAATTGATTTTGCTCCAGCGCAGAGTCAATAACCAAACTCTGCCAAAGTATTCGTGATGCTGATTACAGGAAGGTTTGCAAAAAAATGAACGGCAAAGGTCACTTGCTGCTTTCTTGTGATGTTCATGACTCATTAATCAGAAAGCCAAGTTTGCATTTATAATTTCTCTAATCAGACTGAAGTCCTGAAGGAGCAGGGACCATTGGAACATACAGCAGATTTAATGCTAAACTGGTTGAGCCCATGTCAGTTCAGTGTAAATCGGAGATTTGTGGAGGTCATCCCTTGCTCTCGCTGTGGAGAGAGGCAGGACTCCTGTTCACTCCCCTGCAGTTGGTTTGAAGCTGAATTACTGCCTGAGAAAGCCATCAGGACTTGGACCTTTGAGGTGATGCAGCAGAATACAGATGATGAAGAGAGGAAAAATGTGAAGGAATGTGGGTATCCTTTAAAAGTTTCAAATGGTCCTTTCAGCAAGAGTAGGTAAATCCCATGCAGATGACATTTGTTATTAAAGGCTTAGATCACTAACTAAGGCTTTGGAAGTGCCTTAGATGCTGCCTTACCACGTCCTTTGACATGGAGGAGAAGCTGGCAGTGGTGTGTCTTTGGACTTGCCAAAGATACCAGATACGTGAACTGGGTTTACATCAGGGTTTGGTTTGTGTTTGCTGTTTCTCCTGTGGCTACACTGACTGTACTGGCTTCTCAGCCCACCAAGTCCCTGGGCCAACTTCAGAGGTCCATACCAACCAAACTGCTCTATGACAAGGTCTTTGTTTCACCTTAAAGGTGGGGCGAGAATTTTAGGAAAAGGAGGGGGTGGTTGTGAAACATGAATTAGTTAAAGATTCATGTTTGAGCAAAAGACATTTAGAGAGAATTAACACTGTTGACCTTTTAATGTAAGACTTCTGTTCCCTACAGAGAGCTCAGAGTGTACATTTAGTCAGCTCGTGTCTGTAATCAGGTTCAGTGACCATATGGCTGCTTGGCTACAACAGCACTGAGACGAGTCTGGGGATCCTTGCGAGGAGAAACCTTATGTGTCTGATTGCTGCCAATTTTAATTTATGGAACACCTTCTCTTATATTTAGGCACAAATGTAGATCTAAATTTTGTTACTCCTGGTTCTTTTGAATATAAAATTCTCCTAGTTTTCATAGTGAGGAGAATCCATGGGGACTTGTTGGACTTTCAGTTTATTGTGAGATGATGGTTGAGTGGCTGTTAATGAAGATGCTGTTGTGTGTTGACGTTTATCCGTATTGTCTCATCTCAGTTAGGCCTGTTCCTTTGATTTTGCTGCTTGCTCTTCTCAGTGTTTCTTGACTGTTTGCATAGGCCCTTTCAAAGCAGTATTTATATCCAGCTGGCTCAGACCAAATGATGGCAGGAGCCTGCTGCTGTTCCCATAGATTTGCTTCAACACTGTAAGAATAAGATAAATAGTGTAAAAGGTATGTTAAACTGATTTTTACATTCATGAATATCTACATATGCAGTCTGAGTAGAGAACGTAGATAGGAAAGGTATCATTATGTCTCTCTTCTTTTACCTTGCCTACTGCCCTAAATTTCACAGGAGCAGAGTGAACTTTGCTGACGGTGGAGGGGAGGCTGCTAATTCCCCAGAGAGAGATGCCTGCAGGGCTCCCTGCCTGCTCATTTCCCTGCTGTTGTAGCTGTTATAAGCATAATTTTAACCCAATATTGTTATTATACCCACTAGATAAATTTCAACATTTCATTATAATGAATATTTAGACTATCTGCTGTATGTGTTTTATGAATTATTTTAATTTTTTTTCAATACTGCAGAGGAATGGATAATATTATCAAGAGTAATTGCTTAAGTAGTCTTCTGTGTCATGGAATTTATAGAAGCTTATAGAAATCAATTTAATAAATGAAAATGACATTTGGAGTTCATTTTAAAAAATAATCTTTTTCTCTAACTTTCACTCTGATTCTGATCTCCTGTTTTATCACAGTTGTATTCTCATTTCAGAATAATTATCCTCAACTCTACGTGGCAGAAGAAATCTAGGTCCTTTTTTCAACTGAGCAGCAATAATTCTCTTTATTATAGGTAAATCTAGCTATTGAAGTGGTCTTAGCAGAGTAGGAGCACTATTTTAAGTACTTTTGAAATGTGTGGTATTACATGTAGTCGTGATCTGTGAAGAGATCTCCATGGCAAGAAGGTTACGATTTACAAAAACACTAAACTTTGCCTTTTATAATTATTGCAAAGTTTAGCGCTTTTGTGAATTGTAAGTAAAATATTTTTATATTTCTAATAGCAATTATTTGGAAAAGTTAGAATGGCAGAGTTTTGGCGCACATAAACCACAAGTGTTTTGTAGACAAAGATGCATATCTGGACCACTTGTATATTCTAATTATGCAAGATGCAAGGAATCAACAAACTCCTCCAGCTCCATCCTTCTGCGGTTTTGAGGGTTTAACAAATCAAATTCATTTCACAAAGCTGCTTAAAGTTGTCTTTGATCTGCAAACCATTGGAAACAGTGAATATCTTGTTATGTTCTCGTTGAAGCACTAATCAGCTAAAGGACAGACACGTTTTGCTATAGGAACAAACAAAGTTCCTCAGCTTGAGGGATCAGAGAGAAAGATATGAGGTGTGACAGCTGCAGACTTCTAAAACAGGCTGGACTAAAATGAAATTTTACCGAACTCTGCTGTTGTGAAAATCTGTTTTCATCTAAATAACAGCATTTGCACCAAAGATGTCTCTGAAACAGTTACATTTTAATAAGAGATCTGCTTGCGTTTGAACAGTGATGTAGTAGAGCTACAACAGCTCTATAAAGATCTAAAATTTGATTTTGTTGTATGTCAGGAGAATATAAATGAGAAAGACAAGAAATTAAAATCCCAAAGTTAAAAAATAAAAAAATTTAAGAGGAAACACAGTGCTAAGAAAGCTTTCATGATGCCATATTTACATTACATTGACTGGGGTTAAGCTCTACAAGGTTAAAACATTCATCTAGTTTTGAAAAAACATGATTTTTACACTAGATGTGTTCTTCAAAGTAATGAAAACTTTCTCTTTTTCTTTTTTTCTTTTGTAAAATTCTTATTCCTGAGGTGTAATTAACTCCACTTTTAATGCAAACTTTACAGTGGTTCACAGAGCCACTGAGTTTTAGCAGTGCCACTGAGATACAAAAACACATCAGTAGGCCAGCATTTGGGCAGTAATCCTATATAGCAACTGACCTTTTCAGGAAAAGAACAAGAAATTTGTTCTTTATAGTCTTAAAAACTCCTTACAGTGTGTGAGTTGGGATTGCTGACGGACCCTGGCAGAAGAGAGGACAAACTGCTGCCTTTCCATGCAGTGTACTTACTCAGCTTAAATACAATGTGACATTTTGGGTTTTTCCTCCCTCAAAAGAGTGAGTTAGAATATATTGTTCTCCAGTATGTAATTTTTAAAAACATCTTATATATTTCTGAAATTTGCTGTCAATCACCTCATGAACATCCAGAAAAAGAGACCTAATAAAAAGTGGCAGCTGAAAACTAATATTCCGAAGTGTCACCACCTAATTAATTTTCTCATTCGTATTCTAAGTACAGTCCCAACTCATATGGACTTTTGCCAGGGAACTCAACAATAAAATGTTCATTTCAAATTTCTATCAATAAGAAAATATTGAAAGACTGAGAATAAACACACTAACCTGGGATGAATCAGTCTGAAAATTCTATATTTGGAGCATAAAAGAGACTGGCCATGAATTTCAAATAATGATAAAACTATAGCAATTGAGATTGCTTTGTTTTAGGACAAATTGAGTTGCCCTTCACACCTGTTAGCTTAACTTTAGACTTTCAGAATTTGCTGTTGGTTTTTTTTTCTTCCTCATGTTTTTAGTCATATCAGACGGGGCAATTGTTCATCTTGCTCTTAAAATTTCATGTTGCTTACATTAAGTGATTTATACAGAGACCAAGCTACCTACAAGTCATTATTTTAATCTGCAAATACTGAAATCAGTAACAAGATTGGGTTTTTTTTTACATGCTGACGTATCTTAAGGTGCAACTAATGAGATCTATCAGAAGAAATCAAAGGAACTAATTCCCTAAATGCTGAAGTACTTTGGAAACTCCTTGAGACATTACCTGCATCGCTAAATATCTGTAAAACTCCTGCACTACAACCCATATAATTGCAGATTGCTGGAGCCTATCTGTGTTCTTACTTTCCCCCGTGAAATCCCATTCATTTAATAATTCAGTGTATAAAATCTATACTCATTTATGTCCATGATACCTGGAATTATGCAGAAGTGTTCGTCGGGAAACCTGTTCATAGAGTTTCTGCCTTGGTGACTTTTACATAGTATTTTTTCTCATGTTGTTTTGTTTGGTTAAACAATGTATTTGTGAGAGCACCATTGTGCTGGGTTGTTGTGTGACACCACAAAAATATACCAACAAACAATATATTTTCTGCCATAGAAAGGGAAAAAATCACCTCACTTTTTCTAAGATGCTGCTTGGTTTGGAAATTGAAAAATTGTTTGAAACTCTGCTAAGAATGGAAAGCAAATGAAATGGAAATACAATGTATTATAATGAGACAGATGTGAGCTCATTTTCCCCAGTGCAGGTTCATGGACTGTGCATTCACTTGGTCCGCCTGACATTTAAATTTGAGTAAATTCAGTGGTTTATAAGAAAAGCATCTGTTGTTGGAATGACAATAGCAAGATACAATAGCAAGCAAAAGGAATCTAATTGTTAATAGGTATTACAGCAGAATGTCAATGAAGGGGCTTTCATTGTGCAGAGATTCTGTCACCAGCCTGGGTATGAAATTGGCCAGCTCATCAGGGAATACAGCACATTAGTGAGCAATTCAGCTGTGACTGAGTGTGTGCATTAAAACGTGGGACTCAGAAAAGTTTCCAGTGCCATAAATCAAGAACAGAGCTAATACACAACACATTCATGGAGGGAATATGATATAAATTACTGTGCTTTACTTTTACTAACTTTACCCTTTAATCACATTAGGCTCAACATTTAATTTTTTATAGTGATATTCCTTCTGTTGTCAGGTTTTCAGTCCGCTGTAACACAGGTAAAACATTGAGTTTTGCCATATATCCAGCCTGAGCAAGCTGTAAAACCTGCAGCTTTATGGCTTCTGCTTTAAGATCTCTATTTGGGCGTGTTCAGCCACTGAATAGTGAGGGTTGCTGCTAATGACTTTTAATTAAATCAAAAAGCTTTGAGATCATAAACCTGCTGACTTCATTTCCTTTTCCAGTGCACTTCAAAAAAGTAATTACTGTACTGCGCATACAGGCAAATCTTGCAAAATACCCTCCAGATACAAGTCAAAATTAAGACTTCTGGTAACGAATAAAGTCAGTTATGTTTTTCAGTAAAAAAGTGAACCAAAACTTAGTATAGTCTTCAAAGCACATTTGAGAATTTTATTTCTCTTCTATTTTTAAATAAAACCCCATAAGACCCTGCATTTTCAGGCTTGGAGAGCATTACATGTAAATCTAGTTTTCCTTTTTCATGATTGCTTTCAATTCTCTGCTGTAAATGTAGGGTCATAGTGGTTTTTGAGTCTTTATATTTGATATATGTTGTTTTTTCTTCATCATTAAAATTAGATGAAGAGCCTTGACAAGAAATATTGGGAAAGTATAGAAGACAAATAGAACGATGGTCACAGGGGTCAAAAAAGGTAAAGACCAGAAGGATGAAGAACAAAACAAGAGAAACTACTTTTCTAGTAATTTAACATAATCTCCAACCTCTTCTGTGTCTCTCCCTCACCAACTCTTTTTAAAAATTTATTTTCCTTTTTGGGCCAAAAGGGAATTTTGAAGTCAAAGGTCAGAAGTTTAGAAATATAAAACCGATTTTCTTTTCTGAATAAAGTCTTGTCATGATTACACTATTTTCTGAATTTGGGTTGCAGGTGTATCCATTGAAAGCCTACAGTGCTGGACAGGGAGAAGAAATATTTATTGAAAAAAAATTGCAGTTTTGTACTTTTTTGTGGAATAATTATTATTACAAAGTATTGTTTGTGCCCAGTGCCTTCTTTCATAGTTCAAGATTTGTCTCACACTGCAGTGGTGGCTGTGGGGCATATGGCAGTGCTCATCCCCACTTTAATTCCCTGTGCATAGGACTCTTATTTTCAGTTGTTCTTAGTAATTTTTCTATCACTTCATCTGCTTTTCAGCAGGATTTCTTGTGCTGTTTATTCCTCTGTTATAAGCAAGAAGTACATGCCCAGTTGTTATCTGTAACCCTCTTCTAAACCAAAGAGAAGCTGACACCTCCTACCCTCCCTGGTGCTTGCACCAGTGTTTTTGCCCAAACTCAGAATGCAGAAACTTGAGATTTTCTTTTGCATTTAGGAACAGAAGCAAGCATTTAATCTGTGAAGTCAAAGTGCAAGGAAGTCTGGTAGCTAAATGTCCACTAACTGTGTTTCACTTTCTCCGACACTGAATGTCCACAAGAGGTGTAATTATCTTAGCAGTTAACCCTCCCCCCTGCCCCGTTTTTTCTGTAAATTGTTTTAATCCATGTAGTTACTGCCTTCTGGGTTCGTAGAAAGCTAACACATCTATTGCGTGTGGTTGCTTTTGAATTAAGACAACAATATTTTGGAGGCAGAGGTGTGAAATACTTTTTTAGTACAGAGCAACTAAAAAGAAGCATCTGCACAAGGTCAAGAACCAGGACAGTCATTGCTGGAAAGACTAAATAGGCTAATTTTTTATTCTTTTTTTTTTTTACTCCTACACTTTTTTTTATAATTTGTATTTTTACAGGTAGCCCAGAGCAAATGTGTTAAAAACCATAAAATGTACAATCCTGGTTGCCCCTTCCCAGATCTCCGAGCCTCTAACAGCGCTGGCTTCCTGAGGCAGGGGCTGCTTTTTATGTCTTTAGAAGCCTCAGAGGATTTCCTGTTCCTGACGAGTATCCTGTGGCAAGGACTGGCACAGCACAGCTACGCCTGCACCAAGGGCAGAACCTCCTCCTATTTGTTACAGCCTGCCCGTGTTGTACTGCAAGAGGCAGAACAGGAGCCATTCCACCTCCCTCTGCTCATGAAGGGCTCTGTGTGGTGTTTCTAGGCTGTCTCTACGTCTGAGACACTGACTTTCGAGACAGAGATGTGTTTTTTGTGTAGGAATCAGGACAGTGAGTCTTGAAAGCAAACCAGTTCTTTGCGGAGAGTCTCGAGGTCAGCACCACGGATCACTTCAGGGTCATCACTTCACGCACAGGAAGCAGCACTGGGGGATGCTCAAAAAGCTGTTTCTCACAGTGCAGACAGCTTTTCCAACCCCCTGTCTATGTGATCTGCCCACACCAGTAAGATGCAGTATCTTCAGCAGTCAGAAATTCTGCTCTGCGCAGAAGAAATTCTGTTTGCTTCATTGCAATTCCAAAATATAATTATCTAGAAAGAACAGCCACTGTGTCCCAGTGTTATACCTTCCATTTGCACAGATGAATATAAATGTGAATGTCTTGTACCTTGCGGTACCCTGCTAAGTTTGGCAGTCACTTGAGGTTTTATTATGTTTTAGGGGTTTTTTCTGTCATTTTTTTTAGGAGAGCTGAATTAGTCATTCATTTAAAATGCAAGAGAGGAGGTGAGAGATGCAGGTTTGCAGTTAATATTCATTTTATATCAGTTTGTGAGGAGATTAATAATTTGGTTGAGATTCAAAAGACACTAGAGCATCGAGAAGTACAAAGGTTATTTAGAAAATAACAACACAGATAGATTGTTCTGACATTTATTATTTATGTTCTTATTTCTAAAATTCTTACTCTTTAAATCAGTTGAGGTTATGTATTCACACGTGAAGAAGTCACCTGTGGGCTGGGGCTGTTGAAAACCACTCTGATGGAGGGATTTGGAGGAAACTTTTAGGGAAGTAGAATATCTCCATTTTGTTCTAATGTGACTGACAGTGTGAACTTGAGCAATGCAGCCCATGGAGAGCGAGCAGAACACACAGGATCCCCGTGCTGTGGGATGTCAGGGATGCTGGGGACTGGGGAAAGGAATAGAATTTATTGTAATTGCTACCTGAGCAGTACAGCTGTCTTCTGCATCTGCTGCTTGTCTTTTCCTCAGCCATAGCGCTGATAGCCACACTTCATCTGTCAGCTAAGGCTTGTTTTATTGAAAATGTTCAGATAGTATTGGACTTCAATTTGGCAGCAGTTACTGAGAGAATACTGATCCCCTTTAAAAAAATTTAAATATTAGAATTTTGTATTAGATTACGGATCATTACCTCTTGAACTGACTAGCAAGAAAACATGAAGACCTGTACTAGACCAGGAGGGGTTATCTGAAAATTTAAATATTCTACTTAGCAAAAATATATATTATATAAATCTTATTTAAAAAAATATGATAATGTTTCAATTAGTTTTTCATACCTAAACTCTCCCCTGTTCCTGCTCTACAGAAATGGTATTTTCCCCCTGTAATTTTCAAAATTTTTCTTAAATTATATTTTGGTTTTACTTTAATATGTGGTTTTGACTTCGTTTCCAAGAAGTACTTTTTTACTTGTGCTACCTCTCCCTTTTGTCTCTCACCCCATTCCTAGAAATTATAGAGGTTGAGGAGAGGCTGCAAAAGTGTTTGCTGCTCATACAGCTTGTGGGTTTTTTGTCTAGTGAAAATAGTTTGGTAGAAACATTTCAGTGGAGATATTTGGATCCTTTTATCTTTCCGTGTTGAGAACATTTTGCCCAGCAAGACTATAATTTTAAAAAATTGAAATGCATGATAAAAGCTATATACATAATTGCTACATATAGGGAATAATCTGAGCTCTCTAGAAATGTGTGTTTAGTACCCTAGTAATAGCTGAGGAATAAATATATTAATGTCAATTATTTTAAATTGATATTAATAGTAAAGGTTTATAAACATCTTTGAAAGTACATGGGAGTACCTAGGGCCAGTGTTAGGAAGTGCATTCTGAGCTTTCCAAGAGTGTCATGGACCAAAAGTCATTTGCATAAACATCACTCCTTACTAGGCATTTTGGCTGCAGATATTTCTAGAAACGTCTGCTTTTCCAAAGGAGTAGGAGTGATAACAAATTACTGCTATTGAAATGATAAAAAAAAAAGGACTGTTATCCTATAGGAGGAAAGCAAATATTAAAATTGGCTTTTTTTATTAAAATATTTTGGTGGAAATGCAGTAATAACTCTGCCCTTGCAGAAGCAAACATCTGTGCCCTGGACTTGCCCACACAGTGATGGTGAGGTGAATTTCCCTCTGCTCCAGCTGCAGGGAGACCCATCTCACTCGTGTGGTTCTGTCTCCTTTTGCTGATAAAGAAACCTAGCCTTTCATTACTGCACCCTTGGTCTTCCTGGGGAGCTGCCACCAAGGAGGATGGAAGAATGCACGGAGACTTCCAAGGCGGTGCTTAGCTCTAGCTGCTGCACAGTTGCAGAGCTGCTGTTTCGTAAAGTGAGTTCTGTGTAGTGAGGCAACGTCACAAAAGCATCCTTTGAGAGCAGTAATGTGCAGATAGCCAGGACTTCCCAGTGGTGGCAAAATCTGGATTTCTTTTTTAATGTATTTCAGTTGACTTCTAAAACCATTTACACCACAGGATTAGTCTGCTCAGCTGCACCATCAGCCTGAAACACGTAGGATCAGCAAGTAGAAAAGAAAAATGAGGTCTATACGTGAATAGCCATTTATGCATTTGGCATATAACCTTTGAGTATTGTGAGGCTTTTTTTACCCATTTATCCCCAAACATACATAATTCACTATTTCCAGACAAATTATACAGTGCTCAGTCTCAGTAACTACTCACTCCCTGCTTTACTTCCATGGCAAACAAGCTCCATTAAACACTTAATGGTGTTCATGGGAAGCAGAGGCAAAAACCAGGCTGATAGGGGGTGTTCTCTTCTTGACTGCACAAACTATATTAGGTTCAGTGCAAAAAATAAAGTTGGACAGGGTCATTTAAAAAAAAAAAATCTGTCTATAGTCCTAAACAAGTTCTTTGTGGTAGGGGTGACGAAATGATTTTTGTTCTGCAAGGTGTAAATGGCTGGAAATAGGAGCAGGGCTTTCAGCTGGTGAAGAGAGCAGGTGGAGGTGCCTCTTATGACTCCCATCTTCTCTGGTTGCTGGGTGCCTGGGGGCTGGGTGAAAGCACTTTGAATCCTCTTCACCTTTGTTTGGGGAAAGTGGACTGCCACAGCTGAGGAGAGAAAGCACAGGGTGAGACTTCAGAAACAAACCACGGATTACGAAGTTGAACAGCAGGGAAAAACACATAATTTCCAGCTGTGATAAAGGAGAGTGAGAGCAAGGAAGCTTTTAGAAGATATTGAAAAATATTGAGGTTTTGACAAGCTGATGAAAAAGCTGGAGATGGTGATGCTGAGAGTGGAGAATATCTGGGATCAGATAGAACATGCCCGAGTAGAGAGCAGGACTCCTGAGTTTGCTGTGTTAAGCTACTACTGTAAATAAAAACCTGTGTGTGAGTAAAGTCGCCAAGTGAGTGCAGAGGGGTGAGGTATGGAACAGTGAGCACTGCAGGATATTAGAACAGACTCCAGGCAAGGTGGGAGACAGCACTAAACATTAATGGACTGTTGAGATGGAGAAGAGGAATACACAATGAGGTGAAAGCCAGACCAAGGGAAGTTTGAATAGCAAGGAATTTCCAGGAAAAGGTCAGTTTTAGAGACACAGAAGAATTAGCCCAGAGAAATGCTTTATTGTCCTCTGATTATGGCCAGTAAACTGTGCTCAGGTGATAGTGCATGTTCTGTTTCGAGTGATGGGTATGATTGCACAGCTTGCTGTAAATTACCATTACTTTCACATGTATAAAATTCATCAGTTACCTGATTGAGGGTCTCTGGGCAGCAGCTTTCAAGAAATCATAGAAAAGAGCAGGCCTTATGTCTGGTCCTGTCCCTACTCTGTGCTCTCTTCACACAAGACTTGAACAGAGGATGAATTTACTGCATTATGTTTTCTCTTTGTTCTAGGATCCCATTGATTATTTCATCCCATTTATGCTTTAATTCCCATTAGTTACTAGTGCAAAAAGCATTTCATAGTTATACAAATTTCATCCAGCTATTTTGTCCACGTAACAATTCTTCTGGTAATGCTTTCTCACTATCTTTTAAAGTCAGGAAATAAAAATGAAATAAAAATACACTGCTCCTCTCTTTTGTATCTGCAGTATAATCAAAGGTCAATAGATAAGACTAATACCATATCCTGGTGGTTAAATAGCTGCTAGAGGTGAAATAGAGGCAAAATAGCTGCTTTGTTACTACAATAATTTGACTTGCTTATGCCAAGAAACGTGGCTTGGTAAATGTTACCTCAGTTACGACAGTTACAAACAGCTCTATTTTCTCATGAAATACATGCAAAAAATGTCTGATGTTGAGAAACTGATTAGATGAAAGTGTTCTGCTGAAAATCCTGGGAAGTCTTCTTAAAAAAAAAAAAGTCTTTTGGAAAATAAAATGTTGCGTTGTATGATTTCTTGTTGGCAATGTGATTTCTGTGGGTAATAGATGGATATTTCAGGCTGCTCCTGTCACCGGCCCTCTGGGATACTCCATACATCTCAAAAAAACACATATATGTGAAACTATGGGGCGAAAAAAAAGAAATTTTTCTTCTTTTTTTAAAAAGTTTTTTTAGTAATATAAAAGTAAGCCTACTAAGTGATTGTATTTTCCCCTTTGGAGGCATTTAATTAGACACATTTGTTGGGATCACTGACACAGCTTTTATCCTCTTGATTGTTAAAATTGTATTATAATTAGGTGTCACATTGTGAAAGCTCTTCTGCTACAGACCTTAACTATTACCATCAGATTTCAAAATTAATTTCCAGAAACTAATACTAACCAGGCTGTTGAATATTCTTAAAATTCCAAAGAGTAAACAATTCTCATGATAGCACTTCTGTTACCATAATATTAATTAATTTGTAAGTGGTATACAGCATGTTGTAACATGAAGAGATGATCTACTGTTGTAAAAAACATAAATACAGGCTGAAAACACTTTGCAATAGTGTATATTTTAAGTAACTCAACTTTTTCAGACAACACATTTGGGTTATGATGCTTGTCATGGAAAGAAACTCTGATTTAGCATGTGGGCACAATGCAATTGAAATGAGGAGATAGATTTTTAAGTAAATGGTAGCATTCACAGGCAACGGGGAGGCTGGCACTTAATCTGCAAGTCCTGATCCTCCTTGCCAGATGAGCTGAAGAGTTACTGTATGAAGTGGCTGTCGAATTACATGCTTTAGCAGTCTTTGTAATTGAAATGGTTTCACATAATAACTGTATCATGTCTGGATACTCTGTGTCTAATGCAGGGCTGGGATAAAGTTTGATTTGTCTTGTATAGTTCATGTTCTTTGCTTGATACTAAAGTATTCATGAAGAAGTGGAATATTACACCCCCAATAAGTATCATAAAGTTTTGTTGTTTTTACTGTTATTTGATTTGCTTTAATTTTATTTTTTAAGAATTTTTTTTTTGTTTCAAGTCTTGAGAAATGTAATCCAAAATACCAAATGAAAAATTTCTGAGGTGGATCTGGGCATCTGTAGTAAACAGTTAAAAGAAATAGTTTCCTTCATCTGTACTGGGAATTGGACTGTTGTAAATAATTGTAAAATTTAGAAGTACCGTGTAACTTCAGCAGTGCTCCAGTGCTGGGGTGTTTCAGATGTTGTGGGCAGAGGGAACCCTCTGAGCTGGCACCTGGGAGCAGATGTGGGGCTGAGATGGGCTTCACCCCCCCGTGTGACAGTGGAGTTTTGTTGTGTCTATTTTAGCCTGTTTGTTCATATCTCTGATTCCGTCCTGGTGTCCCAGTTTTGTGAGACGTACAAGAAGCAAGGAAGAGGTTAATTACAGACATGAGCAACAGGGTAACATCTTCCCCAGCTCACTAGAGCTGCAGGCTGATGCGGCAGTTTATCAGGCTGCAGGGTGCTCAGGTTCCCATAAACACAGCTTGCGGCAATAAAAGAACCAGCTGCAGCCTAAGGAAATGGGACTTGTGGATTGTTTTATTCCTAACTTTCATCTTTTCTCATAGCCTCTCTTTATTCTTATTTCCATTGATTGTACCTTGCTGTGTTACCCCTTACCTGCTTTTTCTTTCTTTCCTACGTCTTTTTTTTTCAATTGATATCAATGGTTTTGAGACAAACTCTTCCTTGTCCTTCTGCATTGGTACAAAATAGAATATTGAAAAAGCAGAGAGCATATGCAGGGCTTTACTTTCACTGAATGTGCAGCACCAAAGAGTTGGATTACAGAAGTTTCTGTAGGCTGATCTGCCTCTGTAGTTGTCAGAGGGCAAAGTGAAGGTAGATGATTGTGAAATTGTGTCCCAGGGAATAATGGTGAAACCTTATCTCTTTCATATTAATGTTGAATTCACAACCCCAGCATTAGTTATTAACTTTTAGTAAATATCACAAAGGCAGAGAGCATCATCCCTGTACCAAACCTCAGCTCAACAGCTGTGCAACTATATCAGCCTCTGAAGAGTCTTTCTAGAACTGCTTTTCTGTTCTTCAACTATTTTGTCAGTTTTATAAGGAATACATGATTTCAGCAGGGAAAATGTCTAACCTGCTAGTGTGAGTGTCTATTTGCATGTCAGCAGATCTGGTTGCAGTAGATTATTTGCCATTGCCAGGTTTATTTGCTATTGCAATGTTGCCATGAGAGAGACGAAGGAGCCCCTGTGTTTAGGCACCTGAAAATGCCCGTGTCATACTGGCTCATGGCTGGACTCTCAGCTGAGGCAAATAGATGGTCCAGGATATTTTTTCTTCTGTGCTCTGAGGTTGTAATTCTTTATCTGATCAAGTCACAAAGAGAGATCTTTGTTAGTGAAGATTTGTAAGTTCACTGTAGTGACATCCTCCTATCAGACCAGTAACAGATGGAACAGGAGATGTGGGTGAAATATGATAACGCTTTGTTTGATATTAACATCATCTGTGCTGTGTTTTCTACAAATGCTTTACAAATTTCTTTCCTGCATCTAGAGAAGTCCTGTGAAGACAGCAGACTGTTGTCCTCCAATGCTTTTGGAAGTAAAAGGATGCTTTGAAGCTTTTTCTGGTCAAATAGCTTTAATTTTATGTGTTAATGCCTTTCATTTATGTTTATTCTGCTTATATGTAAATATAAATGTAAATTGAATGGAAATTATATTATTCAAAATGAAAGTTGAAATGGAACACTTCTGACTTTTTCAATTCACAAGATAAAAATTATTCATTTCATACATTTCCAATGCAAAATGTTTTTGATTTGATCAGATTTGATCAAATTCTTTTATGGAAAATTATTCCATTCATTTTTTTCTAACTGTGGTTTCAGCTATGAATACTGCAAAAATATTGAAAAACTCCAGTATATGAAATCTCTTCTGCATCTAATACCGTTTTAATATGATGGGATATTAGAGCTAGGATTTAGTTTTGTTTAGAATGTTTGAGGAAGAATATAGGCGATATATGAAGTGACAGGTAAAGCTCTTCCAAATCAGAAATTAATACAAAATTCTTTTGGAATACTATGAAATTAAGGTTAATTTAGATTTGTTGTTATGTAATGTGGTTAGGGTTATTGTGCAATACATGTGGTTCTTTTCTTTGTTCATTTCCTGAATACACATTTCCTCAGGTCATCCCTAGGAAATGAATTTAGAAGTTTAGGAAAGAAGCATTTATTGTATTTCTTAAACAAAAAGAGCAGCTGTGTAAGCTGGTAATACTAGCTGGTTGTTATCTTCTGGATCCAGGTTATATGGCACATATTTTTATATATTTGGAATGCTTTATTTTATTAGATCCACTGGGTTTTTTTTAAAAACATTCGTGTGCTCAGCTTTGGGGAAATTTGCATATAGTACAATCCCTGACTTGATTAATGCTGGTTAGGAGCTATCAAATATAAATCTTTATTTAGGATAGTTAGGAACTATAACCCTTCCCCCTTTCAGGTCAAATATTTCACAACACTCCATTACAACTACGTGCTTTTTCAATCTTCTGGAGCATAAGTGAAGTCCCAAGATTTATTAAGCTATGAGTCTTGGGTACAAGCAAGTCATCCTGAGTAGGTGTTGTCTGCTAAGGACTTTGATTGCTAGTGAAGGGAGAGGTCTGCACATCTTCTTTGCAAATATGGCTGGGGAACCACTACTGAACTCTTCTTCCCTGTCTTTGGTAGCACTAGAAATGTCAACATCTTGCCTTGACATAGGCTTATATTATTGTAACATCCTTAGAAAACAAGCAAAAGCGAGTGCCACCTTCCCTGTCTCTGCATCGTCCTACGGCTCTCCCCCCAGCTCTGTCTTCTAGTTCCTCTTCTCTTACTGGTTTTCTGCATTTAGAAATGTCTATTTCCTATTGATCACTATGTCCTTTTGTCTTAAACAGCTCCTTCATCTTTCAAAAATGTGCTGCTTTCTGTATATCAATCCACTGGATTAGGAAGATTGTGGTTCTGCTTTGGTGCATTGGGACTGAACAAACAGCATCGATGGCAATGGCATTACAAAATCTTGATTCTCATACAGATTCTTTTTTCTTCACAAAGACAAAAATGGACGTGAACCTTGCTTTGTTCACTGCCTTTTATACTCCTCCTTCCAAGTTTACCTGTAGGTTCATTAGAAAAAAGTATAACAAAAACCCAACAAAAAACCTTTGTGTGGAAAGATTCTGATCTAAAGCTGTTGGCATCTTCAAAGTACTCCTGGTCAATGGTACTGATCTTTTCATGCAGACAAGGATAGAGCTGGCTAATATTTAATTCCTAGAATACAAAGACTTCTGCATAATGGCTAAGTTGAATATATTGCTTATGATATTCACATCTTCCCTTATAGCAGCCTTCCAGCACCTAAAAGGGGCTACAAGACAGCTGGAGAGGGACTTTTTGCAAGGGCATAGGACAGGGGTTGATGGCTTTAAACTGAAAGATTGCAGGTTTGGATTAGACACTATGAAGAAATTATTTCATGTGAGGGCAATGGGGCACTGGAACAGGTTTCCCAGAGAAGTTGTGGATGCCCCATCCCTGGAAGTGGCGGGGCTGGATGGAGCTTTGGTGGAGATGATTGTAAAGGAGCATTTTCCATCATCTTCATTTGCTCCAACCATTCTGGGAATCGAAAAAATGGTGTTTCAGGATGGGAAGTGGATCAAGTCTCTGGTGGTGTTAACTGAGAGGATGAATTACAAGGGTTTTACTTTTTGGGAGTGCTGCTGGAATTCCTTAGTTTGTGTGTCCACCGTGTCTTGCTGAGTCAGACCCCATTCCCAGAGCATGGCTTTTAATGTTTGCACACCAGTCCTGCTGACCCAGAGCAGCTCCCACAGCTGAGGTGTCATACAACCAAAAAAACCCCAGCCAAGACTGTAATGAAGGGGTCTTACTGTAATCATCACACTTCTCTTTGGAACACGTGAACTCTGTGCTGGGCAGTGGCTATTTAGACAAAATCTATCCATAGCCAGCCATTCTAATGATCACTTGGCTGTGAGAGGGCTCTGCCTGGCAATGCTCTCACACAGTAAGGCCGTCAGGCTGCACCATACTATAGATAGCACCAGATGCCACTTTTTATTTACCTCCCTGGAGAGGAGACGGTAGCAAAAGACAATACATAATATATAATTATGTTTTGTGCCTCTAAGGAAACGGATTCTGTGTGGGAGGACCCCAGCGTGGGCCAGCAGCCACAGGGGACAGAAAGGCCCCCATGCATTTGTGCACGTGAAAGGACTGTGGATTTCCAAGTCTCACACATGGAAGACCAGGATCTTTTATTGGGCTGTGGTTATTTTACTCCTGCTGAAAGGAGAAGAGAGTGAGCCCTCATGTGCTGGCTCCCTTGCTTGGGGGTGAGTTATTTCATGTGCTCTCCTTTCCTAAACTCTTCCCACGGTGTCAGATGTTGCCATGGCTTCTTATCAGTGGCTGTGGACAAACTGTCCCTTCTGGCCTCTACTACACTTTCTGCAGTATCTGAAATGCATTTCTTAATGTGGTGTGTCATATTTTTCGGGTTGCTTTTTTCTTCCATTCTTAAAACCAGCAAACGAGTGCATTTAACCATGAAAGCAGGTACAAATGTATTCCTGTTAGTGGGTAATAATGAAAAGTCAGAGAGATTAATGTGCTGTTGCTGTTTATCCAGTACTGCATTGCTTGTGAGTAACTACAATGGATGAGACCTTCTTTCTGCCTCATTAAATAAGTTAATCATGTAAATCAGGAGGAAAAACATTTTGGGTGGTGTGAGTACAGGTTGAGCATCAGATACGCAGTTTTTACCACCATGTGTTAGAGGAGATTTGACAACATACAGGTGTCCCAACTACAAAACATTAACATCAGTCTTCTGTTATCTCTAAAGTAAATGAAAACAAAATTAAAAGGTTAAGTGGGTGCTTGTTTCAATCAGGAGTACATGGCCACTGACTGAAATTTCTTTCAGAGAAAGAGAGGAACTCTAAAGGGAATAGAAGTTCTTGAAGAAGACCAATTCTAATGGACATTGCAATATATTCAGAAAACTTTTATGGCTTTAAAATTGTAAATCAAAAAGCACAATTCTATCTATAAAGTTGGATTTACTAAAACTCCCAGATATTGCTTTCCCGGCTTACCAAAAAACATGCCCAGATTTAAACTCTGGGTTTGAAGCCAAGAGAATGAAAATGTAAATAGGCACATAATCTTGACAACCTGGGAAGGAACAGGAATAAAAATTTTTAGATTAAACTAACAACACAGTGATAAACAAATGTAGCTCTCAGGATTATGAGGCAGAATTAGGTAAAACCCACCATGTTATCTGAACATTTGTCCAAAACACTTTTTAAGCCCAAACAGAGCTGAGCTGCTGAGAGTGAAGAAACTTCAGGTTCCAGTAATGTGGTTTTTAATCAGACCGAGTGCTTGCATTTTGTGATTGGAGATGGAATGGAAGACATTTCAAAATACTATTTTTTCAGCTCAAGAACTGCTGAAATTTTTATTTTTGTCATCACAGGATTCTTAATTCAGAGGCTTCAGATAAAGAAACCCTAACAACTGGCTACTTTAATTCCAGCACAAGAATAAAGTGGCTATGGAGATAATTGTCAGCAGTTGGATTAAAAGATATAGAAGTATTGGAAAAGTATTGCCTTCCTTCCTTTGTTTTCAATTAAAAAATAAGGTTAAATCCATTATGGGCTTTTTTCAGAGATGGCGGTGATCACAGGGGAAACAAATAAGGAGGCCTGCAAAAGGATATTGAGAAAATGGCAACACTTTATTGGTAGGAAGGAAATGAGTATGGATCTGCAGCAAAAGTTGCTGAAATCAATGGAAGATACTCACTGGTTTCAATGATATTTGAGTAAGGCTCAAGAGCTTGAGCTGATGTTACCTAATTAAGCTCCTGATGGCTTATTTGACCCAGCAAATGGTACTGATGCTTCATTGCTGGAACAATACAGAGATTTAAAACAAAGTATTGAATTAAAAATGGCCATGCCTTTGCAACAGGCTTAATCTACATTTCAAATCAGAAAAACTTATTTCTAGGATCAAAACCTATTCTCCCACTTCTGAATGGCACTGTAGCAGATAGTGTTTGGCATTTATTTAAGTATTTTTTACATCAAACATGTATACAATTTAGATATCAAAACTTTCTGTTAGATTAACTGTCATCGATTTTAGCCCGTATTTTAATATATTTTAATTTCATAAAAATAATAGATCAAAATTAATTTTGCCAGTGGGTAATGATGAGACAATTGTGATTGTTTTAAAGTTCTGTGTTAGGCTGGAGTCAGTAAATACCTGGAGGTTTTGTTCTAACTGTCTCAGTTTGGCCTGGATGATTCAGGTTTGGGGAAGTTTTTATTTTGTAGCATTCAGCTTCAGTGTGGGAAAAGTCAAAAGTAAAAACAGAGGGTGAAGCTGGGGCCAACCAAGTACCAGCTCACCTTCCACTGTGGCTGTGGTCAGACCAATCCTCTTTTCTTAATTTAATTTTGCTGGGGTTTGGATTTGTCCGAAAAGAGGACCTATCCCAAAATAAATAAGAGGTGAGATTGTGTACGAACACCTGTCCTGATGACATTTCTATTCAAGGTGATAGAAAAGTGGCCAGAATGCCTCCACTTATGACATTTGGAGTATTGTAGGCAGAAATGTTTTCAGAACAGTTACTGACGTTTTGACATTCCTGAAACTAATCCTGAGCTTTATTTCATCCCTAGTGACACTTTTTTCAACTGATAATTGAAATAATATACAACTCTATTTTCTACAGTAAAAATAGGTGCAGATATGATATTTTCTTCTGTTGCTGTGTTGTATCAGTGCAAGCTGTAATACCTTATATAGCTTACAATGACAAAAAATTATGTTTTCAATTTGGTAAGTCATTTTCAATTGAAAATATAATGCATTCCTGCATAAGACATATTGCTCTGTGGCAGGCTGTAAGTATCAGGGAAGTCCTACTATATCTGAAACAACATAATTAACACTCTTTGTTCATGATAGGCAAATAAACAACCAAGGCAGGCCTTTTCCAGTGATGGATAGCATCTTTATTAAAGAATTAATCTAGATCTCAAAGCAGGATCTATCTAGTACATAAATCAGGGCCTTGTGGTTCCATTTATGGTTCCTTTTACAACCTAAGTGTTAAGTTTATTGCCATATAGCCCCATAACTCATTGTTGAGGGATGCCAAGGCCTGGTCTTCCTTCTCTTTATTCTCGCTGCAGATGGAGACACTTTCAGTTCACAGCACCAACACAAATTTCCTCTGTTCTTAGCAAGTAGCTTGAATTCTTACTGTCTAATGTCAATCATATAATTATATTGGGAAGGTTAAGTTGTGCTGATGAAATGTATTTATGTATGTGAAGTATTTATGTTCCTCAAACCACATGCAAAGTCAGGATTGTCCGGCCAGAGAGCTGCACTTGTCCTCCTGAGATGGTCAAGTTTGGAAGAACAGAGGGGTTCCATGAAAGCTGTAGTGATTTATTAGCTCACATTTGGAGATTATGGGTCTAAATACTGTATTCCAGCTGTTTGGTAGCTGCCATGATCTGTGAAAACTAACCTGAGCACCTGCGGCCAACATATATTTTCCCTGGTCAGTAGTTCCGTGTGTGTGTTGCAGGTGCTTGGGGTCTCCAAAGGCTTTTTCCTTACCTGCCTTAATTGCAAGATGAGCAATTAGAACACAATATTGAATGCTGTATTTCAGCTTTCATTGGTTAGCAGCAGATCAAACAAAGGCACCGTGTCAGATCATTGCACACACATGTATGTATGGGGAAGTGCAACCAGTATAAAGCTTGCAAAATGCTTTGAGGGCCAGAAAGGCTTCTTGCCTCACTTTCTAGTTCAGAATGTTCTTAGGATAAGGTTTGTAGGTTGTTTGGACTTTACTGTATTTATTATATTTGGCTGTGAGCAGACTATTAGATTATTTACTTAAGAACTAAGTGATGTTTCTATGCCTTGATGTGCAGTGGATTATCTGATGATGTTTTTGTTTAAATAATTATGAGATCTGGGAGATACCTGCCTATGAAAGGTCACATCAGCTGTCGTATCAGATTGTTGCCAAATCCATGTAGATACATCTGCAGGGATTACATTCTTGGACTGGAAAGTTTCCAGGAAAAAACATAGCAGAGCTTTAATTTATAAAAATTATGCTAGTGGTGTTTTAGTGAAAAATGAGATTTAAGAAAGCATTTTAAAAGTTAGTTTACAAGATTCTCATGCAGATGATTCTGCTCATTAGGTAATGCCAATGTAGAAGTTTGTAGTTTACAAAGATTGCAGATACATCATGGAGAAGGAAATGGATTATGTAAGCATTAGCAGCAGTGGAAAATCTGCAGTCTACACAGGTAAACTCTTCAAAATACATTCCAACTTCCACTTCTCGTTCTGTTTGGGACCTTGAAAGAAGGAAGGTCCAAAGAAAGATTAAATCCTTTTTATGGAGAATTTTTTTGTTAGCATTTAGTGTCAAGAAGGCAGTGAGCAAATGAAAAGTGTAACTAATCTGGCAACTGTGGAGTAAATTGTGAGATGGTTTTCAGCAAAGATAAGGGAATAAGAGTTTTATTTCCGTATAGCCAAGCTATGATACTTTCCAAGAATATGGATGTAAGATACTGTTGACATTTTTAATATGAAAAGGTTTATGATTCTCAAAAATCAATAACTTTTATGATTTTACATGGTGGCATCACACAAAATGAGGCCCAGATTTCTGAAATGAAAAAGTAGATTCTGTATAATGCAAGTTAAAGGTCATTTGTTTTGAGTGAAGGTGTGCAACATTGTGTTATTTTCAAATAACACCCTTCTGGTTTGTGTACAGTTTTCTAAATTCATATATGGGATATCACAAGTCAGAATCTGAGTTCACATCTGCTGAGTGAACATGGGGAGTTTTTGTGCTTCACCTTGATTTTTCAGTAACATTGACCAAATTCAGTGGGTTTCTGTTTCAAATGCCTTACCTGGATGAGGTAATGACGTGGGCATTTAGTGAATATTTGCATAGCAACACCTCTGCTTCCTGGTGATAAATGATTTCAGCATATTGAAATATAGGTAAAATTTGAAAAATAATGAACCTCCTATTTTCTAAGAACTTGGAATTTTAATGAAACACTGTCTGGTGAAAAAAGCAATCTGCTGTAAAACCCTTGCTGTGCTGAAACTAAGGAACACCGAAGCTGGAATAAAATTATCCACATGGGTATTTTTAGTAAGTTCAATAATGTGTTTTCTTGCCTATTTGAGAAAATAAATTTCTTGCTTTTGGTTCATCTTGCTATATTACTTGGAATAAGGAATGTCACAGCTCAAGCAACATTATCTTCAATCAAGGAAGCCATAGCCTTTCTCACCCTTCAATTACTGATGTAAAAGCATTTCCAACGAGAACCTGTGCAGCTAAACTGAACCCAGCAAATCACACGTGTCTCAGGTGGTGTTTTAAATGTTGTATGCACAAATTAAGGTTCACCCAGATCGTCATTCTGCAGCAGGTTCTTTTCTGTGTCAGGCTGGAGTGCAGGCACCATCCCTTTGTGTTGTGACAGGGTTTTGCAGGAGCACAGGATCCATCTGCTTGAGCCTGACTGCAGCAGCAAGGCCACACGTACTGTTGGTACAAAATATAAATAATACATTAGTATGCAGCATGGCAGGCACTGACAGTGGGGCTGGACAAGTGGTGTAAGCTTGAATGAGAAAGAAAACTTTAGTAGAGGTGGAGGCTAGCGAAGAACAGCTTCTTCCAGATTAGCATTTTTTAAAAAAGCATTACATGCTTTGGATTAAATAAAATTATTACAGTTCTGTCATAGGAAGATGTTTTAATTCCTATTTTGTTTCTATAAGTCACTGCATAAATTGTATTTTCTCTATAAATTCTCTCTGGTTTGGGTTTTGCCTCCTGGGGTTTTAATTTATCAGACTTGTCATTTCTTGACTGTTATCACAGATTGAAATGTACAGTAGACACCTGGAGGGTTTTACTTTTTGCCATCCTTGGGCTTTGTAGAAATAGAACCATCTGGCCTGTAGGTCTGGAAGCATCAACATTCACTCATTAAATGTGTCTGAAGCCCTCACTTTCAATCTGCCTCATTTAGCTACCTTAGGACTGTAGTTAGGGGGTCTGTTGTTTTCACCTGTTGTTTACAAGCAGTTTAAGCGTGTGCTCCAAACTCGAGGAAAACATCTCCTATATCCATCTCCATCTTTGTGTTTTGGTACTGTTTGGCTGTTCCTGGAATAAGAATCCGGGGTTAAAGTATGGTGATGTTTCCAAAATTTCATTCAACATAATCAGAAACATTCAACATTTCAGAAATGTTATCAAATACAAAGGCTTAAAGAGAACCCTGCTGGGTTGTCTAATGGGTGCTTCTCCAAACACAAATGGCAGGGAAGCATCTGCTTCCAGCAACATTTGCTGGTAAAAATCCGTGTGGGATGCGTCTTTGCTGTGTCAAACAGGGCTCAGGTGCAAAATGGAATTCAAAGGGGAGAGCTCAGCTCTCTGGTTGTGTCTGGGAAAGCAGCAAAATTTCCACATTGGAAGCAAAAACGTGTTCTAGTTGTGAATTAACTAAAGACTGTCATCTTGCAGAGTATTCCTGGGAGAAGTTAGACCCCAGAAAGGAGCTTTGTTTTGATTATTAGCAGTGACTTACCTGCCTGTCAGGAGATGGTGACAGGTTGTAAAACCCCCTTCTATTTTGTGCGTGCTTGAAGAGTTGACAGCAGTTTATTGTGAACTCAGCAATGATGTAATTGCACTGTCTTGCTAATGCAGTTTTTCTTTTTCTTCTTTCTGTAGTTAATAAATACTTGAAAAACTTTTAAATAAAAATAGAGAGTATAAAATTCCAAACAAAATACCAAAATTATTAGCTTTGCCATGTGAATGACTTTGTGTGCACAGAGGCTCGGTGCAAGAGCAATCATTACAGGCATTTAGGCCAACCTTGCTTCTATGGAGGGGGGGAAAAAATCTCCTAAATAAAAGAAAAAGAGCTTGAAAATGTGCTACTGTGATGTAAGCATGATAAGGATTTAACTTGATCTGGAGACTCTCAGGATCAGTGAGAAATTTCAGTAGGAGCTTCTCTACAACATAGATCAGAGCACTTTTACTGAGGTGAGGTCTGTATTTTCACAACCGTAGTAGTAGCTTTAATAACTAGGAATACTTAGAGAATCAGAATAAATATTGATGTTCTCTTCCTTTCCTCATTTTGCCTGCAATTCAAGCAGAACTATCATTTCCTCAGAATAAAAGTAGATCTGCCAAAGCTTTGGAATGTACAAACCGTTCCTGTCTCTTTGTATACTTCAGGTCTCTCTTCATGTAATTTTGTCTTGATCGTCCCATTTTCACTGAAGGAAAATAGCTCTCAAAATTAACATTTTGGGAGATGGTTCCAGCAGACCGTAAAAATGACTATATGTAATAAATATTATTTGGTTTAGTGTTCTAAGCTGCTACAAGTGTGCATCTAAGTTATGCATCTTTCTGTAAAACTCAGAGGAAGTGGGGTGAAGGTAAAGCTGTGGAGTTTTACCTCAATCTCCAGTTACCCCCTTGGCAATACCATGAAGTGCACTGTGGGTCAGCCATGTAACCCTTCCCAGGTTCCACCAGCATTCCTCAGGAGCCTCTGCTGCACCTGTACAGCCACTCTGAAAACTTCTGTGCCTCTACAGAGAGATCTGACATCTCCATCCTCTGGAGAAAGTAATGAGCAAAGCCAGTGCTTCGCCCTTCAGCCTCATGCCTGGGTCACGCCAATTTTCATATGAGCGAAGAGTAGGGTGGGTGGTGGGGCCAGTTTATCAGTTTACTTAGAGATATTATTCGGGAGTAAATTTCTTGACCTGAGTCAACAGTCTCTTCCTGATCATTCTGCCTTTTGCTGTTGTTGTTGTACACCTATTTTTTTCTCTGGTGTAACCTGCTCTCATGCAAGGGTGTGTATGACACCTCAAGTGTAAGTGCTTAATGGAGAGGAGGTCACTGGGGGATGTGAAGGGGATGGTGGGGGTGAAAAGGAGTCACTCCTCATGTATCAGATGTCAAAAGTCTCTGTCCTTTAGTTCCACCTTCAGTGAAGTCTTTCTTTAGGCTGCCTCCAACTCCAGCAGGCCTCTTTGTACACGAAATACCTGTTCTGACTGCCAAATTCCAAAATATTTTTATGCTCTTTGTTTAGTGACCCTTAGTGTCACTTGGTCTGTGAAGGTGAGGAAGAAACTTCTGCAGAGAAATTATTTTTTTAGTGCAGCAGTCACAACAACTCACGAAACTCGGTCCTGCTCTAGCTCCCAAATTTGTAGCCAGCAATTAGGAAAACTCAGCTGGCAGAGAGGTGGAGTAATTTCTTCTCTTCTTCTACCATTATTAGTATTCAGTTTCTGTCTATCCATCTAAGTTAAATCCAGCAGGCAGGATGAAATGTTGGTGCTTTCTTCCAAATCAGTAATAAGGCACTCTCAGAGACATGTGCATCGCCTGCTGCCAGAGCCTGCAGACAGCTCCCCAGCACAGCGAAGCAGAGAGCTGAACAAAAGCTGTCATTTAACACTGACGCTCTCCTTGAGGGCTTCCTAGCTTCATAAAATTCTTTTTGGCCTGTGTTATGATGATTTGGTACCTGGATGATCTGTGCACCTCGGGCAGCAATGGCGAGGTAATATGACTGAAATAGAAACCACTGGCAAATACCTGTATCAGCTTAAAGAGTTGTACAAGCCTCTCTTTCCAACTCTTCAGCTGGAGTTTGAAAATGAAGGAATAAAACTAATTTACTGAATTCTTGATGTCTAATAGTTATAAGAAATCATTCATTGAAGTATAGCGTGAATGGGAATTTATATGGTTCAAACAAAAAGAAAGTTTCGCAGTTGGTTAGAGATCAAGCATCAGCACCCATCTCTGAACAGGGGTTTGCACTGAGGGAGTCTGTTTTATGAATGGTAAAACTGAGGCATAAAACGATGCAGATCCCTCTGTGCAAACTTCCATCAGCCAGAACCACTGTGCCCGAGAAGCACAGAGCTTGTTCTGCCATGTGCAGCTGGGCTGTGCACCTGCTGTAGCTGAAGCGTTCAAGGTGGAATGGACTGGAGTAAACTCAGTGTTAAGACAATTTGCGCGTGAGAATTCACATTTCCAAATACTCCAAAGCTGACAGATCACTGCTAAAATAGCAAACTTGCCTGTGAGGTTGGAGAGTCAGCTGGACAGCCTAAAAAAATATATATATCTAACGTTTTGAATTTTCCATGTTCTTTTTATGCCTCAGACTTTAATCTGATGTCTTAGAGTTATTCCAAGGAAGTCTGTACTCAAATCATTTAAATTACATCGGTGTGCAACTAGTGTGAGAACAGAAGTAGGATTCTTAGAAAGAAAGCATTGTTTTAGCTGTAAATCAATTCAAAATTAACAATAATACATAGTAACACACAATTCATCATTTGCTGCAGCTGGTTACTTGTAAATGTGCAAGAGTTTAATGCATGCTTTTAGCAGCTGCTTAGACTGCAATATATAAATAAAGAGGGTTAAATCAGTGCAAACACTATCTGAACTTTTATACTTACTATAGGAAATATCTGAAATACAGTAAACAACTGTGGTGGGTTCATTGAGTGTCCAGGCAATAATGAGGGCTGAGAGCTGAAACCATCCATTATATTGCAGACTGGTTTGTGTGCCCTTCAAACAGCTTCAGCTGAGGGAAATCCCAGAACCTGGTACCCTGCTTGCATTACAAAAGGGTAAGTTAGGAGTTACTGTCCTAGTGCCAAGTCAGAGCAGGCTGAACCTTGCGAGGGTGGACAGAATAGAGCCCTCTCTGTTCACTCGTGCCTCGTGAATGTGAGCAAGGATCTTGCTCTGCTTTCAAACAGGGAAAGAAAAATGCACTGTTCACTCTGAATCTGCAAAACCATATGAAGTGAAAACTGCCAGTTTCTGTTTGCTGTGTCAGATGAGATAAAACTCCAATGAGTGTAAATCCAGGAATTCAAGTAAAAACATGACTGCTCATTGGTGTACAGGAAAAACTAAGCCAGAGCATCACGTTAATTAGCATTAATCACAGACAAATCTTTCTGTCTGATGTAAAAGTGAGTAATGAATAGCCGGTACCAGAAGCTCTCACTAAAAGTTAAATCTTTTCACAGTGGTTTTTAACAATACTTTGAAGTCCACGGGAACAGACGATGCAGGGTTGGACACCTGCTACTCCTCCAGACCAGGAGGAGGTTTCCAGAAGTTGTCCTACAGCACAGGTGCCATTTTCATGGATTAAGTAGACTTAGTAGCATCCTCCCAACGTTGCCAGTTTCAGATCAAACTTTTTCTTACTGCACAAAGTTGATGTCATGAATGCTTTAAAATTGGACACATCTTGTAGTGTGTATAAATGCTGATAGCACTGATTTCTGTTTCTTGCAGTATGAAATGTGCTTAACATTTTAAGCTAATATCCAAATCAAGTTGTTATTTTTATAACCCATCAAATGGAAATTATGAGGCTCTTAAAAACCCCTCCACAACAGACTCGTAAAGGGGATAATGACAGAGACATTAGCTGTTTATAAAAGCTAATATCTCATGCAAATTTAACATTACATGTCTTACTGCATGCTATTAGATGCTCATTTGCTATGCAAATATTATTTACTTTTTGTAAATGTCTGATCTTCAGTCAGCGTAAGGAAACATGAACTTCAGTACTATGCTTTAGCATTTTCCAGGGAAATACAGAAGATCTAGACTATGCTCTTTGATCGATGCTTAGAATAAAATCAGAATATTCATTCTTAATTCAAATGTACTTCTTTAAGGTGACGATCTTTTTTTTTAATGTCTGCTAAATTATATTAAATGCTTTAAATTGTAAGAACGCATGACAAGGTTGGTTCATAATTTCTAAAATTGTTTATCCATAGTTATCATATTAACAGCACAATTATTAAAGTCCCCATAGATTGGCATAAGGAAGAGCTAATACTGACATCTTTCTTTTAATGCAATTCAACAAGACAATGCATTTAAGGGTTGCCTTTGATAGTATTTTTCAGCTGTAGTAAATATGTGTTGTCCCATTCTTTTTACATGAAAATTTACATGGTCAGGTAGAATACTCTGGAAGGGAATCAGACATGAAGTTTCTTAAGACTGGATAAACCTTGGTTAATGTAATTCCTGCTTTCAAATACAGTTGCTGGTGTATAGGGAAGGCAGGATTCCCAGAGTTTCTGGGTCATCAAAAACAGTCTTCTGTTCTGGTGTGTGAATATATCATGTAATCCTTTAAGAAACTAAACATATCCCATCTACAAAATGTTTCTCCAGCTGTTTCCTCATGGAGGCTGTTCTAGGACCTCTCTCTTCTGATCAAAATTATCTACTTTAAACATCCCTGATCTGTGCAGCAGCTGCGCAGAGCTGGGAGAGAAGCGAACATGTTAGCTGTCACAGAACACGGGCTGTGCCCCTCGCCAGGTGTTTCACACCACAGCACACACAGCTCCCTTTCCTTAAGGAACAGCCCTGTATTGGGCTTTGTTCACAGAGACATTCCCTCCCCCACTGCCGTGCGTGATTCCTGCTGTGTACAGATGTAAATAAAGTGGCTGTAAATTCACCTGACTGCTGCACACGTCCTTGAGTCAGCAGACTGCAGTGCACTTAGCAGCATCACCATAGCTGTTATTCTCCTGCTTCCCAGTGGGTTACTGTTCATTCCAGTCCTGTCAAAGACTCCCAAGTGCCAAATCCAGAAATTTAACATTCAATTAGCACTCTGTTTTGTTCACAAAGAATTCTTCAATTCCAATATGCTGTTTGTGTATCATCATAAGATAGCAGCCCTCCTTTGCTAACAGCTTGCTGTAATCCGTGCCATAAAGGACAGCTGAAATGGAGCTATAATTATATGTTTTAATAAAGCACAACTTGGTTTGTAGTTTACCTTAAATTTCAGCATTTCATGATTTAAAGCACTCTATTTCTTGAAGCATATTATTTTTCTTTACAGTACTTATAAAGAATTTCTTCTTTGTTTTTTGTTTTTTGTATTTAATTTTTTTATTCATAAGAGAATTGCTATTACGATCTGCTGATGAGTTTATACTATTCATATACCTTGGCCTTGGCACCAACCACTATTTTTTGTGTCAATTCCTTCTTCCTGTGGAAGTATTTAGAATACCCTATATATGTGTCTAAAATAGAAAGGATGATGGTGTCTTTGAGCTAAAAAGTGCTTCAGAAGATCTCAAAAAAAATCTTGAGTAGCTGCCCAGAGTTGAATTACAGCCTATATGAGGTCCATATATATTAGAAACAAGCATAAGAAATTCCAAGGTATAGGATGAATTTGGGCATACTGAGGGTGTGAGTAACTAAGCAGATGAATTTGAGCAAAATCTCTTTCAACTGAATGGAGTTTCATTTTTTATTTTCTGATACTTAATTTGTGTTGCCTCAACCTGATTTGGCCACTTAAAAGCCTAAGAAATACCAGATAAGTTATTTGAGGAAGATCCAGTTCTCAGCTGGGAAGAGCAAACGAGGAGAGAAAGCAGATAACTAAAAGGCCTACCAAATTATTTGGAATGCCAAATTATTTTCCTGCCTAGCTTTGCATGAGAGAGCTCTGTGTAGATATGCAAAAGTTCTTTAGTGCTACACAGTCTGTACAGACTGACAGGGATTTATTATCCGTTCAGCATAACTGAGTGGGAGGTGGGTGTTCGAGAAAAAGGACTTCAGAAAATCATCCCAACATCTCGCCTGGGGTTTCAGATTTGCTAGAAGCTTAAATTAAATTCTGACAAAAAACATTACCATTTTCCCACCTATTCAGTCAGAGTCTGACAGTGCCTGTGCAGGCTTTTACTGTTCTCCATCTTGCCAGGTAGCCAGCTAAGAAAATGACTGAGGTTTATTAGCTAGCACTGGCAAAATAGATAGGAAGAGCATGTAGTAAAGAATGTTCCAAGTATTGTGAGCTGTACAAGAGTGGGTGGTAAGAAAATGCCCTGAAAGTCCATCGATTTTTCTTTCCCCACTACTTCTCATCTTTCCCAGGATCCTACAGGCAGATAAATGGACCCAGGACACACAAATGCCTTTCTGAAGTCTTTGAAAAGGAGTAGGATATTTTCTACCGCTTACCATAGCAGTGACTCACTAAGAGTGTTCTTGTTTGAAAGGTCTCTTTCCTTCTCCTTCTCTACTGCTACACCATTTCTAATACTTGAGGAGGGATAATATTCTTTCCCGATTGAAATACAGCAGCTCAAGGGATATGTGTGTATGAAGATGTTCTGCTCAGTATTCCTGTGACTCTGTTTTTCAAATGCCTCCTTGTATTTCTGGCTGAAATTGACCATTTTTATTATTCAATCATCTTTATATCAGATATTGGGAATCACCTGATTGGGTTACTCAAAATGCAAATTATATTAAAAGAAAAGGAGTTTGGCATTAAGTTTGACGAATAAATAATTTTCCTGTCATTTTCCAGTATATTTGTGTCCAACTGTTAGTCCTGGGAAAGCAGGAATAGCCACTCTGCTTTTACATTTGAAAGGAAGCTTTCCTTCCCTTTTTCTTGGGCTTCTGCCAAACTTCTGTCTTTTCCACTGAGTTTCCAGTTGTGGATACAAAATATGTGTACTAAAAACATTGGAAGCTACTAAAAGTCTTCCTAAATTTAAGTAAGATAACATTGTATTGAATTGTTTTGTGTCTAAAGTACTTTGGTACCAGCTGTTGGCATTCCCCACTTGCTATGTTTGACTTTGAGTTTTAAATGGGTTCCCAATTCTCAGGATTTGGCACATTAGGCAGTGAAAGGTTGTGGCTGAAACACAGCTCTGGTGAGAAACTGGGCAGTAATATTAACTGATGGCCAAGAACTAAGGAAAAGAGAATTATTATAATAAAATGCAACACAAACGCTACAGATCAAGAAACTGGATTGTGAATGGACTCATTCTTGGCTTAATGGCTCTTCCTAATAGCATCCTGGAATAGAATCATGGATTTGTTTAGGTTGGAAAAGGTCTCTAAGATCATCAAGTCCAACCATTCCTCTGCCACTACCCATGTCCCTGAGCACCACATCTACACCTTTCCAATACCTCCAGAGATGATGACTCCACCACTGCCCTGGGCAGCCTGTTCCAACGCCTGACAACCCTTTCACTGAATAAATTTTTCCTGGTATCCAACCCAAACCTCCCCTGGCACAACCTGAGGTCACTTCCTCTTGCCCCTTCTCGTACTCCTTGGGAGAAGAGACCGACCCCCACCTTGGTACAACCTCCTGTCAGGTAGCTGTAAAGAGCAATGAGGTGTCCCCTGAGTCTTCTCTTCCCCAGGCTAAATAACCAAATTCTACCTTATTCTCAATGAGAAGGGATGGGATTCCTTCACTCCTGGGTGTCCTTCCCGTGCGAAGCAGCCCAAGACATTCACTCACACAAATGATGTAGCAATGGAAGGCACAGCAGTGCTGGGTTTCTTAACCCAATTAAAAGGGTGTCAGTAATGAAGAGATGGTGCTACAGATTTCATCTGTGTCTGTACAGGTGCCTGGAGCTCCTGGATTTCATCATGGATGAACCAGCAATGCCAGAAGGTCTTCAGAGGCTCTGCTGCTTGCACTGCCTCTGTCAAACTGTGTCCTGATCCAGGAGCTACAAGCGCACCTACATTTCTCTGTATACAGGATATTTACTTAGCATCCACCTGGGTTTTATCATAGTCATTTGGGGCTTGTTTCATCTTGTACTGTGCATCATTTAAAATAAGGAGGATAGATAGGTAGGAAAGACTGTGGAACAGTTCTGGAGAGGAGTATTAAAGCAGAGCGTAACTACAGAAGTGCTGGGTGTGAGCACAGAATCACGATCAGAGTGTATTTACAAACACAGGAATCATGCTTTCAAATAACATTAAGATTCCTCAGCAAACTGAGTCATTACCATTGCTCCCTCTCTCTAAAGTATTATCTCTGTGTGCCAAAATGCTGAACGAGACCATCGGAAAGAATCCAACTCACATTATTCTTCACTTAAAGCCTCATTTTGCAAAGAATCAAGGGCACAAGCATTACTTCAGTATTTCTTTTGACTTTCACAAGGCAAACAGCAAAACTTATTCAAAACAGTGTTTTTCAATGCCCAACGTGCCATGTTTAAACTCAAGGAAAGATGGTTTTAAGTAACCAAATCATTAGTTATATTAGGGGTCAGATATGTTCCTGGGAAAAGCAGGAAGATCATCTGAGGATTCAAAATTTCCATTCCCATTGCAGTGTGATAAAGATCAGCAATCTTTGAGATTTTGTTTGTTCGTAAACTTCAGACTTCTTACTCAGTTGAGTCTGATTTTTTTTTGTTTTATATTTAAAATCAAACAAATAAACAGACAGGTGCACCATTAACCTATCCCTTTTACCAGCAATTATTCTTCTCAAGTACTGAAAGAGAATTGTACCCAAAGGAATGAGATTCAATATTTTATCCACACCCTCATCATTTATGTACTAGAATGGATTAAACGTTAATCTCTTAATAATCCTTAATGAAGCAGGATCTTCACAAATTAGCCCTGTTTAATTGTCAGATGCCACCTCCAAGGAAACACTGTTTGTTAGTCAGGACAGGTCCCAGTCATCGCTGGGTTTGAAAACAGATTGTTTATTTCTTCAGGACAAAGTGCTGCTGCAGCAGCTGGAAACTCTATGGTTTAATGCCTGTGGATAAATGATAGGAGTGGTGTGAGGCTGCCTGTCAGAGACGGGGAAATCAGCAGCTTGGAAGCTGGTGATAAGCAGTCTTTTCTCACTTGAAAAGTGAGGTCAAGGAAAAAACAACACATGGGATTCATAAAAGGAGTGAAATTAGAGGGGGAGAGCTGGGTACATAAATCACAGCCTCTGTGAGTCCTCAGGTATGGGGTATGAGGGAGTGAAGGAAGGGCAGTGGTCAGCCCTGATTCTACAGACATATGAGCTTCAAGAGCAAGAGGGATTTAGCAAAGATTTTTTTGTGTTTTTCAGTGAACCATTTAATATTTCTGTTAAAATGCAGTAAGTTTGAGCTGTCTGAGCTCTGACTCTACAAAAAATATCTGAAAGTAGCAGACTTGCCAAAATAAGTCAAATTGCCTAAAAACTTTTTGATAAGTAAAAGGAAATATTCTTAGAGGTACTCCTAGCAGGAGGAAAAGCTTGTGACTAAGATGTACATGGCTGCCTTAATTTTGCTTATCAGCCATGGGGGCTTTTGCACACAAAATAAGGAGTTAGATATCTGTCACAAGAATATTCTCGAAGGTGCACATCAAAAATGGTCTGTTTATGTTATTTTTATCTAATCCTGAACAATTTTTTAATGCTGTTATCTAAAACAGTTGTCTGGTTTCAGATTAATTCATGTCAAAACTGAAGTCTTAGCTCTTTGTTTGCCTGACTTGAGGCAGCTGTTTTCCCAAATACATTTTGGTAAAAATGGACAAAAGATTTTTGTATTTATAGAGGAAATGGAATGAAGTCCCTTGGAGTTGGCTGTGCAACTGTATTGTTTTATTTAAAAAGTTAACATCCAGAGGAATATTCAATGAAGGATGTTTTTATTAGTCTGAAGTCTTCTATCTTCACAGCCTAACTGTAGCAGGAACACTGAAAATATTGCTGCAATTTTGTAGGACTAACAATAACAAAAAAAATCTCCAAAGTGCAAATGCAAATATGATGTCCATCTTTAAACCTTACATCGTTTTGTGTCACCTAAATAGGCACATGAAAACCAGGCACACACAGCAGAGCCTTCCTAGTGCTGAGCATCCCTCATTATTGTTATTTTAATAGATCACCCAATTATTTATAATTTTCCTGCTTTGGGAATGCAAGATCCTGATAGTTAAGGCTTTAGCCAAAACCCTCCTGTCATAACCACAGGAGTGGGATATAAACAACTGGCTGCCTGTTCATCACCTCTTCCATCTGTAGAAAAATTGTGGGCAAGTTGGTTTCCCTTTTTTCCATCTACTTCCAGCTAAACTTCTTACATCTGAACCTTTCAGATAAACAGCTAAGTTTAATAGAAGAGTTTCTTTCACAAATAGTATTTGTTAATTGTATTTTTAAAAATATAATAATTAAAGTCATGTGACTTTTAATATTTTCAGACCTGTTGCTTATAAGCCTAAACTTCCTAAATAAACCATACTGGAAAATAACACAGTTCTGCAAGTAAAGGAACATAACTAATCAGGGATCAGATAGGATAATTCAAATTACTTATCTTGTAAAAGATAGAGGTAAGGAGGGAAAAGAAAGTGAGGAAGGAAAGTTTCATGTGAGTGATACTGGTTAAAAAAAGGGCCTATGGTAAATGTTATTTGCAAAGAAAAATAAAAGCATTTTTGTTTGTTGCTGAATTGAACAAAATGCTGTTTGTTATCTCAGAAACTTTCCCACGTTATGGTTTAAAAAATCCATTGCAGGGTGAGTTACATTTCCATGAGCTTGCTCTGCCACTCAGTCATGTCAGTCTGGCTCTCACCCTGCCAGGACCCAGTAACGTCAGGATCACGTTTCTTCAGTCACAGCATGTCTGTGAAGGCACAGCACAGATAATTTAAGCCAGAAGAGAAAGGTGTTTATTTCAGCATAGGGGATGTAGGATGCAGATGTTTTACCAATAACGTGCCCTGTAAACCTTCACAGACCCGGAGCTGGAAAGGAGCCCCTGCCTCGCAGCACCTGGGGGTGGGAAGGGCTTTGCACCACGTGCTACTGACTCTCAGACCATGAGATATCACTGGATCATAGAATTGTTAAGTTTGGAAAAAGCCTCCAGGATCATCAAGCCCCACCATCACTCATCTGTCAGTGTTTGCTTTGGACTCTTTACTGCTGATTTTTTGTAGTGGACGTAAAGGACAAGAACATCTCTCCTTTAACTAACAAGTTCAGTGGCTGTACTTCTGCAGCAGAGATTTCTAAATAAAAAGTCTCCATGTCATAGCTTCTATTATAAAATGTATAAATAATAAATCTTAAAGATAGTTTCCAGTGAACTCAAAACTTCAGCTGCAAAGATGACTTTTTCATTCTCGTATTATGAAATGGTAGATAAATAGAATTTTATTCTGATTGAGCTGTGGGTTTCTTTTAAAAGGTTCATCAATACATGGGCCTTGTCTTTGCACTAAAATAAAATTTATTGGGCAGCAAACTCTATTTCAAACTCAAATGAGAAAATTAAGATTTAAAAAGTTCTGTCTATCTACAGATGTAATTAATGACCAAAAATGCAATTAAACATTAAAGAAGTTTTAAACTTTGTGAAGTAGATTCCATAATGAGTTCCTAATAATAAAAGATATTAAATAAGTTTGAGAAATAGTTTAAGTAGGCAGTTGCTTTCAGCAAGTACAGTGCTATGAGGCTTTTTTTTTTTTTTAATCAGAGAATAAAATGTATATACCAATGGAAGATATCCAAGATTGATCGATGGCATGTGTTCAATATCTATTAGCTACAACTAAGCTGCTACAGCTAGAAATGTATAGGTGATGCTGGCACAAATACCAACACTTTGCCATTATAAACAGCATGATAAATTAATTCTCTATTTATTTTCTTTGGAATATTCCCAGGATAAACTTTGATCAGGAAAATTGTCTCTTAGCTCAATAAGTAGACTAAACGTTTAGGAGATAGTGAAGTACAGGCTGCTGGTTTTGAACTAGGAATGATTGATTGAAATGTTTCCAAGTGACAATTTTTAATCAGAAAATGCAGTTTTGTTGGAACAGAATAATATCCCTAGGAATATGTCCTTTTCAGTAACAATTCTAGAGGTAATTTTTTCTCAAATGTAATTATTTATTCCAGTTAAGTAGAAAGACATTGCTAAGTTAATGTTTTCATTTTGACTCCTTTAGCTCTTTTTTTGGTTTTATATTTAGAGAGTCTCATTATATTTCTTTAAAAAATTGTAGTAAGATTGCATCTTGTCATTCTTTTTAGGTTATTTTTTAATGAGAGATCTCTATCACTAACAGTACATTTTCCCATTAGTCTAACAAATCTTAGGGAGGATCAACATGTTTCTAGGAAGAAATGTGTGTGGCGAATTAGTTCCAAACCCAAAAGGGCTTTTTGCAAATTTTTTGATGCAGTTTGAGGCCCATTACAGTAAATATGATTGAAACACTCTCAGCACAGAAGATGCAGACAGGATGGTGAGCTTTATGCCCACCTCTATTACCTCACATTATCCTGTTTTGTAAAATGTTGGATCTGAATTTTCATGTTATGGTTGGCATTAAAACCTTGGTTTTAAAAATCCTACTTCTTCCGAAGAAAAGTGTGTTAGATTGAGAGCTTGTGCTGTGTCACGTGAGAGAGAAAAGAGAAGAGAGGGGACAGGAGAGAAAGAGGTGCAAGTCAGGATTTGGTTTCTGAAGGGTGTGTGAATGGTTTCAAGACTGTGACATCTGTTTTGATGTCACAACTGGTTTTGAAGAATAAGGTTTTGATGAGATTAAATTTGTTTTGCTTACATCTGCTCTCAAAATTTTCCTTGAAAACTAAAATTTGTGAAATATTTATTCATTTTTGTAGTGTCCCCTTGGATAAATCAACCTGTTCTGAAGCAAGAAACCATAATCAGCTGATTGAGATTGTTATACCTGAAAAGGGAATAAATATTCTATATCACTGATGGTTACTTCAAAATGACTTTGTGAATAGTGTTTCAGGCTCTTTTTGAGTCTTTATCTTCACCATATGACATCAGCCCTGTATCTGATGTAAATAGTGTGAAGGTAGTTTTATTTGTGATGCTGGGTTCACAGGGATGTTCTGTCTTATTAAATGATCTCTGATGTCTTCTTTCTTTTCACATCGGGATGATATAAATTACTGTGGTTTGTTTATGTGCTTACCTAACCCATCTGGAGATAAATACTGAACATTATTTAATGAAACAAAACTAAAAACATTACCCACACAATTAGCCATTTCCTGTAACTTTAAGAAGAACATTAAATTATGCTGAAGAATTGCAGTGTGTTTACGACCAAGCAGTAATTTAGGGGGAAATAGTTGCTTTTCTTTTCTCTTTAATAAATGGTCCCTACATGTAGTAGTGAGCAGTGCCACGAACCCTGCAGGGGCTCACTCAGAGTAAAAGAGAGATCAAAGGTCTGTGAAGTTACCACTTTGGGTTCATGCACAAGTTGCAGTATTTAGCTCAGACTCTTTCAACATTTGCATCATGCTCAGATCTACAATGATCGAGGTGTGGCCTTTTTCCACTCTGTTTTGGTATTTTGGTGTGATTACCTGAGATTTCCTCTGAGGGGAATGAAGTTTGTCATCTGTGACAAGCTTTACCTGTGAACCTGTAATTTCACTGAGCAGATGATATAGTACAGATGCAACAAATATTTTACAAATATTTTTGGTTGTGTCTCAAGAAGTGCAGTATGTTACAATTTTTTTTACTCCCTTATTCTAAAAAACACTCAAATTACTTCTTGTATAATCTGGTTCTATTAATGGTGGGTTTTGCCCATTGCTAGAAAATCTTGGAATCTGTTTGTTGGTTTAGAGTTATGAAACAGAGCATTTTCTTTCACAAAAGGAAATCTACCTGCATGCCTATGTGATGGACATCACATCTATCCCATGTGACATGCTCTATCTTCAGGCCTTCGAGCAAGAAAACCAAATGCATATTTTCATTTCTTTTCCTGTGATTTGAGCATTCAGTACCTAATTTAAGAGTCACTATAAATAAATGCAGATTTCTTTTATCTCGGCTGTAGACAGGCTCTGTTTTTGTGCCAACAGTGGTGGTTACAGGCTGATTTCCTGCAGTAGCTTCATTGATCAGAAGTCTACCACTATTGTTGGTATTTTGAAATGAAATCATGGCTCATAAGATACATACAGATACATGTTTTGTCTCATGTTCTAGCTTCCAATTTCTCTTTTCACTGTTTTGCCCCAGTCTGTTGAGACTGGTCATGAAAATGTGGGAATATTAACCTTTTTTTCAGAACTGAAAGGCAGGTTAAACCCCACACCGTTTCGTGGACTGATGTGTAACACATCTTTGTCCATAATCATGTCCCCAGAGAGTGTTGTTTCCGTTAAAGTCAGGGCAAAAATATACTGCTCACCATATACATCCCTACAGGTATTCCTTCATGCAGTAGCGCTGGAAACTTGTGATTCGTTGGCATATTAATTCAAAGGTTGCGGTACACGGTACTAATTCCATCTTATTGTCAAATGGCCACTTATTAAATCTTCTTTAGGCAGTTAGAATTGCTTTCAAATAAAGTATTTTAGTGCTGTCACCCTTTCTTAGGATTTAATGGTGTTGTAATGTTCTGTTGTAATGAGTGACTCATATTGACTCATTGTTTCATTGTTTCTACACATTTCCTCTGCTGATGATTTCCAGATTTGCGGGGTCTTTGGAGATTTATTCATTCAATTTGTTTATTGCACGTTGCTTTTCCCATAGATAAAAATCCATGGCATACATCTTTCATGGAGGGCTGGGTTTACCTAGACCATATCATTATTGCTATATGGCCATACATTGTGGCTGCTGTCAGTAAGTAGATATAATCTATTTTCTACAATGATGTGGAAGGGCTTTATTCACGTGATGCTGCTTTTCTGTTGCCTTTTGGCTCTGAAGTTGCTTAGAAAATAAATATTCCTTTTTTCCACCCTATAATGTGTCCTGTACAACTAGTAGCTGCTCTCAATATTAGGATTTGCTGTTCTTCTTGTAGTAGATACTGGTTTCCCCAGTATCTTTTATCTCTCATCTTTAATAAATCTTGAGCCATGTTAATCAGATCTTTATATGGAAATATAAAATTACTGATATTTTTTACATGCTACCAAAAGACTGGATTGCTTCTCTTTTGCTCTCCTTTTTTTTTTTAAATTTGAAATAGAATTCTCTACCAGCCAGCAATAATTTTCAAGGATAGAAAGAAGCTAGAAGTCAATAGAGCAATTTGGAAAGAGTAATAACCATAGGTTGTGGGCTTGATTATCCCCTGGTTTACACCTTTCAGAATTCACAGGAAGAGTTACCATAAATGTATATGTAAATGTATTGTTTTACAGAGATGTTTTGTTGCTTGTTTAACAGAGATGTCAATGACTGCAAAAAATGCAGGAGAACTTCAAAGTGGGTTCAATATTTGGCATTTGTGATACCACAAAATGAACAGAAGCATTCATTCCCTGGAACATTCACTGGAGAGGCAGAGTGAAGGGTTAACATAGCTTGTTCTCTTTATTCTCTGGAAATGAGAAACAGCTGAGCTATAGCAAAAATGAGCCCCTTTTAGTGCCGCAGAGGCCAACCCAGCAGACAACTTGTCATGTTAGAACAGAACAAAACTAACAAAACTCAAACAATTGCTCCTGAAACTTGCAGCCTTATTTTTTAATGTGATTACTGCTCTACTTGACAAGATCTTAAGACAGGTTTAATAAATGTAGTGTTCTTTCAGGCGCACTAACAGGAGGAAAAGAGGGAAATTCAGAATGTTTTGTTCCCGTATTTTTCCTCTTTTTGTTAAGAAGAGTGGATTGTTTTATATTAAGATTAAGAAGACAAAACAGCTTCACACCTATTCTGTCTTTTGGTATGAAAGTCAACGATTAGGTGCAAAGAAGTGGCTGTTTGGCAATAGTTTTATAAGTGTAACAGGATGTTAAGGCTGTGAAACACTCACAGTGTCCCGGAGATGCCAATGCTGCAAGAGCATGAAGCCAGGTCCAGCTCCCAGACTTACTGACTGCTGAGCTTCACTGGAGGCTGAGCCTCAAGGTCTGATATTCTGCTTTAAAGATCCACATATTGCACGTTTGCCACTGTACTTCGCGTCTGGTGGCTCCCGATCAAGCACTGTAAGTTAATGCTGCAGTAATGAAACTGAATTGTTTGACCAAACCTGTGGAGAGCTGGAGGCCCCTTTAATCTGAATAGTTTCAGTCAATTAGCATTCATACCCTTACAATTTCTCTTCTAACGAGGTACCCAACTCTGCATTTGAAAGCTGAGATAAGCACCGATGCAAAATAGCTTTTGCTGGGGGAATTTGGAGATTGTCTTTGTGTGTCAGTGTCTGAATATTTGCCTGTTGCTTCCCAAGTTATGCTGGCTGAGAGTGGAGCTAACTGAGTTACCCTGAAGAAATGCAGGAGTCTGGAAAAAGCTTTAACTTTGGTGATTGTTGTCCAGAGTAGACACTAGGAACAAAATTATTCAGAATTATTTGGAGTTATTTCTTTCTCCTTTAAGGGGTAAATGCTGTAGAACGTTGTGGCTGTTGGATAAGGTGGTGTAAACCCTATTGAAACCGTTTCATTAACCACCTACAAAATGTGACTTCAAGCTGTTAATGTCTAATGAAGCAGTGGATAGTTACTTCTGTTAGAACTGTGAATTCTTTTAAATTATAGGGCAAGACATTATAAACAAGGACAAGTCCTCAGTGGGAAATAAATCATTTTGGGTATTAAACACTGATTTTTAGCCATTAAATGTAATTAATGTACTAAAAATATGTCAAATTTTGACCTGACCCCAGTGCCATTTTAGACTCTTTAGTGCATGAACATACATAGAATTTCTATCACTAGAAGCTATCTTGGCATCATTGTGATGGCCTACTGTGCTTCTGCAAATTACTTTGTCTTCTTTGTGGCTTTGCAATTCTTCTTCTTGATGACACATCACTGATAATGTCACTTTCAACAGTGACTGTATGAACACTAAGAATTACTAATAATTTTCTGACAGTCTGTTTTTCAGATAAAGATTTTCCCCTCCTATCTTTCCTTCCATGAAAACCCATTGGTGACAGATTTTCGGAAAAATAGTGTCTAAATCTTTGTGTTTAAATATGAGTTTCTTCGCGTGGTAGACTGTGCTTCAAGACTAGGAAGATACTAAGACATCTCCTTTAAATGAAGTCAAGTTGGAAGGTGCGATACAGAATAACCTTGTGAAGATTTCACTCTGCAGCAAGTAATTAAACACAGTTTAAGCATACCATAAAATATTCAATTTAAAAAAAAAAAAAAAGGTTGTGCATACCAACAGGTGATATAGCAAATTACAGTCCTGTGACATCTTTTACCTGCTACTGTATAAGCAAACACGGCGATTGTCTTTTGTTGAAGGTCTTTTGATCAGACAGCTAAATGTTGACTAAACGGAAATATCTGCCAGTGTGTGAACCTAAGGGTCAAAATAAGGATATGTTTCATAGGAGCGAAAAAGGGATCCAGACAAAAAAATATAAAAGCATGTGGCCTGTCATAGATATTTTTCTTCTCTGCAAAAAATATTGTTATGAGACCAGTCATATTTGGTAGCAACTATATAATATTTTTTTTGGTTGAAAACTGTCAAATCTTTAGAAAGTCCTCCCATTCATTCTGCTCTAAAGTTACATTTGAATAGATTGCATAAAGCTGCTTTGATCAGGTGTACAGAGCTTGTTCTTAAATTCCCGTGTGTGTACGGGAGTGCTACAGCCTGCAGTCACCTATATTTGGGTGAGCATGATTAAACCTAAAATAGGCATCACAACTGATTTCTCAAAGAACAGGACTACACAGAAGACTATCATTTTCATCAGCTTGCTCTGAAAATAACGTGAACATAGAAAATTGATGCCATGATGATTTTTTGCCTTTTCTTTTACATACCTTTTATATACCTTTTCTGTATCCTCAGTGCTTTTAGCATGCATATTTGTAATTCCTTAAGTTCGATAGCTTAGCATAGTCCTAATATTCTGTTAAGCCAGGAGAACAAACATCCTGGAGGCCTCGCAGTTGGAGGCCGGAAAACCCTACGCTATCCCGAGAAACTAAGGTCCTCTCTAGAACACATCCTGTAAACTAAGATAGGCCCATCCAGGGGGGAATTTCTTGGGATGGGAGGATATCACGTTAATAATTTAAGTCTATCATTGGGGAATCTTTGATAGATATGCTATTTTGCAAGGTCTATAAATTGTATACGTGATCTATCGTGTGTGTGCATTTCGGCGCATTCCACCTGGACGAACTGGTGCACCATAAGGATCCTTATTAAATACCGAGGTAAAAACCCCTTTTTCCTTAACTGTGTCTGGCTCTTAATTTTTAAGACCAGAAAAAGGCATCAAAATGAAATTAGCAGTCTTCTTTTGCATTCTTATCCCCTTTTCCATGTCTCTTTCTTATAGCAGGTGGTTACATTCCTGTGCAGCAATAATTTAGACCCATGTCACCGTTGTAATGACTTTGGAAAGCTATAAAGACACAGTTTGCAGAGTTTTAAAGTATGTGCTTAAAGTATATTGCTGTTGAGCAAAGCACTTAAGCATGTGCTTAATTTCAGGTATGTGGTAAAGTGTCATTGGATTTATTTATACAGCAATCTGGGTGGCTGAAAAGTGAATTCAGACCTCAATCCTGCTGCCATGCAGAGATGAGTGTGGGACAGAAAGGGAAGGGATGCCAGGAACAGGGAAGGTTTGAAGGAAATTCTCAAATTCCTCTTGTCCCTTTCTGAAGTGCCTGAAAACCACTTCTGGCAGCACCCGGTCAATTCAGATCCAGTGGGTAAGGAGGGAAATTCCTTATCATCAGAAAGAAACATGCTCCTGAAGCATTCCTGTGGTTTCTGCACTGAAAATGCTTGTCTTGCTCCAGAACAGTCTTATGAAAAAACCCAAGTGTCCACTATCTTTTAACACTTTTTCACATACTGAGAGATTAACCAGATTCAGGGAAGTTAAATCTAATCATGTTTTCTCTAGATTAAAAAAAATCAAATTTCTTTAACTGCTCCTCAGATCTCAGACTTTCTTAATTACTCATCTGGTTGCTCCTCACCTTCTTTTTTTTTTTTTTTTTTT
>VZTD01000108.1:1367953-1378136 GCA_013397725.1 Rhagologus leucostigma | reverse complement strand
TTGTAATGCAACAGACCCACAAGATCGATATTAATCAGATCAAATATTGGTTTTGCTGGCATATATATAAGCCCTGCTTTTTGTCTCTCCCAGGACTGACAAGTGTTTTTTGGGCAACAGCATCGGACTGCTGAGTCCCGTTTAGCTTGTGGACTCAGTCCTTGTTGGTCCTTTCCAACTCAGGACATTCCAAGATTCTGTGATTCTCACTGCAAGATGGAGTATGGGACAATGTTTCTGTGCTACTTCTGGGCTGCACGTCATCCTCGTGTTGCTTTTCTGCACAGATTTCAGCTCTGCATGGGTAGGACTTCACACATTTCTTGACTGAGTTTCACACTGTTGATTTTGGATCATTTTTACAGCCGGTTTCCAATTCTGATTCTGTCTGTAAGAACACTCTAATAGCTGAAATAGGGATGAATAGTGATGGACTTGCACAAGAAGTCCCTGAGAGTTCCTAATTGAAAATACTTCCCCTTTTGGTAATTCAATATTAAGAATTGACATTTCACACAGCTTGTCAAACAGCTGTGCAATAATAATTCCATCTAAATCTCATTTTCTTACAAGAAAATCATGCGGTATTGTTCTTGAAGTCTTGGAGCACTTTGTCCTGATTATCCCTAGTTTGTCAGCTGAGTGAACTAGACGGGCTGGATATTATCTTGTCTGGATAAATTAATGCTGGCTATTTTTTATCACCTTATTGTCTCTAAACTCTAGTTTTGTATATATATTTTTTTCTTTTCTGAGACCTAACAACTAAGATGCTTGTGTGTACCTTATTCTTCCCTTCCTTAGAGTTTTTGCCATTCTCCAATCCACCGGAATTACCCTGTCTTTTTGAACTTCTCAGAGATTCCTCTTAAACAGTTCAGAGATGGCTGAAGCCTCAAATAGTTCCAAGTGAGATTGATTTGTTGATTAGAATATTGATTTATCTAATTATTTATTTCCTTTATATATTTCTTTGCATGTTCTGGTCTTCACAATTGGTGAGCACATAGTTAACTAAGTATCTAGTCTCAGTTTTTTGTGTGTGACAAGACTATTGGAAATATCAGCCTTTTTTCTTTTCTCCTTCTTTTGAAGTTTGCTTTTGCAGGACACTTCTCTTTCACCTTTCTCTCATTATTCCTAATCTTCTCATCGGAATAACTTCACAACTTTAGATTCTTAACCAGTTCTTTTATGTTCCTTGTATTTCCCTGGTGGTTTGTCCATCCTTTTGGAAGACAAAACACTGTCCCCAGTGTATTCAGAAAGTTGACATAAATTGTATAATAAAAACCCTTCCTGCTGCCTGATCCATCCTGAGGGTGTGTCTGCACATTACTCCCATCGATACATAGACATGAATCTCAGGGTGTTTGTGAAGCCTGAGGCTTGTGCTTGATTTTCAAGGTTGAAGAGGGAAAGAATGACTCCCTACAGTATAGCACCCTTAGTCGTGGTTCCTTTTATCTTTATGCAGTCATTCAAGGAGACATTAATTCCCTCTGGCTTGTTGAGCCGCAGACTTCAGAGCCAGCAGACGTGTTATTGATACAGAGGCATCGCCTCCTTTTTCCCTTGTCCTGCTCTTCCTGAACATTTTATTGCCCTTTTACAGCAAAAACCCAGTTCCACAACGCATCCCATTAATGCTCTAGTGGTGCTTACGTTGTTGACTGTGTGCTAAAATTTCAGCCTCTTGCAGCTGTTTTTCATTTTCATGGCATTTACACATCACTACCTTAGAAACTTAATTGGAGGGTCCCTTTTTTCCTATAATTCTGCTTCAATTTCCCAACCAAATAGCTGGCCTGAGAGTTTTAGACTTTCATAATAACCACCTTTTTGCCCATCTCTGATTTTTTTTCACTGTATCAGCCTAGCTTAGGGGTGCAATGTGAAGGATAGCTCTTCTCCTTAATAGCATTTTTTTTCTCAAACCTACTGGATTCTCCAGGCTTAGAAGCGTCAGCAATTCTTTATCTGCCTGTCCTGCCCAATAGCCTGTTGAAATCCTCAAGAGGGTTTCTGAATGTGGCTCCCAGATGAGTAATGATGCTGAGGCTGGGTTTTAGATATTTATTTGGAATCAAAGTAGCTGTGTGTCAATATGTGGTCCTGTGTAAGTCTCCTGAGAGGACTCTGTCAGCACACTTGGGAAATCTGTGCCCAGTTCTCAAGGTTAAAAATAGTCCCAAACTTTCTGTAACACTTGTCAATGCCTTGTTCTAAGTCTTCAACTGTATTATTTTCCTACTATCTGCATTTTTTCTTACACACTTTGCTCCTAATTAGAGATTCTTGATAACAGTACTGAAAGGGAAAGGGCTCTCTTTTGCCTCAAATCACACTCTATGACTTCAAGTACCCTTAAGTATCTCTGCCACCTTCTTTATTGAGCAGAAGTGCTGTGACTGCCAAACTGAAAAGTCGCAGAATAAGATCCAAATGAAAGGTCTAGTCACTGTAATCAGAACTGGGACTGAAATAAGAGTTCAGCCATAATGCAATCTAAATGCAGAGTTTATTTCGGGTGATGTTTTTTATTTTGAAAATGCTTGGTTGCATTAGCTTGTGCTGATAGGAATTTAGTAGACTACTGCTGAGTAAGGTGCTGTCTTCATCTAATTATTCCTCTCTTACTTTTCTAGATACTTCTGTTTCTGGGCTAGACTACATCAACAGATTTTTTTTTTTTAAATGTGGCACCAATATTTGGAAACATGAAGGAAGACATGCAATATACTAGTCTCAGAACTTATTGCTGTAATTAATATTCTTAAGCATTTGCTTATTTCAGTTAATGTTGGAATTGCCAGTGTTCAAGAGACACCCTACTGTATTTTATTGAAGAATTTGGATTATAAAAGCAAAATTCTTCCTAAATCCTGTATACTCAAATATTGTATGCTTAATATTTTCCTCACGATTTTGACTGGAGAATACTTCCTTAATTTACTAAAGTGGTTTTTTTTTCTGTATGTGTGTATATTCATATAGTTGTTCTGCTTTGCCTTGGGCTGTATTTGTGTTTCCTTGATGGATGAATAGCTTTCTGCATGGATAATTTGTATATCAGTTTGTAGAACATTTTCGGATCCTTTGGGAAAGAAAAGGTATTACACAAATCTTGGATAACGGATGCATGTATTATTGTACAACTGTTTGATGCTTTTCATTATGTAACATCTGCAGTGGATGAACAGGCTCTTAGCACAAAGTTCTGTGACAGCTCCATTTCATATTGTAATAACAGCATGGGAAAAAGTTTTCCACAAAACCTCCTCTCCTTCCCTTTGATGTAGTCGTAAGTCTTTTGGGATGCTAAGATCTGCTCTATCCAGTGACTGCTAATCAGAACTAAGGGTACTGAACAGAGAACAGGCACTGCTGTTCTCCACTGGTTCTCCTCAATGTTTTAAGGCATCCTAGAATTATGGTGGCCAGTGGAGTTGCCATTTTTAAACCCAAACTGGGCAGTGTTGGAAGATTTTTGTAATTTTCAGCATAACGTAATCACATGTAGTCATATCTCTGTTTCAAAGGATAACATAGTTCTCAGTAGAAATTTAAGGTTTAATCACTGTCAACAAGGCTTGTTGGTTTATTTGTAGAATGAATTGGAGCTGGATGGAAAATATTTCAAAAATGAAGTTTGATCAAAAGAGACACGGAATTATATAGATTTTTACAAAATTTTAGAATAGGAGAAGAGAGTAATTTCTACTGGTATCGGAATGTTTTCTTTCTGGCTGAAATTAATTTTGACTTTTGCAATGTAGTAAAATTAATATAATAATGTAATAAAACTAAATTAAATAACATAGTAGGGAAAATGTATACTTTTGCTTAGTAGTAAGAAATGTAAGTAATCCAATGTTGTTAAAACATTTCACTTAGTTTTTTCCCAAATTTAATTTTATTGTAGATTATGGCGTGTTGTTATGATTCTATTCTGATTTTTAACTCCCATTATTCTCTCTTTTTTTTCTTCTTTTTTCATTCTACTCTTTCTCCTTGCCACCCCCACAAATTAGCAAGTGGAATTTGGTCTTTCTAATCCATCCTTATTACGTAGTGTACAAGGGCAACATTTTCAAAATTACTCAATTAATGTAAGCATTCAGTCTGGGTAATTTTTAGTAGTAAGTGCCTAATCTATTGAGGCTCTTCTTAATATCCCACATACTTCCTAGTTCCATCCCTCATGGTTAAATATCTGTGAATCTGGCAATTCTTCCAGGAGTAGCAGGTAGATCTTGGATTCCTGAATATGCCAATTGCACTTTTGTAAACTGTGGTTAGGTCATAACCTGGGTCTGCATAATAATCTCAGTTCTTTATCAGTTGTTTATCACTGACAGGGGATCCTCAGGGAACCATCTGCTGTTACTGTATATCCATGCAGTCTGAAGTTCTTTGAGGAACAGCTGCATGGCAACCATTAAGGAGAAAAAAAAAAAATCGGTCTTTCACTTGTGGTTTTAACCATGAGGCTACTCTAGTAAACTTTTTGCTTTTTCTGGACATATTTCTGATCTATACCTTTGTTCGTATGAGAATTCTGAGTTCCCAAACCAGTCATTTGTTGACCAAATTTAAACTTACTTAATCTATAAAATGTTGACAGATTTGCAAATATACAATTACACTATATTTCTGGATTCATATATTTTATTACCAATATTCATTAGGAGAATTTTAGAGGTCTGAACCATAACTTTTTTTGCTGTACAGGTCGATCCTCAGTACAAATTGTACTGTTTTCTCCCTCAATTTCAGGTGTGTCTTCTTAAGAGTTACAAAGTAAGCCAAAAGTTTTTATATGCAAACTCTGCTGTAACAGATTTTCATGGGTGAGGAACTCTTAAGAGTAACTTTTGCCAAATTAAAGATACAGTGCAATAGCCAGAGTATGGGAAATGCATGTTTCAAAATCTCAGATCTAGTCTTGCCTCTTCCCAGCCTATTCCATGACTTGTATAACAGCTTTCTTGAGTAAAAATAGCGTTAGTGATAAGCACAAATAGTTTTATATTATATTATTATTTAAATTATAGCAGTTTTATATTAGTGAACTGCTTGTGAGATCAGGATCTTTTGCTGGAAACTGCCATTAGGATTTAAATTCCACTAACACATTTGTATAGAGTTGCTCCATAGAGACTTTGGGAGTAGAGCAGGCCTCCCCTTTGAACTTTGAACTATTGTTAGAATATACTGTTTGTTGGATAAAGAGAGTTATTTTTGTCTGTACTTGGTCTTGTTCTCTGTACTTTCACTGAAATATTTGCACGTGTATTTTAATAAGTCTTGTAACTTTCCTGCTGGAACATATTTGCATTTATTTGTATTAACTCAATGTTTGCATTGATTGTTTTATCTAAAACAAGACAAGGAGAGAAAAACATGAGTACAATTTATTCACAAAGAAAATAGCTTTTCACTGGAGCAGGCATTAGGACATAATGTGTTTCTGAATGCAGAAGGTGCCTGGAATTTTCCCTCTATCAAAGAATTTCTTAAGAAGTTCAAATATTCAGTTATTTAAGGCCATAATTTAAAAAGCATTCTGTACAAAACCACAATCTGTCTGTTTTTCAGCTTTATGTGACTCAGAGTGGTTTTCTTCTGGAGAAGTATTTTTAGTTTTCGCAAGCCCACAGATCCACTTAAAACACAAGCGAGGAACAATCATCTTAACTTTCCTTGGGTTTTGCTGACATTAGTTTGATTTTTAAGTTCACCTTTATAATTTCAAAGATTTTTTTTTTTAGCGCCATTGCCAGAGCTTTAAAAGGAGTCAGAAATCCATAATCAGAGTATATTCATAAGATTTGACTTGAAAAAGCCAACGACAAGCTCTCAAGCCATGACCTTGCAGCTTTCATAAAGTCATCAACTGGGCTACACAGAGGCTGGGGGTGATATGATGAGAGTCTTTTTCCCTCAGTTTTAAGAGCCTGAGTGCTGAAGTTCTTGGCTAGATGTGATTGACAGTCTTTTGATCTCAGCTGCAGAATCACACAATCACAGAATAAGCTGAGTTGGCCAAGGACCCACAAGGATCATCGAATCCATCTCCTGGCCCTGCACAGGACCATCCCCAAGAGTCACACCACGTGCCCTAGGGCATTGTCTAAACTCTTCTTGAGCTCTGTCAGACTAGCTGCTGTGAACAGTTGACTTGATGACAAAAAAACCCAGACACTCTTTGTAGGAATGGCTCAACTGGATGTAAAAGTTATAAGTAGCTTCTTATTTTTATGGGAATGCTTATAAATAAGTAGTATTTACATCTTCACTGCAATTACGCAGTAAAGAGGGCCGTATAAAATATACAGAAAACAAAACTGATGCCAGTTTGTTCTTTGAAGCTCCACCACGGGAGCAGCAGCAGATTTATGGAACATAAAACTCACTGCCAAAGGAAGGGCCAGGACCTTCACTGTGCCAGTAATGCTGTGCATCTTCGAGGCCTGTACAGAGCAGCATCAGCGTGACACAAGGCACTGAAATCACTTGATCACCAGGACTTTATCATAACCAGGTTTTCTATCTGTACTTCAGCTCAGACCCTGCAGCTCCCAGCCCATCTCCCAGGGCTCTGGAGTGATTAACATGTGGCACACATGCAGCCTTTGGCACCTGGGGATGCTCCCAACACCTGCTCTGGCCTGAAGGGGTGATAGGCCAGGAGAGTGATAAACCACCAGGGTTTCTTCAGGAAGAAAAGGGAGAATTCCCCTTACGTGTGGCATCCTCTGTTGTATTCTTTCTGCACATATGTCTGGCCCCTTTCCTTTTCAAACAGTTTCCTGGCTTGCTGGCTGGCAGTCCAAAATTTTTACTGCATATTAGTCTGCTGTGTCAACACGACGTATGTGTAATTGAGTCATTGTGCGACGCGAGCTGTAACGATTGAATAATACTCTGATGGAGCTGATATTAAGCTTATGTGGAACATAAAATAATCATGTTATGTTTTGACTCATACACCCGGATGTTGTGTGTGATGAGGAAGATGGAGGAAGTTACAAGGACTCTGTAACATAACATTTCCATGGAAAGGTGGACTAATGTCATGCAACTGTAAGAGAACTGATTGAGAGCATAATTCTATTGCTTTCTGCAACTATTTCAACCAAGCCTTAGAAGCTTTCCCTGGTGATACCATGAGGTGTTTGGGTGAAAATGGTACAAGGAACCACCATAGGCACCATACAGCTTAATTGCTTTACCCATATGGGCTCCAGTTTCAGTACCAAGCTCCAGTTTCAAAGATACGTCCTATTAACGGCTGAAGAACGTCTATTGCTTTAAACAGCCCAGTCAAATGATATTTAAACAGTAACGTACTAAAAAAGACCTAAATAAAAGTTGGCGTGGGCGCTAGTGAAAACTGGTGAATTAATTAAATATCACCAAAGCATCAATATTATGAACCAATGAACCAATATTCAAAAATAATGATAAAAGATGAGATTGAGTGCTGTAAATAAGAGTCTTGGCCTTGATTTTAAGAAGCTTTAGATAAGAATCAGTGTTTATGGAGCCAATTCCCAAAGTCCTACCCCCAAAATACTCATTTCCCATAATTCTAATTGATTTATGAAAACCCAACCCAGCATGCACAACCTTTGTGACACTTATGCTGTGTATCTCAGTCCATTAGAGTGATAAAACCTCACAGAGAATACATTGTTAGTGAACAACCAAGCTTCAGCTAAACTGACTGCTAATGTCTTTTTCCTTCTTGATTAACAGTGGAACTCCATCACAATGGATCTCATTGAAAACAAGCTGAAAGTAATCTCGATTGAAACATGCCTATTCAAACCCTAAATCATGAGAATTCTTCAGCTTTGATGAGGGCATAAAAATTTGTTGAGTTGCAATAGACCTGCGCCATAAACAGCATGAATCAGAACCCGTCTGCTTCTAAGACTTATTATTTGTATTACTGTAGCACCTAGAGGCCACAGGCAAAATCTGAGTCTCCCTGTGTTATACATTGCTCAGTGCAAACAAGACCCCAAGTCCAACAGAATGCAGCTGAAGCAAAGGCAGGGTTGGCAGTGAAGGCTGCTCTGTGGAAGTAAAGCGGAGCAATGGGTGTGGGAGTGCACAAGATGCCACCTTTGCTGCCCTTTTTGCTTTTTCTTTGCATAGTGCAAACATTAAACAAAAAGAGACAGCAGCAGAGGGCAAGGAAGTAAAGGGACAGGGCTGACAGCAGCAGGGGTGGGAAATAATGAATTATAAGAGACAAAATAGATATGTAAAAGGGAGAGGTAAGGGAAGAGATGGTGTGAAGAGAAGCACAGGAACTGCTGATTCCTGATCTGAGACAAAGCAACTGTGCAGGCGAGAACAGTCTTGTAGTTGGGTCTCATGCAGGGGGCTGTGGGTGGCCCATGGTGTTGTGCTGGAAAGGGATCATAAAGTCAGCAACAAAAAGAGATTGAGTCAGTTAATTTAGACAATTCTCCTACTCTAGGCATCACCGATTATACTCATATCGCTCCAGACAGACATTTAGACAATAATCTAATGATTAATTTCATCCTTTGGTATCACCTTTTAAGCATTTGAACATAGTTTCCATATCAGCTCCCAGTTCTGTTAAGACTAATTGATTCAGGTTATTTTCAGTTTTCCTTGAGAGCGCGTTCTTGTTCTTGCCACACTTCTGATTCTCCTTGCTGTGTGTCTGTGTTGCTGTGCATTGCCTGACTTTGGCTCCTGTGTTCAACAGCTGCCCTGCCAGTACTGGCAAGAGCAAATGGAAATTATGCTGGAGAAATGGTTTTGTGGATACTTGTTTTAGTTCTATTTAGATGATGTTTTTCTCTATCGGATGGAACTGTCCTGGAAGACAGTGCTGGAAGCCCTTGTGAGTCAATCTAGGTGACATTCACTGCTCTCCTACTGACAGGCTTGTTAGCCTATTAGAGAAAGAAATTAGGTTTGTTTGACATGATAAACTCTTGACAAATTATTGGTGGCTATTAGTCATCATCTAGTTTTTGTCTAGGTGCTTGCAAAGTTCATTTGCTTGGCTTTTTTAATGCCTCTTCACTGGTGGAGGAGTCAACACAGTGATGGGTGATAGTGGAAGGTGGAAACACTCGATGCTCTCTATTCTGTGGCTGCCTGGTGTGTAGTTCTTCAGTCACATGTCATCTTCCTGTCCCTTTTTAAACAGTTCCCAGCATAGGCTGAAATCTTAGATCTCTGTCACTGCTATTAATTATGCTCACCATCCAGTCAGAATTGACCTTTCTTGTGAGGTTTGATGCAAAATATATTAAAAATGATCAAAAGCTCCTCTCACTATGTGCTGACAGCTTTCCTTCTACCTTGCAGCCTCCTGAGAGCCAGGCTGACTAAGACAGTGCTGGGGCTCTCTCTCCTGACAGCCACGAAATCCCATCCCAGTGCTCCATCTCCTGCATGGAGACAGTCCTGTGTTCTCGATCCTCCTGAGCACTGGGGCATGAAACCAGCCTGAATTAACAAGCAGCCCAGCCCAAGCCTAGGTGTTCCACCTGCTTGGGTTTGAGGTTCTTTTCCCTTACAAAGGCTCATGTTCACTATTCATTGAGTCAGCATCTGTCTTCACAGTTCAACTATTTCCTTCTTGCTGGTTAGACTCAAATTTGAGATGGTCTCCTTTACTCATCCTTACATAGAACACCTCTTAAAGCTACCTGATGGTATGGCTTTGGGACACAGGGTAAACTGGGTCCCTATGGTTTTCCCTGACGTTCTCCTTTTTCCTAGCTCTGTATCAGGGCCTCCTGTGCTGAGTTCAGCTAAAACGGTCCTTGGAACCCCTCTCACAGCCTCCGGCTTCCCAAGATGAATGTCTCGGTGCAAATCAGGGTTGTGATGCCCCATGCCGAGCTTCCCAGGTCAGGGCACATTCCTGTACAGCTGCGGAGATGCGCCTTTGGCCGCTCGCTGCTGAAACGCCCTGGCGGGGCTGGACAGCGGCGGGGCTGGACAGCGGCGGGACAGCTCCTGCCCTGCCCAGCAAGTCCGGAGCTGTGGGGCACCAGAAGCGTTACAGCAAGCAAACAGCGTAGCTGGGCTCCCTTCACCCTTTCCCTTCCTTTAGCCCCTCTCGCGGTTTCCGCCGGCGGCGGGGGCCGGTCCCCGCGGGGCGGTCTCGGGGCGGTCT
>VZTD01000108.1:1346088-1367535 GCA_013397725.1 Rhagologus leucostigma | reverse complement strand
GAGGGACGGGGCGGGGGTCGGCCGTCCCGGAGAAGTTGTGCGGAGCTGGGGAAAAGTATGCGGGAGGGGGACGGGGGACACGGGCGCCCTCGGGGCGGTTCGGCCGGGGCGAAGAGGGAGCCCCGCGGAGCTGTCTCGGGGATGCGCCGGGGCCGCCCGGCGTCCGGATCCGCATCGGGGCTGGGATGTCGGTCAGCCCTGGCCCCGGCGGCAGCGGGTCCCGCAGTAGTTTGCGCTCCGCTTCCCCGCGAATTGCTCCGGGGGAGACGCACCGGCGGAGGGATGCTGCCCTGGCCGCGGGGAGCAGCGGTGGCACCGCGGGAGCGGCCGGGGCTGCCGGCGCTGCGGGGCTCCCGGGGAGGGGGCGCGGGGGGCTGCTCATCGCCGCCCGCTCCGCTCGGGGCGGGCAGGGAGCGGCCCTGGAGGCCGGGGAGGGTTCCCGGGGGGATTTTGGCAGCGGCCGAGCGGCNGTGTGTCTCGGTACCGGCTCGCTGTCGAGTCTCGGGAGGCGTCCGTATATGAGAGATGGTACCGAGGAGCAGCCGAACTTGGATGTCATCCTCGCAGAATCGAAGTTTCCGTCACCAGATCGCTGTGCCTGATGTTCCCGGGCGACAGCAGCACTAAGGCGTCGGGGGGGATGGGGCTGTCCCCGGGGGATCCTCCGGCACCCGGGGCAGGGCGGGGGTCGTGCCGGAGCCGGAGCCGCGCACCTGACCTCGGCACCCGGCGGGAGAGGCCCCCCGGGCAGCGCTCAGCTCTCCTTCGCCCCCAAACACCTTAAAATATGCGAACTCCAACGGAGGGTTTTTTTTTTTGCACATGTCCGTGCGCACCGCTTTTGGTTCGGAACTCCGGCACGCTGAACGGGCTCGCAGGACGTGGGGAACTGCATTTCACGTTTTCATTCTCTGCTACATCCATCCACGGAGCATAATTTTCCGTCGATACACTGGTATTGGGTGAAAAACGCCAGCAGTGGAAGCTGCAGGGCTCAGATCTGCTTTAGCAAGCCCGGGTCCGAGTACCCAGTCCTGCAAGCACACCCAGGCTGCACGTTCAGCTCTGAGCAGTCCGTCCAGTATCAGTGAACACATTCATTTAAATAAATTTAAAGATGTATGCTTTCTGCTCAGAAATGTATCCACTATGGCACATTTTCATGTAATGCTGGTAAAATAATGCATTTGATCCTTCTTGGCTAAATTAATTGCATAAGTTACATGATCTGAAATAGACGGGTAACTTCCATCAGTGCTTAAATTCCATGCAAATAGTAGAATTTATGGAAAAGTGAAGATCATTTAAAATGGGCTCAGAGGTTCATAGAGCTCATAAATTTCAAGGTCATTGTTTTGCTTTAGAGGGATACTGCTATTAGATGTAATAAAAAGTACTTGAACTTAACCAATCTCTATTTCTTTATATTCAATTCAGAGATGTTGAATTGGCAATCGTTGTTGGAGGTAGAAGTCTTTTCAAAGCAGGATTAATATTGTACAAAAAAAATTACCAGTTTGACTGCTTTTTTAGGTTGTAATGAGGAACAGCAGTAAGATATCAATTTAAAGCACACTAAATGTTAAGAGTTTATCCTAAATATAGAAATATTATTGCCTCAGTGCTCTGGAGTTCTCAGCCTCTCTCAGTGGTGGATGTGGCAGCCACTGGTTTGTCTGTGGGCCTGTCTGAATGACATGTAGATGTGAAGTCCTGTAAATTTGGATTGGGTTTTTCAGACCAAATTTGCTTATCTTGATTAAAGTTGATATTGAATCAGCTTTGGTTGCCTGTTGTCTTAGGTGCCAGGGACATCATGCAGTATGTAACAGCACGGCATGCAAAATGTTGCTTTTAGTGGATAGCAAGTCTTTCTATTGGTTTGAATGCCGATAATAAGGATGGAGGCCTGAATCCTGCAGCGAGCTCCATGCAGAATGAGGCCAGGGTTGTGGATGTCCACTCCTGCACCTCTGCAGCAGCCAAGATCCATGGGACACGCCCAGCCCTGGCCAGGGCTTGACCAGAGGCTGTGTCTGACTTCAGGTTAGTTCTGGAAACTGTTCTTAGTACAGCAGTGTGGCGTGGCTGTGATCCTAACAGAGGAATATCATCGTTTCAAAGCTTTTTGCTGGCTTTTCGTGGTTGCAGTTGCAGAGTTGGTGCTGTGGGGAGCATGGGGAGAAGAAGAAAAGGGGTTCATATGTTCAATCTGCTTTTCCATACCCCACAGCACTCTCATGGGCTTACTCATATGGAAAATGCATCCTTCTTAGAGCCTTCAATAAATCCATCTCTGTCTGTGTACCCGTGTTTCACATTTCATGTTGCTGGTGAGCTTGTGTGAACTTAGTGTCACTACGTGTGATACCTGGAGTTTATTTATCTATTTATAACAAGAAGGTGTGTTTTCTGAGAAAGGTTTCCTGAGGCAGCAGGGCCAGCAAATCTCTGGTAGAGAAGCAGAAAGTCCTAGAAAAACAAGGAATTGCACCAAGATCTTCTAAGTTTAAATCTCTTTCCTAATTCCAAAGTCTGGTTTTACAGATACTTCTGAGAAAAGTCATACCAAAGGTGAAGCATTTCTGGTAAATGTATAGGCTTATGACCCAAGCTGGGATTTCAAATTACAGCAGGCTAATGCTGGGACTCTCCACTTTAAATAAAAGCTTGGATTGACTGACTGAAGCATAGACAGCCATCACCTTATAAATAATTGGATACAGTTTCATATCCAACGCTTTGTCTGGTAGTACCTTTAAACCAAGGCTCCCCTGGGACAAAGCATCCAATAACAACTTCCATTAACAGTGCTATTGATGTTTTGGTGTTCAGTTTGATAAATTAGCCAGATTTATTCTCACCTCGCTGGTAGATGATGAGTCATATTTATTGCAAAAATTACAGTTTTATGTTCAGGTGATACATCTGTAGAAAGGAAAAGAGCTGTAAATTACTTGAGTTTCTGGAACGATAGAGTATCCAAGTGCTCAGACTTCTGTCACTTGAGCGCTGTGTCAGGAGTGAACGTGGCTCCCTCAGTTCCCTTAGAGGACAAAAATGAATGGTTTTCATCTTGTAGCTCTTAGGAACTGTCCTGGGGTCTTGGACAATGATGTTTAGTGATCTTTTTTAGAAGGCGCAACCATTTGGTAGTCAGTGGACACAACATATTTGAAAAATATAATGTACCTGAATGACTTGCTGGTTGATGAATGTTGCTGTCTTTGCAGATGAAAAACTAAGATAATTCCTCTAGGTATTACCTTTGTGAGGCTTCAGTCTGTTTACAAAAAGCCGGATGATCTACACCACCTGGTGCTACTCGCTGTTCTTTGTGTGTGCAGAAGACAGACCTTTGAAATTTATAATCATTTTCTCCTGGGCCTCTTTTACTCTCCCAACCTGATGCCTTTTTAAAATTGATTTTAAGACAGAAAAAAAAAGAGGATTTTTTTTTTCTGTATGAAATTTTAGAATCTACTCCATTATTCTTCTTAAAACAGGTAAGGACAAATCAAATCGGACATTGTGTTGTACTAAATAGGGGCATTATTTGGTAAGCATTTAAATTACATGTTTAGTAAACAAACAAGGATAACTGGCTACTGTTTGCTTGACTGTCATGATTTAAGGAGTTGAATTTTTCTGTCTCAGGACCAGTTTCTGTGGTCACCAGACAAGTGGCACATTCTAAAAGTACATCTGAACAAAAGACAATTTTCTGCATTTTAGTTTTTAAGTGACTAAAGGCAAAATAATTTCTATTTTTGTGTCTTTCTTCATTGCTTGGCTTCTTTTTCCCAAAACCAGACCCTGATCTTGTAGTGGGAAAGACATTGATGGATAGCTGTGTCTGTCCAGAGCAATATTCACCTTAATGAGGTTTTGTCAAGGTGAAAGGGCTCTCCCTTGCCCCACTCAGGTCATTTCGAGCTTGATGGGTCAGGCAGAAACTTGAACTCTTAATCAAATACACACAACAGTTCCAGTACTTGAAAGATTTAGTTAGGTCCATGTCCCCCACTCCTGTTTGTGTTCAGAGCTGGCTTCAGGCTGAAAGAAGAAATCTGGTTCTAGTACATAATCCAAAGTGACTTTGCACTTCCCCTGCTTACCAGCCTAGTGGAACTTTTACTTTGCTTTGTTGTGGTGCTCTACCCAACTTTTACTGGATTGCAAGGTTCAACACAATGTCACAAACAGTAGGTAAGAAAAGCCAATAGAAGTGGTGAAATCAGGTTATATTATTATGCCCAGAATATTTCATAAAAAGCTATCACTTGCATCTTAACTTTTAAATTCTATTTCTTACACTATATAGAGGCCATACTATATCTGTGCTGAATCTAGCGAGGGGGATTACAAGATTGCGATATCTGTTGACTGTGTGACCAGCGGCACAAGAAGCTTCTAAGAAAACGTATTGCCTCTGGTGGTTTGTAATATTGTTCAGGATTCAAATTCTAAAGGAAGGCACAGGAGGTGTCATCTTTCAAACAGTACATGTGGCCTTTACTCATTTTCTCTGCCTGGTGACTGTTTTGATGTAGTTCAGCCGTGTACCCGGTTGTGGTGACTGGCACAAAAAGCCTGAAGCTTGTCTTCCATCTTCACTGCAGTTCCTGTCTTCTGGTCTGAGCTCTGTGGGGCAGGGGCGAGCAGGATCTCATTTTTGGTGAGATGCTCCTGATGCTAATTGAGGAGCATCATTGTCTGTGACATCTGGTGACTGCTCTGAGTGCGTACATGATCTTGGGGAGCTTAAGCCGTGCACGTTTTTCAGTGTCTGTATAGCACATGAGGGTATTTCTCTGTGCATCTCGAATTCAGAAGTGCTGAGTGTCAAATGAGCGTCAGATACTCACTTTCCCAATGCAGAAAACTTTACCAAGACCCTTGCAGTGCTTTATCCACCCCCTGCCCTGGGGCACAACCACAAAGAGGTCTCTGCTGGTGGACACAGGGCAAGGTGATCATGCTGATGCTCTCTTGCTCTTGGTACCCTCCCCTCATGGTTCCCATGCCTTTTTGCCATGTGCCTTGCTTGCAAAACAGCATGTGGGAACCCAGGCAGCATCACACAGCACCTGACTTCCCAGCATTTAGAGCCCTCCGCTTGCAGGTGGATTAAAGGAATTACTTAATGCAGTAAATCAAAAACTGTAAAACAGGGCAATCTTTTTGGCTCGTCTGTGTTAGAAGGAATTGTAGGCACGCTGTAGATTACATAGGAGCCTCAGATATTTGAACATACATATTGTATTAGCTATTTTAAAAAACCAGCATCAGTGTTTTATTCCCAGCATCTTCCAACTGAAAGTATTGCTTCAGGCAAGTTATTTTGATAATTAACAAGAGGGAGGAACTTTTTAAGCAAACAGAAATGCTGTTTGATGTTATTCTCAAATTTGAAAGCCATTATTTTAGCACTTCTTAATAACTTGGGGGCATTTGGAGATTATCTGCGTGTGTTAGTGACACACAAACGTGACCACTCTTCCCATGGTTGTAGTAAAGAATGTAATAAATGATCCCTAGAGAAGAATCGTAGTTTTTCTTGTTGTTGTGTTTTGGTGTGGGGTTTTTTGAAACTAACAGAGCTTTGAAATTTGTCTGACCTATGGAAGGACTTGTAGGTGTACAAGTTTGTATTTCACATATTTTACCTTCTTTAACATTGCATCTGAAGGCACAGGTAGTCTCACCTGCTGCCACACCTGCCTGTGTCCTGCCAGCAGGTACCTGTAACTTGTTGACACCATCTTTGTAAGTCTTACAAGACCTGTGTCATATTTCAAGTCGATGCATTAGTCACAAAATCTCGGATGTCTCAAACTCTGTCCCTTTCCACTTTAATCATACACTTCTTTTACGCTTCACTCAGCTGCATCCAATGATGTTTGTGAATATATGATAGTAAAAAGAACAATGCTGGTGGTGACTGACGATGATAAATTACTGTATTTATCCATTACAAAGGACACTGGATGACCTACAGATCTGAGGCTGAAGCTGAAAGACCTTTTCTAATCTTTCTTAACACTGCTGGCAACAGCCACATAACTTATTATGTGTTATTTATGTAGAGAATGTGTAAATAGTTTTGACCGATTCTAAGATAAAATAGATAAGATAAAACCCCTCTGGCATTTGGAAGATATTGCCTAAGAAAATCAATTAGGGAGTATTAAACAATGTGATAATTTAAGGAAAATAATGGTTCTTTAAAAGCTTTTGGGGGCGTATTTTAGACTGCCTGGGGAAATATTTGCAATTTACATTCCTTTGAGGAGGAAAGAAAAGCATTTTGTAGCTTTCCAAATAGCAAACCGGGCCAATATTGAAGTTTAATTCTTGGGAATGTGGAGAGAATTCCAAATGCCAATGGGAAAACCCTTAAACTTGCTTGAAGTGCTGGGCAAGTGCAAGAACGTAAATCAAACACTGCCAGTGCGAGTGATCATTCATCCCCCGTGTTTGTTCTCCCTGCTCCTGGCGGTGCAGAGACTGCTGACCTCCTTTCCCCCTTTCCCATCCTAAGGCTTCAGAGACAGTTAAATCAAAGCATTTAAAATGTACTGGGGGAGTCTTTCAGAGCAAGGGTTTGAGCATAAGTCCACTCAATTAGGAGTTATGGTGTGCTGCAGTTTTGAGTCTTAAGGAACAGCTGTTTAAATCAGTGGTCTAATAACGATTCTAAATCAACACATAATTGCTCTAAAAGTTGGGTGACCTGAGTAAGTGCAATTCAAGAAGATTCCCTTGGCTTGCAGTATGTTTCAGTTGGGTGGTAGCATTTTAGTTTGGATCAAAAATGTACCAGTGAACAAATCCTGATTGACCCTGATGAATTTTGTCTTGCACCCCAGAGCAGTTTCAGACTGTGAGCTGAATTCCCTTAGGATGAGATTAAAGAAGCTGGTGTGCTCCAGGAGCACCTGTGGGGTGTACCAGCTCCCGGTGGGTGTCGGGTTCCTGAAATCAGACTGGAGCTGGTCCATGTAACCACCAGAAACACGAAAGCTGTGCAAATCAGGTCCTTAACATGTGGCTTCCCTGTCCAGTTCTGCTGCTCTCTCTTTGCTACACAGCTTTAACAAACATAGAAGGTGATGAATACATGCATACATTTAAAAGCAGCTGTATGATTTTGATTTGTTTTTTTCACTTGGCTTAGGCCTGATACAACTACATTGCATGACTTTGTCTTTTTCATTGCTACACTGGATCTGTTTCTTATATGTTTGTAGGTATTTGTTCGCTATTTTTCAAGCATACCAGCGTTTGTTGCCTCCCCAGTGAAGACAGAAATAATCTGACATGAATGAGTGAGTTGCAGGTGGTGGAGAGGTCTCAGTTTCACAGAGATACTTATGAGGACCACTCAGAATCTGAAATAGACAGGAGGAAACAAAACAAGTGTAAGTCTTGCTAGAGGTTTACAGATCATGCGATCTTCTGTAACTGAGATTTTTTTCATAGCTCTGCATAGGTGGGTGTATCTGAAAGAGTTCTACTAACTTGAAAGAGAATAGAGATTATGAAATTGGAGGTTAAAAGCCCTTGTTCTGTTTTTGGCTGGTTGCAAAACTCGTGTGTGACTTAGGTGGGTCCTTGAAGGCTGCAATTTCAGAAATAGCATCAGAGTTTGAGGCGTGTTGTTGTTTTGGGAATTTGAAATGTCAAAGATCGCCTGTGATGGACCTCCAGTGCACACCTGGGGAAAGCTGGCTGCCTTTTTAAGATGTTACTGAGCAACGCCATAGAGAGGTAGCTCACATATGGTGGTCTGATAGTAAGGCAGTGGTTTGTGGTCAGCACGAGTCTGACTCACTGATATTTGTGCACTTCTGTGAGAAAAACACTAAGATTTAGGAGTATCCTCACAATCCAGAGGAGTTTCAGGAAGCTGGTGTTACTGGTAGTTGGCAAAGGGTCTGGATTTCTGCCCTCAAGGCAGGAACCTGAGATGATATGAAATACGGTGATCACAGTGGTTGTGATCACATTTAGGGTGCAGTTACTGCTACCAAAGTGTTGCACTTCCATATAAAAGTCTGTGTTTGCTGTGCCAGTGGAGCAGCCCCACAGGTGTCTGGGGTAACACGTGCTTCTCCTGCTGAGGGGTTATGGCACTTCGCTAATACTCACCCTCAAGACCATCTATGCAGCCTAGAAATTCCAGGTGGAAGATTTTCTATTTATTTCAATGCAGATTGCTTCTGTGAATGGAGTCTCACATTAGAAAATTTGTGTAGTCCTGCAAAAAAAAAGACTGTATTAGAAAATCAGTTTAATCTGATTTTCTTGTACCATCCATTCTCCATCCATTATTCCAGGAAAATGGTGAATAAAGAGCATACTTATGAATGTTGGGTGTGATCCAGTATAGCTTTCAATGATTATCTCTGAAGTGGTCAATCGTGCTAAAGGCAGCATTTTATCTGCATAATTCCATGATTTTGGGTAGAATTAGTATTCCCTGTTTATCTAACCCCAGCAGATATGGGCTGTAAATTCCTCCTCTGTTTTTGGTGCCAGCACCATCTCGTGTGACTCAGCTGAGCCGGAAGGACTCTTAACCACTCACCTATTTTTCAGTGATCTGTGGATGCTGAGGACCCAGAACTGAGTGTTGCTTTCATACAGCTGTGAATCTTTCCATCATTTCTAGGAACTTGCACTTGCACTGGTAATAAGGAGGAGAGGAGCAGCACACAAAAATTGTCAGCAAATTGCAAAATACCTGAGAAAAACAGGGTGGGTTTTTTTGCCTGTCTGTGTTGTGCTTAGTGTGCTCAAGCAGAGTATGGAGTAATGAGCCATAGTCACATTTACATGGAAACCACTTCCCCTAATGAGGGGAATGGCATTATCTATTTTACTGTAGTGGATTTCCATGAAAAGCAGGACTTCAGCACATCCACCATCTAAAATATGGGCTGGGATGAGCTTGGTGGAAACAAGGCACATAAACAGGAGGGATGGGATGGATGAGGTAGAAATCTCTGGCTGTGACCAGTTAAGGGAGAAAACAGACACAGTGTAAGAAATCCCTTCCAGGTGCTGGTTGGTGTTGCAATCGAGTGCCTGATCTTGCACAAGTCATAATGAGAAACAAGCAGTACATAAAATGAAAAGAAAAGCAGAAAGGAAAGTGAAATAAGGAGCATATTTTTTAAGGCAGGCAATTTAACCCTTGAAATAGAAATGCTGAGGTAAGTTTTGAACTCTTCACCTTTTGATGTCTTTAAATGAAAAATGGTTTCCAGAAAGATGCCCAAACAAAATTTTTTGGCCCTTGGAAAAAAATAGTATCCCAGGGAAATGTAATGGGTTGCAGTCTACAGGAGATGGAATGATGGGGATGCCTTGGTGAATCAGTGAATTACTGGTAGTTTTACTGTTGTTGATAGTCGATACAAACAAACTCCTACGAGGGAAAAAAAAAACACCTTTATTACAACCATCTGTCTTTTTTTTCCCTTTCTGCTGTTTGACAATAATAGAAAGTTCCTCCTTTCCTTTTTATGTGCTACTGTAAATCTTTATAGTAGGAAAGGAATAATACGTCATCTTATATCTGAGTTAAAGAGAACTTTTCTTGAACAGCTGCAGACTGAAGTATGGAATTCAGCTGATTTCCACGCAGCACTTGACGAAACTTAATATATATTTACTTTAGGGTTTGAAAGCTGCAGCTGTGACTATGGAAAGGATTTCAAAGGCTGCACTTTGGCTGGATTTGGGCAGCATTCATCCATAACTTCGTGTTAACTCTCATGCCAGGACCTTGATCTGGCTGTCAGAACTAGGCAAACTTCTTTTTTTTTTCTTTTTTTTTTTACTTTTTTTTTCACCTAAAAGAGCAATAATTTTAGTTGTACAGCATCTCCCTTGCTATAAATTTTTTGAGGAAAGTAGTTATTTTATTTTTTAATTTTTTTTTCCTTTCTTTTTTATTGCATGGACTATTGCAGTGAGAGCAACTTGACGTGTGTCTTCCTTGTGAATGTGCAATATGGTGTTTTGGTTAAAGCAGGCACAAAAAACACTTGTTTGGTGGCTTTAGCAGGTCCATGTTGGGCTGTGCACTTGAGTGGTGTCCACCCAGCTCTAGTGGAGTGACTCCATCTGTTTGGTGGGTCACTTGTTCTGTACCTCAGGGAGATGTTTTCCTCCCAACAAGTCTTGTTTTACATCTGGTGTATTGGGACATGATCTTGAGACCTCACCAAATCTAAAACATTGTTTTCCTGAATTGTATCTTCCTCCCTGACACTGCACATGATAGGCAGACAAAGTCTGTATTTAAAAGTGTTTGTAGAAGCAACGTTTAGTTACTGAAAATGAGTTAACTGGTTCTAAAAGGGCTCTTGGATTTATCTGACAGATTACTGGGGGGCTTTTGCCCTTAAGGAGTTTCTTGAGGTTCTTGGTATGGATAAAGCTGTGCTTTGACATTAAATTATTCAGGTGTTTTTCAAAGTAATTAAGGCTTCTAGCATTTAATGTTTTATGTATGCAGGTTAAAAACGGGGGTTGATTAAATCACGACAAAGGGAAGTTTATTCACAAATGACAGACGGTAATGTCTCTTTTGTGGCTGGTGGAATGCTGTTGAGCCCACTTCATTACACTGAATATTGAACCATTATATTAGTGCCATTTTTTCTAAGTGATGGCATTGTTAAAAAGCAGGCAGTAGAACTTGATGCAGTACAGCCCTGGCTGTGCTAAGTAGTGCAGAATACTTCTTTTTTCTGTCAAGTATCTGATTTATAGACAATTTTTCAGCTTGTGTTTTTGAAATGGCCAGGTGAGCTATACAAAACTCAGCAAGACCAGGAGGCAGGCCAAAGTAATGATTTTCTTGTTGGGAAGTAATAGACATGCCAGTATAGCATGTAATAACAGCAGGTTTTACAGAGTGCTGCAGAACAGTAGGAGTGTGAAACACATACGTTACATAAATTATCTGTGCATGCATTTCTGCAGAGTTCTGGGCTACAGTAACTCATTCATACTTTCTTTTTTTTTTTTTTTCGTTTTTTTTTCCAGTCACTGAGAGTTTCAATACATGAACTCCTTCAGCCCTTTGAAAACTTCACCCGTCTTATCTCCTCTGGATTCAGTACCTTATCCTTTGGATACCTATATTTGCTGTTTAGGAATCAGGGAATGGTCTTTGAAATCTAACAGCAAATCAGACCTCACTGTTGAAGGTGGTTCCAGTGCTGTCTCTTGTTATCCTCCTTCCTATCAGGAAGAAGAAAACAAAGAAACGCCTAAGACACAAATTTAGAATATCCCCCATGTGCTGTGTCAGCTTGAGATAGCTCATCTGTCCAAGTATTTCTTAATTATTCTGAGTCCGCTTTTTTAAGGGCGGCTTCCATAATAACACTGAGGTTTTGTACTCTTCCAAGAGTACAAAGAGTTCTTTGGTCACTGTGAAGATCTGGAGGCATACTTTGAGGTGCACCAGCAGAGATGGTGTGTTGCCTTCCCTTCAGCGCAGTAAAGCTGCAGCATTGTTTTGTCCTGAGGAAATTCAGGCTGGTTTCTGTTCCTCTGATACCTCATTATTCTGATTTATAGCTGTCCATAACTTTTGTCCATAATTTTTGGATATTTTATATGAGCACACACAAAGGCACAGCCGCATTGTTCTGCGTGTCTCGTGTTTCCATTCCTGTACTCATCAGCCCATATCGTGCATTGTAACAGCTCATCCCTCTGTCTATGAGCCCTGCAGTTTCTCTCTTTCACAGCATCCAGGGAGGTCTGGGGCCTCTCCTAATAATTTCTGTGAAAAATAAAGACACCAAAGTTGCTCGAAATTATCTGTGCAAAACTTAGAATAGGCAAGGTAGGTTAGAAAAACCCTGGTTGTTGGAGGGAGACATTTCAAGAGTTTAAATCCTTTGAATTTCATGGACATTTGAGGCAAATCCATGAAATAAACTAATGAGCTCTGTGAAATATCTTAAGCGACCCTTCATCAGTTTCCACTGGTCCTGGAGAAAGCATAGGAGTAGGTGTTTCTTAATCAGCAAAGCTTTCACGTTTTTGTTCCACTGAGATGGAAACTTCCAGGTGATATTAACAGATTTTTTCCACATGGGAAAAGATTCTCGTTTTGTTTTTGTCCTGCCTTTAATAAAGTTGTTGATGTTTTTTTATTTTAATCAGGTTTTTTTATTTTAATCCCATCAGAGAAAGGGAATGTTCTTATGGAGATAATATTTTCATGTTATGAAGGTGTTTTCAGTAGTAAGTCTCCTGCAAGTCAACCTGCATGAACCAGTGACGCTGCAAAGCCCTTTCTAGTTTTTTTTTTGCTTTTTGTTTTGTGCTCTATTTCATTGTTGTTCCTGTCTCCGTGACTCTTTTTGCTACCAGAAGAATTCCTTACCCATTATCACAGGAGCCCTTCATGCATTTTACGGATTAAGTTTTTTATTAATACTTACGAAAAATATGTCTGCTTTCTGATCATGCTACAGTCCTCTGAGACTTGGAAGTGTCTGTGCCTTACCTTGAAGTGTTTGAGAACAGCTCTCAGTTATCAAGATTTAACATCACTTGGGAAAAATCAGAAGTTAGTTGGCTTTTAAGATATTGCCCAAAGGCAATGCATTCAGCATGCACCCTTTTCTGATGTTGGGGAAGCACGAAATTTGAGAGTCTCCAGAAGTTCACCTCAAGTATAAAACTTCTAAGTAAAAACAGGATTTGAACGGTGCCAGAAGGTTAATCTGGGTGAGGGTGAGTTGTTTTCACCAAGAAAAGCTTGTTCCTTTATGGATCTCTGAACCAGGGCTCTTGGAACAGAGGCCCTCCGCTCTGAATCTGTCAGAGTTGCTGAAATATTCCATATTTTCTCGTTTACAGGGTTGTGGGAACTTTCATTATTTCTCTTCAAAGCAGCTACTGGTTTTTTGAGGGCTTGTTTCTTCAGCTACATGGCACCAAAGACTTTGTTTCTGTGGTTTTGTACTTCAGCAGTTGCAGTTCAATTCTAGGCATTTTGGAAAGTTTTATTTATATTGTGACAGGGCTTCAGTCCTCATCCAAGATTGAATTGCAATTGGAACATTTAGGGAAACAAAAGCATTTTTCTGAAGTCTAAATACATAGGATAAGTATCAAGTGCATGAAAATTAATAGTTATCTCCATTTTCCATTTTTCTGTTTCAGTTTTTCTAAAATAGCCGTGAATTGGTGTGATTTGACAAACCTACCAGCAGTTTGCATTGGCTGTCTCTGGAATGGGGAGAGTGTCTTTCCATACAGAGAAGGGATTGAAGAGGATTTCATTCTCTTGAAGTGATTTGATTAAAAAAAAAAAATCTCTACATAAACAGAATATTTGCAAACAGTCCCATCAAACTGGAAAAAGAGGCAGCAAGTTTGTGTATTAGGAAAGGAAGTAGCTGAGGGTCTCCATGTGGTTTGGCTGGAAACGTTTAACTAGAACTTTAGGTTGTTTTCATGGTGACCTTTCTTGCTCAAGGACTTTTGGTGAATATTAACAGTTCTATGCATATAAGGAATTAATTTAATTGAATATCTTTAGCATACCATATGGAAATAATTTCGATCTGCTGCAGTCTGTGTTATAATTATTTGTATATACTGACTTGGAGAGTTCATTCTGAATCCACTGCTGGTATCTTGAACCCCAGGATAAGTCGCTGCTGTTTGGACCATGCCAAGTGTTGAGATGTTGTGTTCCTAGTTTGCTGTAAGGCCCAAAAACCTTGGGGGTCAGACCCTGAGCATGGGCCAGTGAAGGTGGAGGCTGCAAAAAGCCTCTGGAAACAGTAACTGGAAGATAAACCAGTTGGTACTTCTGAAAAGGATTGTGAGTGCATTCATCCCATTTCAAATCTCTGACACTGACTTCTTCTCCTCCTTTTTGGGTCTATGCCCAAAGAGTCTTTCAGAAACTTGCGAAGAGTCTAATTCTGGAAGAAACATAATGGTTTATTTTGGGTTTTATTATTTTGCCACTGACCAAGAGTAGCCTTTTTGTGCCTGGATTTATGATTTATGGGCATGTATAAAAGCTATTGTCTGTGCTTCCCCCATGGATTATTCATCTTTTTCTTTCAAAATACACTCACGTCCCTGGAAGTTATCCTAGTGCTTGCAGTCGAATCTGGAAGTTTGGAGGCATCAAATTACTTGTGATACTAAACCAAACCGTAGTTGAATGTAATGATACCTGCTTCCCAGGAGGGTTTACATTTCGGGTAGTGAACATTTGTGATGCAGTTTGAAATGATACAATGGTAGGTGCTTTGAAAATGTTCCCCAGAACTCTAGAAGGGCTCATAAACACATAGCTGTTACTGTTGAGAGTTACTTAAGTTTTCTTCTTGGGATATGTGTTGTGTAAATTCAGTTGGAGGTTTTATCGATATTTTCTTGGATATTAATGAAACTAGTGGTAGCCCTGCTGCTCAGAGAGTAGCTGTGTTCTAATTCACCAAGCTATGGCTTTGAAGAAACCAGCCTTACAGGAGTTTCTCCGTTCTTACAAGATGTGGAACTCGTGAAGCTGGATCTGACCCATATTAACCTTTGCTCCCAAGCAATACAGCTTAGGGCAAATAACCCTTTCCTCTAAGCAACACCCCTTGTGCTCCACAGTATAAACCAGTCTTAGGAGGAGTAACAGAACAGTGACTAAAAAACTTTAATCCAGTCATCCCCAATCCCTGAACATCAAGATAAACCACCAAATCCCATTTTTCTTTTCAGAAATGGTATGTTATAAAGTCACCAGTTGTCTGGATGTAATCTGCCTCTTGCTCCTGTGTTGCTCATCAGCACCAAGGGCTCCTGCAGTGGACTGGATCATGATACACCCATGAAATATATACAAAGAAAATATTGCAACAGTTTGTGGTAGTTTTGTGCTACTGTAAACACAGATTTTAGACAAGCTGTTGGTAGTTTAAAAGCTGGGAAGAGGGGTATGGCATGGGTGGGCCACCCGCTGTGCACCACAGCACAGACCAGTGCGCACAGAAAGTGTGCCAGCTCCTGTGAACTTGGGGTTGGACCAACACCCCGTGTTATGATCTCACTTCTAACACCAATTAATGTTAAGATCTCCTGGAACAGTGTTAGGATCCCACTCCTGAAATAATGTTAGGGTCTGAATTAAAGAGCGAATGAGACCATATGCTAAAGTCAATGGTACAGATTTTATTTAACAGCAAGGAGTGAGAGAGAGAGCCTGAGACAGAGAAAGATTAACAAAGAGAGAGGGGTAGAAATAGTAAGAGACAGGGCAGAGAAAGAGAAAGAGAGAGAGACAAATTATAGTCATGTGTCCCTGCAGTCCAGCTGGCCCTTCTTCTTCTTCTGGTCTTCTTGGTGGTGGGGGTCCCCAAGTGTTCTTCTAGAGGCACCATTTTTATACAGCCCAAGTCCCGGGTATCCAGAGGCGTTCTCACGACTCAGGATGGCATGTGTGTGTAAGTGGTTTCTTCCTTACCCAAAGTTTGCCATGGTGGGAGTTTTTGTCCAAAATGGGTTACCCAGATCTCCTTCACCAGGCCTGGCGTCTTCCTGTTGTTGGGTCTGTGCTTTTCCCACAGTCTGCACAGTGGAATCTTGTCCGGTGTGCCAGTTCCATACCTTTCAGGGTGATTTGCCACCCTTTGGAGCTGTAGATGCTGATGTGTGTGTGGTTTCAGCTGTCCTGGCAAACCTGGGAAGAAAATCACAGACTGAGCTTGCAAACACTTTGCTCTGGAGTGTGACTGATCAACATTCAGAAATGCCAAACGCTCACAACATCCAGCCTGAGGTACTTGGGGTTCTGAAGACCACTTTAAGGCAGAAATGATTACAAACCAGTAGACAGTAACCAATTTTCATGCCACTGTGACAAAGCCTTTTCAAATAATTGCATGAAAGTACAACTTTGAAACATGTATTTTCGGTATTTCTAGTGCTATTTATCAGCTATGCATCAAGTTGTTAAAATTAATCTTCATTTGCGAATTTCTTTGAAGCAAAGCACTGCGACTCTGACTGCATCGTTATTAATCCCTCGAGTTTACCAACGTGTGGACATCAGAAGGGATGCTGTTTTACTTTGATTGGGCTTTTATGCAGAGAAAACAGCACATGCTCTGTCCATCTGCTTCATTAAACTGTAAACACAATTCGATTTTGTAACATTTTAGCACATGGGCATTAAATATTTTGTGGACCTTGAGTAGCTGTCTGGCTGTTGTATTTTTAAGGCAATCTTCTGTTCTAGGTTTCTGGGTTGCCTTCTGGTTTTTTTCTTCTTTTCTTTTTTTTTTTTTTAATTACTTTTTAATTTGAAAGTCCTCTTACCTGACTTTAAGCCTTAGATGAAGTTCTTAAATCAGTGGGGAGGATGAGACAAATTTGAGGTATTTCAGCAGAATGATTCAGGCCATCAGTCTTTTGCGGTTAATTATAGAGGGGAAGACTGGGTGACTTTGCTCTTAAATTAGATGCATGCAATGATGGTGAAATGAGTCTGGATCTTAGCCTGGTGAAATGATTTCAGGTCCCAGTACAGGCGGGTTAAATCTCCAATGCAAAAATATTTTTTCCTCGTTGCTATAAAAATGCATTCTCAGAGTCAGTTTTTATGAACATTTCCTCTGCATAAAACATAGCAATGTCTGAGCTGGATTTTCTTCAGATGCTTGCCTGCATTTCCTTTTGAAATGGAGAGCAAACAGAATGAGGAGGAACCAGGCAAGACCATCCCAGCCAGAGCAGAAAGGAGGCTTGGTCTGCAGTGCCTTTGAACCACTGCTGGGATGGTGTGAGGCTGCTGAATCACAATCACAGGATCTGCTTCAGGGCTCATTTGTACCCAAACAGTGCTGGCATGATTCTGGGGATTTATTAGAGTTATGTCATGATTTCAGAGTTGTCTCAGGCTGCTGGCTCCCAGGAGAGAATGTGGCATTGTGTCAGTGTGTTCTGGTGGCACAAAATACAAACCTTAGACAAAGGTGATTGACAAAGATTGTTGTTTTGTAATTGGGAACATTAGAGGAAGCTAAAGACCTTTGTACTGTGTATTTTTTTAAAACAAACAGCAAGCTGTTCAGGGAAGTATAATGTGGATCAGCATAAAACCTCACTTTCTTATATAATGAGAGCCTTAGTTGGAGTTCAGTAAAAATTACACTTTGCTTTGAGTTGTTTACTGGCCCTGTTCATGACAGCGTACTGATACCTGTGAGGCTTGAGCTGAGGGCCTGAACATGCTTTGAGATCCACACTTAAATATTATAGTACGAATATTACGTTTTTCACTTCTGAGATGTTTTTCCCCCTGCAATTTTAAGGCACAATATTTTCCTTACATAGCATCGCCCAAGCTGTTAACAGGCTTGTTTTATGTTTTTGCTGTCACATGAAGAGAGTGGAAATCACCATCGTAGCAACTGTGTGGCTTTAGAAGGGAAAGACAAAAGTGTTACCTTTCTCCTGAAAGTATCAGCTACAGGACATGTGGGTTTTTTTCCAAGTGTTCTCATCAAGTTGCAGTAAAAAGCTTTTCTCCATTCCATTTGTGTGCCTTCTGTTAGGGTTCAAAGCCAGTTTTACCCTTGGATGGCTGAAGTCAGGAAAACTGTTCTGTGCAACCATGGCAAAACTAACTCCAGCAAGGAAGGAGAGAGGATTAAAATCCTGTTTATCAGAGAAGAGAGCCGACCCCACTGCCCTGAGCTCTTACACTGTCTGAATGGCCTCACTTGTTGGCATCAGGGTGAGCTCTGTGTTGACTGGAGCTGTTCAGACCTCGCAGGCTTTGCTGTGCTGAGCTGCCTCTGGTTTGGCACTGCAGCCCAGGAACATTGCTGCAGCCCTGAAAGGAAGGAGGTGACAGAGGTGAATTATTTTTGACCTGTGATCAAACAGCATTTTCAATGAGAAAGAACAGCAAAGAGAACAGGCTGTATTGCAGAGTCCTCCTGACTTCCCCTTGTCTTCCACACTGTCTCCCTGCATTTTGTTGCGCTGGAAGACAGTGTGTGCCTTGCTTCCCCGGTGCTCTGGGAGAGACAAGTGGCTGTCAGGGCAGCACCACTCCAGGGGCTGTCCCACATCCTTGTCCCGCATCCTGCATGTGATCGAGATTTGTTTGAAGAAATATGGAAGGGTAATTTGACTATTTCTGCTACATGAAGGTCTGCGGACCAAGCAGGGACCCCATGGGATAATACTTGGCAGGAAGCATAGCTTAGGTGCTGTTGACAGCAGTAAGGGGTTAAGGAGAGATTTCTTCTTCCTAGCAATGGTTTTTTTTTTTCATTTTTGTTCATTTGTGGTGTAAGTGTATTTTCAAGATGCAATCTCTATGTTTTTTCCACAAAAGAACAAAAAGAAGATTTATGTCATATAAACTCATGATTACTTTTAAAGATTTATATTATTAATAATAATTTCACTGTACAAGGTTCTCTAATGAAGAGCAATAATAATAATGTAAAGTCTTTCTGTATAATAATGTTGCTGGGACTCTTTTGAAAAACATCTCACAGACAACTCTAGACGTCAGCTGGTAAAACCAAACGTCATTTCAGCACAATAGTGCTTTTATCATTATGAGAGATGAAAGAGATTCTGATGGAAGACATTTGTGAGGGGTACATTTCTAAAACCTTTCTTGACAGTGGAGCCTGCAGGATGCTCTCAGCTGGTCCAGCACGTTGTAGAGCTTCAGACCAAAGCTGTGTTCCAGTGGATGTTGTTTCACCAGCCACCCTTTCAAAAGTCCTAGCTATGTGCTGCTTCCCACCTGTCCGTCTGCTGGATTAGTGTGCTGAGAAGATGACAGGCTCTAGCTATAATGTTTTGGAAGTAAAAAGTTCTCAAGTGTCTCATGTTTCAGCTGTTTTTTGTTTGCCTCTGGAATCCGTCTTCTCCATGCACCAGTTGGGTTTCCCCAGTATCTTTTTTTTTTTCTTTTCTTCTTGGAAAGTGGACAGCAGCAGATCCTTCACTCACAAACAGCTCTCAGGAGTTACAGGTGCCATAGGACAGGCTTGGCTAATCTGCCTACAGGCTGTGTGTAGCCTTCTTCATCAAGGCAAGAGCCCTAAGACACAGATAGTGTCCCACTGGAAATCAGGACATTCTAGGATCCATTTTTGCATCCATGGCCCTCGTCATCTTTCTCTTCTTTTTGCTGTGTCCTCGTTGCTGCCACAGCGCTGCTGTGCCAGGGCGGGTGCTGATGTGATTGTATCTTCCCATGTATTTTAGGAAGTTGAGATGTCCTTTTAATCAGATGGGAAGCTCTAGACTTCTGGACGTGGTTTGGATGTGGTGCAGATCACACGTTCCTCCACGTTCTGCACATCAGACCCTTGTCAGGATGTGCTCCTGGCAGCTGTGGCACCTTGTACACGGCCAAGAGCCCCAGGGGCTCATATCAACTGCAGCATTTTTCTGCAATGTCTCAAAAGATGCTTGAACATCTAAAGGCAGACGGGGGTCCTGTATGTGCCCATTTCTATAATTCTCTATCAAGGGGTGACTGAGAAAGGAGGGTAGCAGGGCATGCTCTTTGAAAGTGCCTTTGTGCGCTGCTGGAAGTAGACTGGGAGTGGCTTTGCCCAACTCCCCTGGGTGCATGTGTTTCCAGCAGGCCTTGGTGCTGAGGAATATCTGCTGAGTTTGTGCTGCAGCCATCCCGGGGCTGTGAGCAGGCTGTGGGGTGAGAGTCTGAGACCCTGGACGATCCCAGCTGCTCAGCTCTGGGGTGAGCTGTGGGCTCGATTTACAGGTCAAGGATGGAGCTGGGTGTCTCAAGAGGAATGCAAGGACAGACCCACAGGAACGCAGCCCCTCCCCTGGCTAAGCACAGCCCCCCTCAGGAAGCGTGAGCAGCCATCTAGGAAATGGCATCTTAAGAAATTGTAAAATCAGCAGTCGGAAATAATTGAATTGTGCCTCGTGTATTTCTTTTGTCAGTGCCTTCTGTATTAAGTTGTTCAGTTATTAAAAGAAGGAAGCCCCCCTGAGATCTCTCCTGCCTTTGGAAGTGCTGGGCAGGGTGTAGGTGCATCCACAGGGTGCTGGTTGCCTGGAAGGTCCCGGTGCCATAACACAGCAATCTGTATTCACATGCTGTGCTTTCATCCCAAGATCACAGCAGAAACAGGATCATTACTGTATATTAAAAGAATTAATTGTGTGGCTTAGTTCACTGGCAAAGCTGTATATTGAGAGTGGAGAGCATTATCTTGCAGGTAGCAGAGGTGTGTGACCTAAGCCATGGAGTTCATTTCTGCAGTCCATCCTGCATCCTGTCAGAACTTCCTTCACCTCTGGAATCCCATCTGAGCCCACAGCAGGGTGCAGAGCTGTGCCCCCCAGAAAAGAGCCCCGTGGTGGATATCACAACCCTGGGATTTTCTAGGGGAGGAAGGTGTTCATTTTCCCCAGTAGCAGGCAGTGCCTTTTGGTCCTGATCTGAGGTGGGAGTGAGGAGCAGGGCTCTATCCCTGCGTGTCTCTTTCGAGGTGTTTACTGCAAAGCCATAGGGTGGATCTGTTCCTAAACTTCCATCCCACTCTGACTCCTGGCCTGTGGAGGGGTAAGAGGTTCTCCTTGTGCCGTGCCTCCTCTGCTTAATGCTCCTGTGAAAGAGACGCGCTGCAGCGTGCCAGCAGTAGGAGACTCTTTTCCCCAAAGGCTTGTCAAAGCTTCCTCAGCTATCTCGGCAATACTTTTATCTATTTATGCACAAGCAGTATTTAAAGGGAACAAATGGCCTGTGTGATCATTCCGGTGTTCATTTTTTAATGCATTTAATTCCTGATGCTGACACTTTATTTTTCAAAGCGGGATTAGAACTGCTGAGGATAAACAGTGCCAACATTATGTACGGCAGGAGTGGGGACCTGTGCAAAGCTCAGCCAGGCTTTCTTATTGACAAAGCCTAATTAAAAATGGATAAAGTTAAAGACTTTTTCGTTGATAGTCAGATGTCCTGGAATGAACTATCCTGTGCAGGTGTTCTTTTTGTAGTAACACAAGGGGATTTAAACCGTGAGTTGATTCCAGTGTCTGTGGTCTCTGGGCATTCCCAAGAACTACGGGCTGAATGTGCCATTTCCGTGAGCAACACCTCTAAACCCTTCAGCACAGCCTTCTTCTCTCTATGTATTCTATTTAAAAGTCCTAAAATAATTTCCTGGAGCAGTTCCTCAAAGCGGGCAGATTGAGCATCAAAGGATTGCCCAAAGCCCTGGGGTGGACGTATTTATTAAGGCTGATTAATGCTATGAATGTGCTGCATGTGAATTTAGGGTTCCCTATAATTATTGGACCTCCAAGAGTTTGTAGAGTGATTTTGGAGAAGTGGTTCAGAAGCAGTGTTAAAGCCATTGCTTTGCATTTATTTTTGGCCTCTTT